>CM059190.1:23356952-23754228 GCA_030323885.1 Branchipolynoe longqiensis | reverse complement strand
CCCCCCCCCCCCCCGACAGCTCCCTCCTCACAGACAACAGCCACATTCTTGCAGCAGTCAATTCTCAGAACAACCTTGATGAGCATGATATAAATCTCAACCAAATATTGTTCTGGGTAGGTAGAGGAAGACTTGAGCTTTCTGATGATATAATTTTCAGCACGATCCTGATCAATTTTCAAGGAGGATTGATGTCTTAATGTTTTCTCTCCTTCAGTTCAATCAAATACCCCACTTAAAAACAGGCATGCTTGATATGCTAATGAAGCCTAGCTTCTTCTCTGTCTTTCATTCGTGGTTATTTTTAGCTTAGCTCACTGTGCTCACCAATGCATCAATTTTAGGGAAGGGAGTATAGCTCAGACTGGATGAAAACAAACTCGGCCAGCATCCACAGAGCTGCCGATGGTACCCCCAAACAAGTTTCCATTGACTCTAATTTATTTGATCATGCTAACTAAAAATCAGATACCCTAAGAGACAAAATAACCAGCTTTAATTCCATATAATTCTTATTTCAAATTAAGCAGAATTAGTGGAGATTAAAGTGTTTTAAAAAGAGTTAAAATATGTCAAATTTCGCGCTGCAGACATCGTATACGCCCACTTTGGAGTACCTTCTGTTACACAAACTACATGTTAAATTCAGAATGCACCACCAGGTGGCGTGTTGTAGAATGTCATCCATGAGGCAGAACACTGTACATCAATCGTCCAATGACACTTAATATTCCGTCTTTTAACTGTAGCAACACGTCCTAATAAGGACACCAATATCTAATTTGGATATGTAATAACAAATCTGGATAATTTGGTCGTTGGAGCTTTATACCCTGGCAACATCTAAGGTCATATCAGGATCGGTACCGACATGTGACAGTACACACTCATGGCAATTTCATAGTGCTGCCCCAAAGGGAGACAATGCCAGTGTAAAGATTTCAAATTCCCCCCATATTCAAGTTCCCCCCCCGGGAACTTGAAAACGTTTTCAAATTCCTCCCAGGGGACTTTGATAATCGTTTTCAAATTCCCTCCCTCGTTTTAACTTTCCCTCCCCTCCCATTTTTGGGGAATTTTCTTTATTTTTGTTATTTCTTGTTATTTTTTGTTATTTTTCATGACAAATATTATAATATACAGAGAATAGCATAATGGAAATTATTACTAGTACAATAAAACATATTTAAGCACAAATGGCACAGAAAGTCTCCAAGATGGTTAAGAAAAAAATATTATAGGTCTGAAATTTTAAACGTTTTTAAAAGTTTTTTAAACAATTTTAAATTCCCGGAGGGGGGAATTTGAAAATAGGGGGAGGAATCTGAAAACTGTTTTTAAGTTCCCCTCCAGGAATCTGAAAACGTTTTTAATTTCCCCGGAGGGAAGTTAAAAACGTTTTCAGATTCCCGGGGGGGAACTTGGGAAGGGGGGAAGTTGAAATCGTTACACCGGCATTACCATGACCTTGTATCTAACTCAGTCACAGTATCCTGACACTGAATCAACCCATCCTTGCCCTATCTTGATAATGCCAAGCATCTGGCTAGGAAGCGGCAAGTATAAATTTGATAAGTCATTGCTTTGACTCGACTCGAAAGATGCTGTGAGTGTACATTGTGACAAGTCGGTACCTGTCCTGAAATGACCCTAGATGTTGCCAGGATGTAAAACTCCAACAACCAACCAACCAAGCATGACAGGCGACAAGTCTTGTTTCGGTCTACATAGATGGGCTTCAGGGTGAGCAAGACAAAATGGCCGATTGTGTTGAGCACTCGCTTTCAGATAGCATGTGGTGAAATTCAAACTCCTAGTGTAATCAAACTGATGACTTAAAGTAATGCTGATCGTCGCTACCTAGCCTGGCACTCGGCATTAGTAGGATAGCGTAATGAGGAGCAGTGGAAGGACAAGTAAAACCTGTTTTCTTTAGCGACACCTCTAGAGAACATTGATTTTTATCATAAGATATTGGAAATCAAACATATGGTCATTCTGACATATATTTTGGAGGAACACTGCTAACCCCACATATACTACTCTTTCCGTTAAGCAGCAAGGAGTCATTCATATGCACTTTCCCACAGACAGGACAGCTCATACCACAGCCTTTGATGAACCAGTTGGGAATAACTGGTTGGAACGGAAAATAGCCGAAACTGCAAATGGGGCCACTGAGCAGGATCCATAGGATAACCCACACCTTCACAGGTGGACACTACTGCCTGAGCTCCGTCCCGCTCCTTAGTTGAATGAGGAAGAGCAATTGTCTGTTATTGAAATTTCCCTTGGCTTAAGGTTGCAGGGTCCGATGAAATATAATTTTGTCAAAATTAAAACTACGTACATTTGATCCTATATATCCCACTTAGATACTGGTGTATTAGCTAATGATTTGGGACAGCATATACAGAATAACCAGTGATTTTATAAGCTCACCTCTTAGGAGACTCACTTTGGAACACCCATTATGCTGGGAGGCCATTAACTAACTAGGCCAATCTCGTGACCTCATTAGCCTCCCCCCAACCAAGTAGGCCTACTGTGCAGGGCCAGAGAGGGGAAGGGGATATGAGGTGGATGTGTGTGTATGTGTCTGTGTGTTTCCTGACCTGACTTTACAGAGACACAGAGACATACATACACACATACATACACACACAAACATACACCGACAGACACACACATACATACACACACATACATACATACACAGACATACACACATACATACACCCATAGATAGGCACACACAGACAGACATACACAGACAGCACATCCATGCACAGAAACACACAGACATGCACACACCCAACCTACACAGAGACACATACACCCAACCTGACTTTGCAGAGAGAGAGAGCCACACACACACAGACACCCACAGACAGACACAAACACAGACATACACACAGACAGACACACACATACATACACACACATACATGCACACATAGATATACACACATACACACAGACACACAAATACATATATACACATACACACATGCATACACACATACCTAGACACATACACACTCATACATACACACATACATTACCACACATACATATGCACACATACCCACAGAGACAGACACACATATATATATATACACACATATATACATGCATATACAGCACACACATACACACACACATATACATGCACGCACATACATACACACATACACAAACATACACACACACATACAGAAATACACAGCCATACACAGACATATACACCCATACACACACACATACATACACATACACACATACACCCGACCTGACTCTGCAGAGAGAGACACATGCATACATATACACATATACATACACACAGAGGCAGTCACACGCATACATACACACACATATACACACATACACACATCCCCACACACATTACCACACATACATATACACACATACACACACATACAGACACACATATATATTCACGCCCATACAGACATGCATATATATCACATACATGCACAGAAACACACAGACATGCACACACCTGACATACACATAGACACATACACCCAACCTGACTTTGCAGAGAGAGACACACACACATACAGAGACACATAGACAGACGCACACATATAGAGGCAGACACACACATACATACACATACATACATACACACATACACACATACACACATGCATACACACATACACAAACACCCGCACACATACACACATCCACACACATACACATAAACACACAGATATACACACACATACATACACACAGACAGACACACCCACAGATACATACATAGACAGACACAAGCAGACAACAGACACACATTATATTTAGTTAAAAACCCTAGTGCCATGGGCCTATGGCACTAATCCATTTCCATAATGTTCCCAACCCAACCAGGAATACCTACCTACAGTCCTGTAAGGTTCCAGGTCATCTCACATCACGTGGTCACCGCGAGATGACCATCTGGGTCATAGCCACAGGACTTTTGGCAAGCTTGTCGAAATTATTTTTGTTTCTTTCAGCTCATATCACTAAAGCATTAAGGGCGGTTGATGTATGGAACTCCCAACATCTGACCGGTGGTGGCGCTGGTGTAGGCAACACTGGGGCGAATACAGGCAAGTCAACAATTGGACATAATATAATAGTCGAGAAGTAATAATAAATAATAATAATACTAATCATCAGGTTAGAGCTCCGCCCCTTTTATATATGCATAATAAAGTATACATTATATATGTGTACATGTATATATTCATGTATATAATTATGCATACATGTGTATATGTACAGTTTATATGTATACATGTAAACATATACACATATATACATATCTACATATATTCATTAATACACATATGTGCATACATGTACAAATATAATTATGTTCATATAATGATGTATACATATATTAATTATATTTATATATCCATCATCATCATCATGCTGTTGGTTGCGATGCGACAAAGACTGCTTTCATTACTTGACTGCCACTCTCCATTTAGCTCCCTGCTGTGAGAGTGAGGGTCCATGAGTCGATCTTAATGTCTCTCAGCTTCAGGTCTCTCTTGATGGTATCTTTGAACCGGAGACGAGGGCGCCCTCTCTTTCTGTAACCAGAAGACAGTTGAGAATAGAGGATCTTCTTTGGTAGCCTGTCTGATGACATCCTCATGAGGTGTCCAGTCCACCGGAGATTCTTTTTGATCAGAAGATCTTCCATAGAGGGCAGCCCCATCCGTTTGAGTATTTCCTTATTTGTCACTTTGTCCTTCCAGGTTAGCCTCATGATTGAACGCAGATGTCACATCATGAAGGCATGCGTCTTTTTCACCTGTCGTCTGTACACTGTCCAGGCCTTGGCTCTGTATAGTAGGGTGGGTACCATGATTGCACAGAAGATCTTGCCTTTGACCCACATGGACACATTGTAGTTGTTCAGAGTCTCTGGCATAGTTGGCCAAAAGATGCGCTAGCATTGGCCATTCTCCTGTGTATTACATTTCATGAAAGCTGCCTGCAAAAGTGTTGAAGTGCTCCTGGCTTTTGCAAGTTAACAGTGGCATTCTCTTGGGGAGCAAATAGAGGTTACACACTGGCAACAACATGTCCAGACAGGTGCAAAACTATCTGTCCCTGCAGTGGCTGGTCGGGAGATGTGGGCAGTTCCATACATCAACCACCCTTAATGCTGCCACAGTGACATGGTATTTTGTTTAGGGTTTGCCCCCTTTGCCTTCGGTTCTGTCAAGAACCTGTACCACAAGGCAGTGGCTTACAACACATGTACATATATCCATATGTACATGTATTATATGTATGTGTACATATAAGATACACGCACCTATATACACATATAGATATATATATATAATATAAAACATCCGAACAAGTGGAGTGAAAAGCTACGCGTATGGGGGGGGGGGGGTGTAGAGTGAGGCATGCCGGTACCCCGAGCCCACCCCGAGGAAGAGAGGGGGAGAGGAGCAGGACACTACATAGCTTATTAGTATTACATGCAATAAATTTTTTATCAATATCCATATACAAATATACATTTATACATATACATGTATATTTATATGTATATACACATGTATATACATGCATATACACACATATATACACACCTATAAATAACCTATCAGCCCGACACATCCACACTTAATTAGTACAATAGTAGTCAGGTGACTTCAATGTGGTGGGATTGGCCAATAGGAAGCCGTGTACTGCAGCACCGTACGGCAGGCTGCGTGTACCCATGTCTGTAGGATCTAGCTAGCCAATAAGGTGAAATGAACAAAACAACACAAACCCGACTGAGATCGGGCGTTCCACGCGATAGAGCAATAGAGACTTCCCAGCTCGATTACCCGGCGCGGTGGCATACTCGGTAGAGCGCTGACCTCGCGTGCGGCAGGTCGGGAGTTCGGTTCCCAGTCGATTCAAATCAATGACTTTAAAAGTGATACTTGTCACTTTCTAGTCAGGCACTCTGCATTACTAGGATAGGGCACAAACTGGTTACCTCAGTGTCAGGATAATGTGACTGGGTGGGGTATCGGGTCATGGTGCCAGCGGCCTGATATCGCAGTGGGGCAGCACTATAAAGTTACCATGAGTGCACACTGTCACAAGTCGGTACCTGTTCTGATATGACCTTAGATGTTGCCAGGATGTAAAACTCCAACAAACAAACCCTTCTCGATTAAATTTAAAGCTATCGTTTCCCCATTAGATTGGCGGGTTTAGAGAATGGACCAGGAGAAGGAGGACGTGTGTTCAAACCCCGGCAGAGTCAAAGGGATGACTTACATAATTAATACTTGTCAGCACCACACCTGGTGCTCGGCGTTAATAGGATAGGGCACTAACTGGTTTGCTCGATATCACAATAATGCGATTGAGTGGGGTATCAGCTCATTCTGCTGGCAATAGGGTATTTTAGTCGGTTCAGCACTATAAATACACAACGAGTGTGCACTGGTATAATGATGTCAGTACCAATCCTGATGTTATCCTAGATGTTGTTAGGATAGAAACAACCTTATTAAAAGTACACAGTCGTCTGGACAAAAGCTGGATCTTCCACTGGTATAATTATGTCAGTACCAATTCTGATGTGATCTTAGATGTTGTTAGGATATAAACAACCTTATTAAAAGTACACAGTGGTCTGGACAAAAGCTGGATCTTCCATTCCAGTGCGGCAGCACTATAAATTTGTCATCAGCGTGCACCGTCACCAATCGGTACCCCTCCTAATACGATTTGCGATGGTGTCAGGACTATAAACGCTAAGAAACAAAAGGTACTACCTATTACTAATAGTGACCTGGGCCTTAAAGCATTATAAAGTCCACGGCTGGAATCTGTGGTTGGGTAGGCAGGCTATAATGAAATCAATACAGGCAAGAAGAGAAAGGAAGAGTATAAAGAATGAAAGTAGAGAGAGAGACAATGCCCTCAGGTTTATTATTTATAGTGGTACATGGATCTGGTATGGCATACCACCTGACCATGTTCTCCAATGAGCGTCAAGCATTTACAGTTCCACCAATGAACATCAAGCATTCCTGTGTCACCATGGCTACAGTGATCTGCCCACCACCACCATGCGGTGTGGCTGCTTGGCCACCACCTGCCTGAGCTGAGTGTGTGGTGATCCGTGGGGGGAGGGGGTAGTGAGTAGAGCTCCAAGTGCCGCTTACACACTATCTCTACTTCCTCATTCATAGTATCTGACTAATACACAATGACTATTGACCATGAGTAATGTATCACCAGCAACTACATAAATACATTCATGCACCTGGCACTATATACCATTTACCATTATAGACCATTTGCTTTCCCCCACCAATGCGTTTTATCAGAATATTTTACAGCATGTTTCGGTACTATTTTAAAGAGGCAACCTATGAATAGCTGTGAGTGATCTCTGATCTATTGTACTCAACACGATCGTTTCTCAGGGGTTGGTTATTAGATTCAGCCTGTCCTGCAGTATTGCAATTTGGATCACAGCTTGACGCCAACCTAGAATAAGGGTAATAAATATCTCACAACGAAAAAAAATTAAAAACTACAATAAAACCTCTCTAAATCAACAGGCCATGGGACCGACACTTTAATGGTTCATGCAGGGAGGGTTAGGGAGATTGTGTTATCATTACAATAATATTGTATGGGCGATCGTCTGGGACCCAAGTTCAGCAATCGATATAGGGGAGTGGTTGATTCGTGGAGGTGGTCGGTTAGAGAGGTTTTACTGTATTAACTAATCTTTATATGTATATATACATATTTATATACATATATATATACATATATATACATATATATGCATACATGTATACATAAATCCTCCGGTGCGACTGACACTGGTCAACATCCGGGGGAGTCGAGGTGGGCGAGATTGCACCACCGGTAGAGTGTTGTATCTTAGTGAGGATAACAATAATAAGAATAATAGGTAATATTACCTTGTGACTCTTTATACTCGCATAATACGTTATACATCACCTACATATATATATAAATGTGTATATACATACATGTATGCATACATATGTATATACATACATATACATATATATATATATATATACATATATATATATATATATACATATATATACATATATATATATATACATATATACGTATATATATACATATATATAATATATATACATATATATATACATATATATACATATATATATACATATATATATATGAGGTTCAGCGCAGGTGGCGCAGAAGCGGTGTGAAAGCGGCATGGGCCAGGGAGGAAGGGGAAGGCGGGAAACACGTCCGTCACGTCCTAAAACTTCCCAGCGAGTGGCGTGTCGGGCCCCGCGCAGGGGGTGGAGCGGTGCATGGAGGGCACCCCCCCCCCCCTACCCCCATCCCCAGGGGGGGGGGGGGGGGGGAGGAGGAGCACTACAGAGCTTATTACAGGGGTTAAGGGGCTTATCACTATCCATATATGTATATGTATACATATATATATATATGCTTACCGGTTAAAGTTCAAAATCCGGGCCAACACTGTTGAAATATGGCGGCCAAGTGGTGGAGCCGGCGCTGGCGCCACTATCGAGTCGTCCCTGTCTCGCAGGCACTGGGCAGCGATTTGACATTCTTAGATATTACAAATATATATATATACACGATCTCGGAGAATATATATATACACATATATATATGTATATATACATATATATATACATATAAATACATATATATACATATATATACATATATATATATACATGTATATATATATATATACATACATATATAAAAAGATATCATGTGTATATAGTATGTATATATTATATATATAACTATGTAGGTATGGCCGGAAGGAGGACCAGTGCCTCGGCGCTGCAAACATATTTGTTCAGCTGTATAACCATTTTAACAACCACAAAGAAAATTGCCCCCGCTTAATCAATGAATGTACCAAGATAAACAGTTGCTGTTATGCTAAATTTTCTCGGTCCTGTTAGTTGGTTGGTTGTTGGAGTTTTATGTCCTGGCAACATCTATGGTAATATCAGGACGGGTACCGACTTGTGAGAGTGCACACTCGTGCTGACGTGATCGTGCTGTTCCACTGTGAGACCAGGCCACCAGCACCAATACCTGATATCCCACTCAGTCATATTATCCTGAGACTGAGACAACTTATCCTTGCCATATCCTAATAATGCCGCGCGCCTGGCTATAGTAGTAGTAAGCGATAAGTATCAATTTTGTTAGTTATTGGTTTGACTCGACCAGGCTTCGAACCCGTGCAGTGTAGCGTTAGAACCTTCTTCTATAAATATATGATCAGGCTAGCACTAGGTAACTAAACTATATTTGTCTATATACATATGGGCGGAAGACGCAGTGCCTCGGCGCTGAACAAAATATTTGTTCAGCTGAATAAACATCTTATACCCCTGTCACACTACGACGTAAGGAGCCAACATGAGCCTAACGTGGGCATTTTTCGTCATGACGTTGGGTTACGTCATGATGACGTCAGAATGACGTTAGAATGACGTCGAGCTACGTCACATTACGTCGTGTTACGTCGAGTTACGTCAAGGTTTTGGACATGTTCAAAACTTTCGACGTAGGTCAAACGTAAGGGTTTGCGTTCGCCATACGTTCTGTTCACGTTCAGTGAACGTCAATGACGTTAAATGGACGTTATTTCAACGCTGCTCACTACGTTCCACTACGTTCCACTACGTTGACCCACATTAAACCAAGTGCAAAAGCCTACAAGGCTTAATGGGAACGTCAGGAGAACGTCACGAGAACGTCAGGAGAACGTCACGAGAACGTCACGAGAACGTGGGTTCAACGTACGTTCAACGTCTCATGACATAGCTAACGTCATGTAACGTTCTTCTGGCGATGGAATAACGTTCATAACGTTCCGTGAACGTAGTGACGTTGTCCTCTCTCGGGGATTGACGGTATCACTACGCTTTACCAACGTTATGCTCTCGTCCACTACGGTGCATCCACGTTCAACTTCTGCCCAAATTTGCATACTACGCCGAGAAGTTCAACGTTCTTCACGTTCTCCCTACGTTGACGTCGTTACGTCGTAGTGTGACAGCCCCATTAACAGCCAGAAAAAGAAATTCCCCCTGCTTAGTCAATGAATATACCAACATAGATAGATGTGGTCATGCTACCTGTTGTCAGTCATGTTATGGCCCTGTCACATTACGACTTATCTCGCCAGCACGCCGCCAAAGCGGTAAATCACTTTTTTACATCGAGATACGTCAAAGTTTTCGGCCAGGGGGTAAAGTTGGACGTATACATACCGTATACACAGCGTATGGTCAATGTATGACCAACGTATGGCTAACATACCTCCCTGTGAAAAATGCTCGAATCACGCTCACAGTACGTTCACAGAACGCCGGTGAATGTTATATATGTTATTCGATCACCAGAACTACGCGTCATACGTTACATACGTCAAGACACACCAGAGAAACGCTAAACATATTTTAGATGTACGTTAGGCATATGTTATCCATACATTCCCAGTCCACGGACTGTATGCTCCCACTGCCTTTAAAGTAGGTCAATGTAGGGCAATGTAGTGAACAACATTTGACTAACATACATCTAACATACATCGATGTACGCCTAGCACTTACATAATGTACGGCGGACGTAAAATCCACCGTTGTCGAAAGTTGTCGTGCGTCGAAAGTTTTGTGCATGCACAAGACTTTTCCGACCCCCTGATGTGTGATGTGGTATCTCGACGAACGTCAACTTACATTGATGTATACCAATGCATGCCTAACGCACATGTAACACATACTGACGTATCCTGACATAGCCGCAACAAATCACATACATCGACATACATTGGTGCGAAGCGTCGTAATGTGACAGCACCAATAGGTGTGTCATCATAATGTTAACATACATTTTACTTAGTCTTTTTTTAAATATATAACTTTTATATTATTACTTAGTAATATAAACATGTGTTATTTTTAACTGGGTAAAGTGCACCATAACTATTGAACTTCTGCTTTCTTCTTTTTCATGTGAAACATTACTGATATAAACATCAGCTTCTATGTATAATGATCATGTGGAAATACATATCTTATTAGTATTATCATTGTTAAGGTGCATGACCCACTCACCCTCCGGCACTATACCTGATGCACCCCCTGATGACGTCATATGACATGACCAGCTGTACTCCAACGGGCAGATGGGCGACAGGCAGTGTTTGCCTTCTTACATAGAAGAGCCCCCGGGTGAGACATTCATGTGACAGTTTCTTTGTTGTTTATGAACAAATATCAATTTCACGAATCTACCTACCAACTTTGGCACAGCATGTGTTTAAATAAACAGCTCCAGTAGTACCCCGTTTTCAGTGACCCCCGTGATGAACAACCAACTGCCATGAGTGGACATTTTTGTTACTGTATAATGTGGCTTTGTTTCAGTTGACTGAACTTCCGATGGGAGGACATCCGCTATGTGCGGACAACATTTGGTTTGGATAGAGAATTCTCCAGTAAAATCAACTACTATTTTGCTTAGGGAAATTGGAGATGGACATGCTCTATCAGAATGTGGGTTTCAGAAATATGATGGGACCTCAAGAAGGACTGGCTCTAACTTCTAATGCCAAGTACACACCTACCGTATAGGATTCGCGCACTAAGACTCGCGACTCGACCCGACCCGCTTAAAACTGAAAACGGGCCGATTCATTTTTCGAATCGCGAATCGCAATCATAAGCAAGGTACACACCTACCGTCTTAGCCCTAAAAATGAGTTTTTAGTCATGAATCGCAATCAGTAGGTGTGCTAGGGGAGTGCACACCTCACAACTTTTGGGCAGTTTATATGAAGAGTTCAGGCGCAAAACCCAGTAAGTGCCAATGGAAACATTCAGATAACCATTGGAATCAAACTTTCAACAAGTTTCTATTCCTGCTTTTTTGTTCATTGCCACCATAGCCATGTGACCATAGACAAGTTGAATTAGTGAGAATTGAGATTATTTTCAGGTAAAACATCTTTTACTTAAAAAAACATTTTTGTGACGGCTTATTTTCAGGTAAAAGTCTTTTACTTAAAATAGATTTTGTGATTGGCGTTCATGGGGATTTGCACCTGAACTCTTCACATGAAGATATCATCTATACGTCAATATGCATACCACCATTGCATTTGCATGCTTTCATTGAAAATATTTCCAAAGGTAACCTGTTGAAATAAAATGTACCTTAAACTAAAGTTAAAGCGATTATAATAATAAACGTAAGATATTGATCTGAAGGTTATGGCAGAAATTCAATATTGAACACCAAATAAATATATAAGTATGGCAAAATAAGTGAGCTATGAAGACGAATCAGCAAAGATATCGGCTTCCTGAATAGGAACAACAATAATTGAAAAGTTTCTTCTGATTGGTCAACAAGTCTGAGAATCTGAGAGTATTTACCAACACTAACAGTTATGAAGCTATGTTCTCCATGAAGCGCTGAACTGGACCGGATAACCAGCAATACAATGTAAGCAAACCACCACAAATATTACATACCTGTCGATGTCGAGAATATAACCAATTTGTTGCAATTTCTTCAAATAAATAATTGTCCTCACCCAATTCCATATTATTTTAAAATCAATATTTACCTATTATTTTTCAATAAATAATTAGCTATTAGTTTTCAACTAATATTTACCGTTTGGTTTACAGTAAACATTTAACAATACATATCTACCTATTATTTAGTTAAATACATATTTACCTATTATTTTTTCAATAAATATATACCTATTATTTTTCGATCAATATATGCCTATTATTCTAAAATAATAGGCACCTGCTAGTTTAACCTGAATATTTACCTGCTATTTTAAAATTAATATCTTAAGGAATATTTACCTATTATTTTTCAATTAATAATTAAACCTTGATTCAATTGGGCAAAACCAACACACTAGCAGAATTTCTATACAAACAAACTGCACCTGTGCCACGGTGTATACCACAACACTGGAACAAGGAACTCCCGGTAGCCCAGTCGGTTTATAGCTATAACTCTACAAAGAAGCAGCTATTCTGGGAGATCTGTGGGAAGGTTCATCCGACCATTTCCTGCCGAGGTCAGGCAGACACAATGCGGCATAGTGGCGTGCCCGTCGAACCGCCGCTAAGTAGCTTAGTTTCAGGGTAGCTTCCATTGTTGCAACCGGTGTCATTTTCGGGCTTTTCGGGTGGAACTGTTTGACAAGTGCCCTGTGCAGTGTTTGGTGATTAAAGAGTAGGTTTGCCCAGGAGCGACATGACCCACCACCACCAAGGGTAAAGGCCCTGTCACACTACAACGTTTCCCCCGGCGCGCCGCCAACGCGCAAGATATTTGCTAGGGCTCGAGACACGTCCAACTTTTCAGCATTGTGGGAGAACGTTCGATGGGTTGCAGTCTGCTAGTGGCCTGTTGGTGGGTCATCCGTAATGCCCCCTCCAACCCGTCAGCGTGCGTCTGGGTGAGCCGAAAGTTTTGTGCAAGCACAAAATGATCGGCGTGACCCGACGCGCACCGACGCGCGCCGATGCGTGCCGACGCATGCCGATGTGTCCATTCACACGTTGCTATCACTCAACGTGTACCGACGTGTACCGATGTGCCATTAAGGCGCCGGAAACGCGCCGGTAACATGTCCCGACGTGTCCCGACGTTTCGACCAAAAAGGCAACACGTCGACGCGCGTTGGGGAGCAACGTCGTAGTGTGACAGGGACTTAAAGAAAGGATGCCCCTCCCCTCACCCGACACACACATTCTCACGCCGCCCCGCCCTCTGCCCCCACACTCTCTCTCCCGCTGACGTTCTCTTGGTCTATCTCAGTGCATTTCCCCGTCTCCTTACCTCTGACCCTCCCTCTACCTCTGTCTTTTCCTCTGTCTCTGCATTTCCCTCTGTCGATCTATCTGCCTTTCCCTGTCCATGTGCCTCTGACCCTCCCTCTACATCCGACTATCCATGTGTCAATCCATCTGCCTTTAGATGTCCCGCCACCCCCCCCCCCCCCTGACCCTCCCTATCCCTCTGTATATCCCTCTGTCTATTCATCTGCCTTTCCCTGTCCCATAGCCTCTGACCCTCCCTCTAAATTCCCCTATCAATGTATCAATCTATCTGCCTGTCCCTGTCCCTGTGCCTCCGACTCTCCCTCTATCTCCGCCTTTCCCTCTGTCAATCTAAATCCATCTACCTTTCTCAGTCTCTCTGCCTCTGATCCTCCCTCTACATATGTATTTCCCTATGTCTATTCATCTGCCTTTCCCTGTCCCTGTGCCTCTGATCCTCCCTCTACCTTCGGCTATCGCTGTATTAATATATCTGCCACTCCCTGTCCCTCTACCCCTGACCCTTCCTCTATCTCCATCTTTCCCTCTGTCGATCTCTTTGCATTCCCTATCCCTCTGCCCATGACCCTCGTTCCCTCTAAATATATGTGTCTATCCCTGTGCCTCTCCTTCTGAGCATCCTTTATCCCCGCATTTCCCTCTGTCAACCTCTCTGTCTTTCCCTGTGCCTGTGCCTCTGCCACTCTCTCTACTTCTACTTCTGTCTTTCACTCTGTCTATAGCCCCGTTCACACACGGGCCTTAAGTCGCCTGAACTAGTTTGCCTCATCTAAGTCGAGTCAGATCGCGTGTGTGAATGCTGCTATCAGGCAAATTAGGGCTGAGTCGGTTCAACTAGTTCACCTCAAGTAAACCGCTTTACGAGGTGGATTAGATGAGGCGACTGAGCTTGAGTTGGCCTAAGTTGCCTGTGTGAACGCAAGTGGTTTAGTTGAGGCAAATTAAGCACGTCAATGTATGTAAGTATGTATGTATGCATGTGTATGTATGCAGTTATGTATGTATGTATGTCTGTAGGCGTGTGTGTATGTGTATGTGTGTAAGTGTGTATGTATGTGTATATGTATGTAGGTGTGTATGCATGTTTGGTTGTATGTGTGTATATGTATGTGTATGTATGTATGTGTGTATGTCTGTATGTATGTGTGTATGCATGTAAGTGTTTCCTTGTATGTGTGTATGTATGTTTGCATGTTTGTATGTTTGTATGGTTGTATGTTTGTGTGAGTGTATATGTGTGTATGTACGTGTGTATGTAAATGTGTATGTATGTATGTATGTATGTGTGTATGTATGTGTGTCTGTATGTATGCACATATGTATGAAACTACATAGGGCCTCAGGTGGTCAATCTGAGCCGGTTAAAATACATGTCTGAACGCGGCACACTGAACTCGGTACGTGTGAACGCCCTGCTAGTTTGACTCTGAACCTCCGCCTGCCTCTGCCTTTTCCTTTGCCTCTGCCTCTGCCTCTGCCTCTTACTCTGCATGTGCCTCTCACCAAGCCTCTGCATGTCTTTTCATCTGTCTCTTATGATTGGTTCTTTGGTTGTTGGAGTTTTACGTCCCGGCATCATCTAAGGTCATAGCAGGACGGGTACCGACTTGGGACAGTGCACACTTATGGCAGTGGCGACTTTATAAGTCTGGTGCTGCCCCACTGGGATACCAGGCAACCATCATCATGACCTGCTATGCCACTCAGTCACATTATCCTGACACCAAACTAACCAACACTTGCCCTATCTTAATAATGCCGAGTGGCTGGCTAGGAAGCGAGAAGCATCGATTTTCAAAGTCATTGGTTTGACTCAACACGTGGGTTTGGATGCCACGATCCACAAAAGCGGGAGACGGGCGCTCAACTCAGTCAGCCATCCCGTCTTGTGCACCGGTCCTGATATCAACTTAGAGTGAGTGAGTTGGAGGTTTTACGCCTTGTCGGCAGCTATGGCCATGTTCTTTTTACAAAAAGAATAATTAAAAAATAAAAACCTACCTTCTTCTGGCGGCTTGAGCAGCGTGTCGACACCGCCCTCGCCCTGCCGGTGTATCCGCACCACGCGGCCCTTCCCGTGATGCTGCAGGCACAGCCGGAAGTCGGCACCGGAAGTGGGGTGCCGGAAGTAGACCCTCAGCAGGTATCCCGGATGCGCGTCGTACCACCAGAGCTGACCGAAGCGGCAGTCGGCACGCGGCGTGAAGCGCTGCTCCTTCGGCATCGTAGGGGAGATGGAAGACCTGGAGTAAGAGGAGGAAGCGCCGGAAATGCAATCAGTCCAAGTGTCTGGTGAAGAGGACATTTTTTTTAATTTAAAATTTGTTTAATTTAATTTTCTTTCAAATTTATTTATTTTTAGAAAAAGCCGCAAAATATGCCCACCTTTGAAAATCGCCGAATGGCGATTCTATTTGTAAATAAATTCATCAAATCACCCTGGAGATTTTATTTGGAAATAAAACTCCTACTACCCTTCCTTCCCATACCTCTCCTCCCATCACCTCCCGTCTCCCCTAAGCTCGCCTTTACCCTCCTCACATCCCAGCCCCTCTTCCCCCACCTCCTCCAGCTCCCTTCCTCCCTTCCCCATAACCCACCACTCTCCTTCCCTTCGCCCCCCTCCCTTCCATTCCGCTCAACTCCCTTCCCTTACCTCCATTCCCCTCATCTCCCCTCCCCACCCCACTCCTCCACCTCCCTTTCTCTGTTCCATATAGCCACTATCCTCCTGCCGCCCTCCCCTTCCACCTCCACCCCACTCCCTTTCCTCCCTCTATTTTATATCGAAATAAAACCGTGGGTACATTTGTTTACACAATATATATATAGTTGTATACCGTCCAAAGGGGTCTATATGCGATAATGACCAGCGGCATCTGGCCTCACAGGTGGCACCAGTGTGGCCAATACTGTACTACACAGGGCCAGTTGAAACAGATAGGATATAGGGAGTATACTATTATATACGGAACTGAAGATCGATAGTGTCCTTGCTTATATTCTCATAATATATTATAGAGCCTATGTATATATTTAACCGTTCTGTTCCTCTAGTTCTATTAATATACCATGCATTCCCCGATCCTTCTGCTGGCCGCCGCCGTCTCTCCTTCTTCATAGCCATTTCACATATTCGTTACTATAATCCCACCCAAGTGGTGACAGCCTATCTACTCCATGTTCATGGGCTCTATCCCTGCATCTGATGTGTATTAATTACCATTACTCCTCCGCTTCCATAGCTAAGGTCGATAGTGTACAGAGCCGCCGTTGTCACTTGTAAACACCCGAGACATTACCTATTATTATTATTGTCTGTATGAAGAAGGTGGTTACTAGTCCCGAGAAGAGCGTTATGCTACATACTGTGATGTCTCCACCACTCCCTTGTCTGTGCAGAAGGCCAATAGTAATAGATATTATAATGGACCATTATTAAGGAGTTGACCATGATGGTCACTGTAATAAAGGACCTGTTCATAAAGGGTAAGTGATGCAAGGAACATCTCAATCACATTTTAAGAGCTCATAACTTTATTTCTGTTCCTAGCAACACCATCTAATCTCTTCAAATGTCAATGGTATGAATAAATACTTCCCCTCCATTTCCTTCATGGTTAAGATACTCCCAATTACTGTATTTAAAGCCATAATAGTGTCTAAAACATCACAGCACCAATGAAACACATCTGATGGGTCTGAGCCCAATGGCTCGAACCTTCTATGTTGCTAGGAGAGTACTGTGGGACACCGCAGCACGTCTCCTAGCAACTAGTTACAGCATTGAACCCTTCCCTGCTTTTGATGACCAATGCCGTTTGTCTTGGCGAGCAGCCCGCATTTCCATATGTGGGTTGCTCTACCCAAGCCAGCACCAGCCACAGCTTGATTATAGTCTTGCCCACTTCATATATATATATATATATGTATATATATATATATATATAAATGAAACTGAATTTCCTTGGTCAGGATGATTTTTTTTTCAAGGGGAGATCTTTGATTTTTAAATAGATTTGCAGGGGAAGACAATTTTATGAGCGCCATTCTATTTCGTAACACCAGAACCAGCACACCCCCACCATCAGTTCAGTTGACGTTCACTGGGCTAGGGGCCGCCACTTTCAACGCTGTGAGACGCCACCTAGTGTGAGCCACCCCTTGCCGAGTGTCCGATACATAATCGATTGGAGCAGCTATAATGAGACCACTACACTGTGTTTCAGTTGGTTGGTTGTTGGAGGTTTACGTCCTGGCAACATCTAAGGTCACAGCGGGACACGTTCCGACTTGTGACAGTGCACACTCAGGGTGACTTCACAGTGCTTGCTGTCCCATTAGAAGACCATGACCTGATATCCCACTCAGTCACATCATCCTGGCACTGAGCTAACCAGTCCTAGCCATATCCTAATAATACCGAGTGCCTGGCTAGGAAGTGGCAAGTATCGATTTGTATGTGATTAATTTGACTCAACCACAGTTTGAACCCATGGTTTTGAATCCATGATCCACCAAAGCGGGAGATGGATGCTCACCTCATTCGGCCTCACCGTCTGATCAAACAATAATCGTGACCTTGGGATGTGAGTAAAAACACACCTGACGGGGCATGACACCCCTGAGGTATTTCCCGCTATTGGCATGACCTTGTAAATGACACATTCCCTTCTGACCTTGTGATACCAACTCATATATATTACACTTTACAGCTAGAGCCTACATAATTTTCAGTTTCTGTCATTTTGTGAGATAGATGTATTAGGTTGATTGTTAATGTTACAATCTACCTTGATTTAGTCTGTATTAACTATGTTTTAAACTCACAACTATAGGAAATGTTTGAAGTGCTCGGCACTCCTCCCCTCACCTATCACTCCTACCCCGTCCGCTCTCACGCACATGCCCCCCCCCCCCGGCCCCTCCACATGCCCACACCCTCCACCTCTGACCCCCACCGTCCCCCCCTCCTCCCTCCCGCCCAACCTTTCTTCCCCCTCCCCTTAGCCCATTCCCTCGCCAATCCTGACCTCAGCTCTCCCTTCTACCCTCCCCTCTCATCCACGTCCCCCTCGCCCCCCCTCCCACACACACGCTCACACCCATAAGCTCTCACCCCCACCGTCTCACCCTCCTCCTCCCTCCCGCTCCATCTTCTCTGCCCCCTCCCCATAACTCTTTCCCTTCCCTCGCCACTCCTCACCTCACCTCACCTCTCTGTCGTCTCCTCTCACGCCCATGCCCCCCCCCCCACCCAAACACACACCAAGCCCTCCACCTCTCACACCCACATCCACACCCACACCCGCACGCGCACCCCCACCCTCACCCGCACCCACACCCGCACCCCACACACACACACCCCAAACCCACACCCACACTCACACCCACACTCACACCCAGCCCACATCCTCACCCACACCCACTCACACCCATATTCACACCCACACCCACACCCACATGCACACCCGCAGCCACACCCATTCCCACACCCGCACCCGCACCCACACCCGCACCCGCACCCACACCCGCACCCACACCCGTACCCACACTCATACTCACACCCACACCCACATCCACACCCACACTTACACCCACACTCACACCCACACTCATGCTCACACCAACACCCACACCCTCATTCATACTCACACCTGCACTCATACCCACAGCCACAGCCACATCCACACCCACACCCGCACCCACACCCACACCCACACCCACACCCACACCCACTCCCATAGTCACAGCCACACCCACCCCCACACACCCATACCCATCTACACCCACACCCAAACTCACACCCGCATCCACACCCTCACATACACCCACACCCACACCCACACATACACCCACATCCAAACTCAAACCCACATCCACATCCACATCCATATCCACACCCATCCACACCCACACCCACACCAACACCCACACCCACACCCACATCCACACCCAAACCCGCACCCACCCCCACACCTTTTACTCACACCGACACCCACACCGACACCCATACCCACACCCACACTCTCACCCACACCCACACCCATACCCACACCTACACCCAAAACCACACCCACACCCACATCCACATCCATCTACACCCATCCACACCCACACCACACCCACACCCAAACTCACACCCACATCCACACCCACACCCATGCACACCCACACCCACACCCACACCTACACCCATACCCACACCCACACCTACACCCACACCCACCCCCCACACCCACACCCACACCCATACACACCCCACACCCCACGCCCACACCCACACCCACACCCACACCCCACACCCACCACACCACCCACACCCACACCCACACCCACACCCACACCCCACCCACACCCACACCCACACCCACACCCACACCCACACCTATACCCGCAACCTCCCCCCCCCCCCCCCCCCACACACACTCACTTCCCTCTGTTGTGGGATCAGCACAAGCAGACAGACTCCCGGGTGCAGATAATGATTAACTCATGTCCTCCGGCGTGTGGCAGTCCGATCCTATCGGCTGCTTATCTGGCATAATGGGACCCTAATTGGCGTCCGCCATGTTGTCCATTAGCGTCCCCCGAGGGCTGGGACGCAGCTGGTTGTCATGGTAACACACTAGGTGAGTTTGAGTGCTCCCTGGCCCCAGCGGGTTGCTGAGTTGGCATTATCAATACGGTATGCACACAGTAACTCTCTTTATGTATGTAGATACATATTTATAAAAATGCACACAGACATAGAAACAAAAATGTATTATTGATGTCGTGGGAGTGAGGTGAACAAATGGGAACAATATAACTAGATCGAGCCCTGAACCCACATGGCTGCCATTCCGAGGTGAGGTGGGCATTGGTAGCCTTAGCATAGTTAGGCTAATCGAACCCATGACTTGCCGGACGAGCAATGATCGCTCGACTTAGCGAAGCATCCACGCATTGATATGCAACCTTTAATACGCATGAACCAAACGGCACACTTTTGTATGGAATATGTATCTACATATATGTACATATATATATATATACATTCCATACCCAAGAAAACAATTAACCAAGAATCATTTATATTTATATGATTCTTCTATTGTTTTTTTCTTAGTCAACTGTAATCAATTTACCATTATTTGTAGTCAAACCTCTTTTTCGTTATATGAATGAAAGAGTACCAGTACCTTGACACCAACAATTAATATTATTCAGTGAACCAATTTACATTTAACCACAACAGGAATTGATTAAATAGGACACAATATGTCAACTGCAGAAAATTGGTCTTCTTCATTCGTGATCCTTCCTCTACCCTACTAAGCACACGTACCAGGCTATATGACGGCTAGTCTACGTTTTTTAAGTCATTGGTTTAAGTCAACCAGGGTTTAAAGCTGCAAAGTAAAATCCTACTGAACCATTTATTTGTTTGTTTGTTTAATGACGCCCAGCACAAAAAAAGTAAACATTGGCTCTTTGGGGGCATACAGTTTTTTTCGTGTTTTTTTTTCTTGAAGATTTATACTGCATATCATGGATAAGCCTGAAGAGACTTGTTTTCACCATTAGACAGTTTGTCGATAGAAAGACCGAGCCTACAAGTTTACCGACCCAAGGGATTTTTAACCTCCCACACCACATAGACATGGTATGAGAGCAACTGGCCTTTGATGACGCTGTAAGTTATCCACAGCGGTGGAAATCCAAATTGGCAGAGGTGGGGGCATGGGGAATCGAACCACTGACCTTCAGATTAGGAGTCTGACCTAGAAAAAAGTCAGACACTCTAACCACTCCGCCACAGAGAACACCACAGTGGTTAAACATATCTGATTAATAAGGTATAGTGGACTTTTATTTTTCGCATTTCAGAATTACAGTTTAGTTAATGTCAGTGTACAGTAACCAGGACTGCAAGTGAGCGATTGGTCATCTGCTCAGTGCTCGTCCCGTCCATCTGCTCACCCGGTGGTGATGATCGGGCGGGAATCAAACCCTCAGCCCTATCAATTGTCTCTTAGCTATTGGTGTGGGCGGGTGGGTTAAGAAAGCTGGGTCGATGTTACGCTGATGGCAGCTGTGATGGTTCTACATATAAAAACACGGATGCTCTGCCGCTGTGAGCACCCTATGTAATTACAAAACTCTCCCCCTTCATTTCACCTGTGATGCAATCAGCCTAATCAATTTAACCATGTCTGGAATGAGGAAGGAAAACTAGTCACAAGGATGAACAGTGAATAAGTTGTGCTTTATTGGCAGCAACTCCTGTCATCCCCCTTACATGTGACCTAGCACCTGCACTCCTCATATACTGCCCACACTATGTCTCATTGTCACTTTAGCCTGTATACTGAAACAGTGCCCACAACCCATGGGACAGGAGTCCTATGGCTGTGGATGCACTCAATTTGAATATCTGAATTTGGATAGCATCAGACAGAGTGTCTGGGGTTCCTGCTCTAGAGTAGGTCTGTCTCACTCAAGAGCCAGGATGAGAGTGATTTTCCTTCAGTGTGTCTGAGGCAAAATCTTGAATAATTAATTAGTTGAGACTAGTGTGTGGTCAGGATAGGCCAAGGGAGTCAGGTGACCGGACATTCCCCAGCCAGCCAATGAGACACTCCCCACAGACTGGGTGGGTGACCACCCCATTAGGGGCTGTCACTTAAACCAGCTGCAGGTCGTGTACTCTATACATCTGCAAATTAGGCAGGTGGGTCAGTCGGTGGTCTTGGGTGGACAGGATCTTGCAACAGTTACACATATTGTACATAGTAAAATCATTCTTTTCCTCTTTTGTATTCTTTATGAACACATAGAGAACATTTCAATCATCATGTACTGTTTCTTGCAAAGGAGCTCTTTTCATTAACTCCAAACATCATATATAACAGATAGTTTACATCATTCAGCATCATATACATTTCCATCAACTCCACTCATACTATATAACATATAGTTTACCTCACACAGCATCATGTACAAGGGGAGTGGGATTCTATTGATTTTAGTTACTTTTAGTTTACATAACTTAAGTCCCACTCCGACATCCAAGAATACTAATGCTCTCTGCCAATATATAATTCTTAACCGAAAATCCGTATATTTTTACATACGGATGGTTTGACCTTGGCAGGGCCAGGTAACATACACATTTCGGCGCCCAAGTTTGGGTCGTTATCACCACCTATCAGGTTGTTCAGGTATCAAATAGTATTCCTCCAGGTGGCAGGTCAGTGCTATCAATTCGTCCAGTCTCCGTCCGAGAATTACCCATGTTAATTATAACAGGTACTATGTTTCAAGCAGGTAAAAGAGAGCACAGCAATGCATGTCCAAAGAACATACAACTGGCGTAAACTCACAAGTGGGATATGATGAATAAAATCAACAGCAAAATACTTTCCAAGATAAAAATGGAAAAATATTTTTGGGAAAAACCAGTCTCCCCCAAAATTGTAAAAATGAGCTGTGGATGGAATCGGAATGACTCCATCACACCCTCATTTCCAAACACATATTTTCTAACTGGTTGTAGTTGGGGGAATCTCAGCAAAATGTGTTGCACTGTCAGTATACACCGACAGTGCTCACACTGAGGCAGAAAGTCCCCAGCCAAAATAAAACCATGCGTCAAGAATATATGACCAATATGGGAGCGCCAAAGGATAACCTCATCCCATCTGGAATGGCTGTAGGAAGACTGCCAGTCCCAACTGAAGCAAAGCAAATGTCCTGACCTGACAAACATGAAGAAGTCGCTCACCGCATTTGGCCAGATCATCTGGTTATCCAACTTGACAACAAAATATTTTCGAATTTTACATTCCTGGAGCAAAGACCAACACACTGATGCTCATTGATGTCCACAAACAGAGTGGCACACATACATTGAGTTCTGCTTAATATGGGTGGATGATGTGACATAAAAGATGGAGCGTCCATTAAGCATTAAAGT
The DNA here is from genome assembly GCA_030323885.1 of Branchipolynoe longqiensis. Lineage (NCBI taxonomy): Eukaryota > Metazoa > Annelida > Polychaeta > Phyllodocida > Polynoidae > Branchipolynoe > Branchipolynoe longqiensis. The sequence goes on along the minus strand of CM059190.1, from coordinate 23,730,315 downwards.
ATGGGGCGTGGGGTAGGGCGGGTTCAGAACAAGGCCGAGGGCTGGTGAACCTAGGGGAGAGAGGTAATGCACTTGAATATTGATTTCCACTGCTGTGTATAACTTACAGTGTCATCAAAGGCCAGTTGCTCTCATGCCATGTCTATATGCTCTGGGAGGTTAACAATCCATTGGGTCGAAAAAAGTGTAGGCTTGGGATTTCTAGCGACCAACTGTCTAATGGTTAAAAAAATACTATCCATGATAGGCAGGATAAATCTTCAAGAAAAACTTATTTAAATAAATAAGATATACATATATATTGTATTATTATATCAACTAGAGGGTGATGTTGGGTAAGAACTATGCTACACTGTGACACTAAATTGTGATAAAAATAAGGTACAGTATAAGGTGATATTAAATCCGATATTTACTACATGGCCATATTAATTAAGAACTATATTACATGGTGGCACTATCTGGTGATAAAAGTAGCTTGCGTGTCCAAGTCGTCCCATATTCTAAATATCAATCAATCAATAGTTCCGTCCTCTAGTCGAGGGTTGGATGCAATGGTTCTCCACTTGTGCCGATGGTGTGCTGTTCTGATAGACTGTGAATAATTCAAACCTGTCCACTGTGAAATATTTGTAAACCATGATATTCTTGGTCTCCCTCTCCCTCTGCTGCCATTCACCTTCCCTTCCAACAATGTACGGTATATTGAACTCTGACGAATGATGTGGCCAAAATAAATGAGTTTCTTTGTCTGTATAGTGGCAAACAAACTTTTCTTATTTTTAATTTTTCTGAGAACTTCTTTGTTCTAAATAATGTAATCCTAAATTGATACTTCTCACTATCTAGCCTGGCGCTTGGCATTACTAGGACAGGCCAATGACTGCTTAGCTTACCAGATGACTGGGCTAGTGGTATCTCAGTGTAGCAACACTATAAAGTTGCCATGGATGAATACTGTCCCAAGTCACTACCCATCTTGATATGACGTAAAACCCCCAACCCACAAAGATGCTGGTACCCATTCTACTTCTGGTCTCACTCTACCAGCACATACCGACACCATGCAAATCTCTGTTGGAGAGTGTGTAGACAAGGGACCATGCTGTTTCATAATCAGGACCTTTACAGCATATGAGATGTCTTTCTTCTAAATATAACATCCAAGTTAAAGGGACACATAAGGTATTAACAGTGCACTAAAATTATCTAAAGAGAGAGAAGGCCACAGAGTGCAACTCTCATACATCCACAATTTACCAAAATACATCTTTTGCTTACATTCTACATTTCATGTTTGCAAATCCTCAGATGGATCCATCTAATATTGGTGTAGTCATGTAGCACTATTGTTGCAAACATTCTGTGGAACTTGTAGGTAGCTATCACTAAATGGTATAAGAAAGCCATGATTACTATTTGCTACAAATTGTGTATTTACTAGCCAATGTTAGCTCAGTTCAATATATGGATACTCTATATACCAATTAAGTGTAAATAATCCCGAATTGAAAATGGCTGGAAGACCAGTGCTCCGGTGCTGAGAATTGAGAGATTTACAAAATATAACACTAAAATACATGGATAATTGTCAACAGCTTGCCTTGTGTTGTATTGTTTGATAGGCATTGCTATGCTAGAGGAGGCCTGCTTAGCCAAATATCAGAATGATGTGACGTAGTGTGAATAACATGCAGTTTAGGCTATTTTCCATTCCAACCAGAGGTCAACAACTGGTTCATCAACGTCTGTGGTACGTGTTGTCCTGTCTGGGGGAAAGTGCATATAAAAGACACCTTGCTGCTTGTTGGAAAGAATAGCCTATGTGGTGGCAGTGGGTTTCGTCCAAAGAAATATGTCAGAATGACCATGTATTTGACCTTCAATAGCCGATGATATGAAAATCAATGTGCTCTAGAGGCGTTGTTACATAAACCAAGCTTTACTTAAATGTTAGTGTGAATAACACATAAGTATTCCACCCAAACTGCATAACATATTAATGTCTAATACTAGTAGTTGGGTATTTGTTGTTGTTAATAAATATAGTTTATTCATTGAATACTATCTTTTGCCAGTTCCAGAGTACTATTATTATCCTACTGGGGGAAAACCCCAACATAAAAACAAAGTCTCAGTGGGGCAGCATTCTGCAGACACCAGACAAGCGTGCAGAGTCAGAAGTCGATAGCCATCCTGATATGATCTCCGATGTTGTGAGGAGAACAAACCACAACCAATCAAACAGCAACCGACAATCAATCAATCAATCAGTCAGTAGGCTGACCCTGCTGCCCACAAACCCACACCCTAGTCCCTATCTCTAGTTGTATCGGGAGGGCAGGGCATGTCAGGGCAGGATAGTCCCTTAGGGGTTAAAGGTGAGGTTGGGACGTTGTGGGTGGGAGGGTGTGGGTGGTGGAGGCAGGGTGTGGGTGGGAGGGGGATGAGGAGGAGGAGGGGGAGGGTGGGAGGTGGAGGTGGGAGGGGGAGGGGGAGGAGGAGGGGGAGGGTGGCAGGTGGAGGTGGGAGGGTGTGGGTGGGAGGGTGTGTGTGTGGGAGGGTGTGGGTGGGAGGGTGTGGATGTGGGAGGGTGCAGGGGTGATAGGAGGAGGCTACCTGCTGGTCACGTGTCATTGGTCAGTTCCTCCCACAGCTCATCATCATTAAGTCACTGTCACAACACAGCTTGGCCCACCACACCCATTCTTAATGCCTTCAGAGCCGCTTAGTGTTAATTACACTGGTTTCTTTTATTTACGTGTGGGTGGGAGGGTGGGAGGGTAGGAAGGTGGGAGTCTCGCTCTGTCTTAATGACAATAGGGGTTTTATTCACGTGTGGGTAGGAGAGTGGAGCCGTGGGAGGGTGGCGGGAGGGGGGAGAGTGGGTGGGAGGGTGGGAGGATGGGAGGGAGGGTGGGAAGGTGGGAGTGTCGCTCTGACTTATATGACAATGGTGTTCTCTTTGGCGGAGTGGTTAGAGCGTCTGACTTTTTTCTAGGTCAGACTCCTAATCTGAAGGTTGGTGGTTCAATTCCCCATGCCCCCACCTCTGCCAATTTGGATTTCCACCGCTGTGGATAATTTGCAGCGTCAGTTGCTCTCATACCATGTCTAGGTGGTGTGGGAGGTTAAACATCCCTTGGGTCGGTAAAAGTGTAGGCTTGGGCTTTCTATCGACAAACTGCCTAATGGTGAAAACAAGTCTATTCAGGCTTATCCATAATAGACAGTATAAATCTTCAAGAAAAAAAGAAAAAGGAAAAATTCACGTGTAAGTGGGTGGGTGGGAAGATGGGAGTGTCGCTCTGTCTTAAATACAATGGGGGTTTATTCAGGTGTGGGTGGGAGAGTGGGGGCGTGGGAGGGTGGAAAGGTGGGAGAGTGGGACTATTGGAGGCAAGGTAGGAGGGTGAGAGGGTGGGGATGAGGTTGTGAGGGAGGTTGGGAAGTTTTGAGGGTGGGAAGGAGGGAGGGAGGTTGAGAGGGAGGGTGGGAGGGAGCATGGGTGGGTGGGTGGTTTATTTTCGCAGATGCGCATGGTTGCCGCTGCGCACGCGTTCGCGCGCATGCGTGTGTGCTGGAGCCGTGTCCACATCCGGGATGCGTCACGTGGTTGACAATTGGGGTGTGACGCTGGGGGGGAGGTACGCTCAGTCAAAGGTGTAGACCGGTGGGAGGGCGGGACAGTGGCTGGAAGGGGGTAGGGAGGGCGGGAGGGAGGGGGAGGGAGGGCGGGGAAAGGGAAAGCGGGAGGGGGAGCGGGGGGAGAGTGTATTTAGAGGTAAAATCTGAAAGTGGGAACAATAGCTCATCGTTACCCATTTTCTTTTTATAATTTCAGTCCTTGAGTAAAGTTGCATAGTGCGATGGTTTTCAACTTCTGTCATTTTCTGAGATACATATCAGCAGTAACTAACAGGTTCTATTAAATTTACTGAGCATGTCTTCCTGTGTATCACCAAATGCGTCAATCAATTGGATATGCAGATGGTAAGCTAGATAAGTGTTTTCTTTTGAAAAAATAGTATGCTTTGTCGGTGTTCGGCACTAACCTCTCCGGCAAGGAGCCGCATAGACAGGTGGCCATGGGTAGTATCTCAGGAAGCCTAGGTGGTGTAATGAAAACAAAATGAAAGGCAACTCTCTATAGACTTAACTACATTCGTTGATTCAGCCGACAAAATATAAATTCCGAATAACTGGTCTTCCTCGTCCTATTACTCCTTTTCCTATCCTAGTAATGCTGGATGCCGGAAGAGTTATCTATTTGTAAATAAATAGTTTGATTTTACTGCTGATTTTAAATGGAATTAAAAATAAAAAATGCATGTGTTTCAATATAATATACCATTTGTAGCGGATTTAGGTGAGGGGCACGGGGGGCACCTGCCCCCCCCCCCTGCCCCCGCCCCCCCGCAGCTAAAAGAAATCCAGTAAAACTAAAATGTGGCAAAAGTCTCACGTCGGTTTTATAGAAAACATTGATCTCAGGTGCCACGAAATCCCTTCATTTTAGCGTCTGGTTTCAAAGAACTTTTTCCTTAAGGAGGTGACACCACCTCCCACCCCCTTCCTCTAATCGGTGTTTTGCACCTAGTTCACTGTGAAACCCCATTAGTCCGAACCCTGGATCCGCCCCTTACCTGCCTGAAAAAAACAGTAATACCGCTCAGCAGACGGATTATTTTGATCTGATAGGTTGAATTGTTGAATTGCACCAGTTCCACATAAAGGCATGCGATTCTAGTTCCACAGCAAATAACAAAATAAAGCTGTACATGTTCAATATACTATGAGGAGCAATGGGTAATTTCAAATTGGCCTCAAAGTAAAGCTTTTTCAAATTTTACGATGCCTCTAGAGCACATTGATTTTTGTATTGTCGGCTATTGGACATCAAACATATGGTCATTCTGACATAATTCTTTGGGGGAAACCCACTCCCGCCACATAGGCTACTCTTTCCGATAAGCAGCAATGTTTCTTTTATATGCACTTTCCCATTGACAGAACAGCGCATACCACAGCCTTTGATGAACCAGTTGTTTACCACTGTTTGGAATGGAAAATAACCCAAACTGCAATTGGGTGCACTGAGCAGAGCAGGATAGATCGGAGGGGCTGGGTGATGCCAGGCAGCTGTGTGAGTAGTTTATGAAAATGGGGACTTTTGAATTGATAATGCTTAGCGGTGACAGTGCAGATCAAGGTTGAATGTGTTTACTAGTTAATCAAGCTTATATTCAGTAGGTCGGTGAGCACAGCGAAATTAATTTGCTCTGTTTTCAGTTTTATATCACTAAATTCAGCAAGATGAATGACAGTTAGAACAAATAGATTATTACGATCAAAGTAATGTATTTAATGTGAAAATATGTGAGAAACACAAAACAATCGAGTCCTGTTATTTTTAATGTACTGCACAGTAGTGTTGATAACATTTCTCCACCCCTCAACACACAGCGCCCCCACCCTAACCGCCTTCCAACTTTCTAGCCTTCTTCACCCTTCCTCTCCCATCGCACACGCAAAGGAGACTTCAGTTCATCAGTCGAACATGGCAGGTGTGCACAGGTGTAGTGGTGTGTGGGTGTGGTGGCAAAGACCCTATAATACTAAGACGGCTCACTCCCTATCTCTCCAATGTTAATGTAAATTGTGCAGTGCCACCTTGTGGTGAGTTTGATCAGCTGGCTGCTGGTTGGTGTTTCACATGTAAACACATACAATTATATTATACATGAGATAGGGAAGTATGAATACACATCAATATGAAATTGCTATGAACAAATACCCATCATCATCACCATCATCATCAGCATCGCCATCATCACACATCTTCCACATTCATATATACATTTATACATATAATATAGCACCTGTTTAACCAAGAGAGCAGCCAGCGCACCAAGTGGTGGGTTTGATGATTTTGATTACGCAGTACAGGCTGAGTGAGCCGCCTTCGTATTATAGGGTCTTTGGTGGTGGTGTGTGGTGGTGTGCGGCGGTAGGTGGTGGTGTGCGGTGGTGTGTGGTGATGTGTGGTGGTGTGTTGTGTTGTGTGTGAAGGTGGGGGGCAGAGTGTGGTGGTGGATTTTGGGTGGAACTGAGTGTGGGTGTTGTTTGAGGGGAAGTGAATATGAGCATTGAGGGTCATGGTGGGAGGAGGAGGGGGGAGTGGTAAGGGGTAGTAGATGGAGAGAGCTGACGGTCTCAGGGTGGGAGATGGGTGATGAGATGCATGGAGGGCAGTATGAACTGAGAGTGAGATGCAGTGTTGGGGAAGGAGGGGCGTTGGAGAGGGAGGGTGGTGTTTGGGTGAACATGTGTGTCAGTGTGTGTATGTGGGTAGAACCCTGTAAATGTGTATCTATGCGTGTATGTGTGTGGGAGGGTGGTAGGAAGGATTAGAAGTTGTGACTGACACCCGGTTTTGGTGGGCGGTGTGGGGGAGGGGGCGGAGAGTTTCAAAGTGGTGGGGGGTCAGAGTGGGAGTGGGGTGGGGTACGCCAGGAGATGCGGATGAAGCAGAGACTGGGGTTGATATTTGTGTGGGGGTGGGGGGTGGGGGCGGTCTGGGGGGTGGATGGCTTAGGGCCAGTAGCACCTGTCCATGTGGCCCTACTGACCAGTGGTCAATGTCCAAGTTCTCGCAACAATTCACCAACCAAAAATTGCATTTTGATTGAAACGTTTCAAGAACCTAGTGAAATAATTATATATCATCAACGGACAAAAGCTCTGCGTCCAGAGCAATGCTGTCCCGAAAATAGCAAGTGTCGTATCATCAGAAGGACATTCAAATGAGATCAACACTAGTGTGTAGATTGACAAGGAAAAGAAGTAAAAGCTATTTGTACATGACAATGTTTTTTTCTTTAACAAAATGTACATTAGTTGATTAAGCAGGGGATATTTCAGTTACAGACAATTGGTCTTCCTCATTCCAGTGATTCTTGCCCTTTCGTAATAACGCTGAGCACCAGGCTAGGTAACGACAATTATAAATCTTGTTGGTTGTTTGTTGGAGTTGTATGTCCTGGCAACATATATGGTATCAGGACAGGTACCGACTTGTGACAGTGTGCACTCATAGTCATAGTGACTTCACAGCACTTCCCCATTGGGAGACCACACCACCAGTGCCATAACCTGACATCCCACTCAGTCACATTATCCTGAAACTGAGCTAACCAGTCCTTGCCCTATACTATTAATGCCAGCACCAGGCTAGGAAGCGACGAGCATCAATTTTATGTCATTGGTTTGACTCGACCAGGATTCAAACAGATGGCTTTGAATCCCACGACATAGTGCGATTCAGACGCTCAACTCACTTGGCCATCCCGTCTGGTCTATCGTAGAGGGGAACCACCATACACACACACAAAAAACCTAATGTAATATCTGAGGAATTTTGCAGGCTAGTTGGTTGGTTGGTTGTTGGAGTTTTACATCCTGGCAACATCTAATGTCATATCAGGATGGGGACCGACATGTGACAGTGCACACTCTTGGACATTTTAGAGTGTTTCCCCACTGGGAAATCAGGCCTAATATCCCACTCAGTCACATTATCCTGACACTGAGCTAACCAGTCCTTGCCTTATCCTATTAATGCCATGCGCCATGCTAGGAAGTATAAATCGTCATTACCAGTCATTGGCTTGACTCAACCGGGAACCAAACTCCCGATCTCCCACACGCAAGGCCTGCGCTCTACTGATTCGGCTACCACGCCCGGTCGCAGAGGATATTTATTGGTGACGTGGGTGCTACTGACCCGGGTAGACCGACGCCCAAGGCGAGGCTACTGGTCCGCCAGGGTTCTAGTCCACCAGGCAGCCGCCCCACTCTCACGACGCACTAATGGGCCGCTAGGTGGCCACACCATCTGGCGCCTTATTGAACAGGTCACGTGACACAATGGCCGCTGGTCAGGGGGAGTCAACGCCGGTGGGTGGCATCTCACCTCTCGGCGTCCCATTGACCGCTATCAGCGCCTGGTCAGACAGGTATGAATTAAGCACCACAACCCTGGCACTCAGCAATACTGGGATAGTACAAGAGAACTGCTGTGGTAAATATCGGGAAATTATATTAATATGACTGTGTGGGATGTCCAATCATGGTCCTGGCGGCCTGAACTCCAACTCTCAACGTCGCCATGAGTGTGCACTGTCCACCCTGATATGACATAAGATTTTGCTAGGACATAAAACCCCATTTATTCAAAATGCGAGGAGATGATGAAAGAAGCCTGGTGGGTAGAGAACCGCTCATGCGTGACCGCCGACCGAGAATCCTTTGATTTATTAATGTCCTTATTTTCTTGTTAGTTCCTTTATGTTTGCCGGCGCCCGAGTCGGGCGCATTTTTTTTTTAACAATATGTTTTGTTTGTTAACACGCAAGGCGGGCGTCCCGTACATGCGGCATCACGTGATAGTAGTGTGTGTCACGTGACCTCTGTCAATCACTATTGGTGGGTCACATTGACCGGGACATTAGGAACGGCTTGGACCAGGGTACCTAGATAAAAGATTCACCCCAGACTACAGTAGCTTGAGTAGGGGCGAAGAAGAACCCATTAGAAAAAGTGGAGAACTTGTGGGTAAATGAAATGTGCATATATATATTCTTAATCTAGGAAGAAAAAGATATTCTACACATACCGTGATTTAGTTACTGTCAACTTTTTGAACTGATTAGTAGATTCATTCCATTAGATAAATGCAAGTTACTAATGGACTTCAAAGTTGTAATTGATAGAGCCCACATATCCACATAGCGGCTGTTGTTAGGAATTTGAGAGGTTCCTGGGTAATAACAAAGACCCTATAATACTAAGCCGGCTCACTCAGCCTGTACTGTGTAATCAAATTGCTCAAACCCACCACTTGGTGCGCTGGCTGTTCTCTTGGTTAAACAGGTGCTATATTATATGTATAAATGTATATATGAATGTGAAAGGTGTGTGATGATGGTGATGATGATGGTGCTGCTGATGATGATGCATATTTGTTCACAGCAATTTCATATTGATGTGTAATCATACTTACATATCTCATGTATAATATAATTGTATGTGTTTACATGTGAAACACGAACCAACAGCCAGGCTGATCAAACCCACCACAAGGTGGCACTGCAAAATTTACATTACCATGGGAGAGATAGGCAGTGAGCCGTCTTAGTATTATAGGGTCTTTGGTAATAATTAAATCTCGGTCAGGAAGCAGTCATTTTCATTTGCTGAGGTAGTCGGGTTGTGAACCAGTTCATTCAAACATGGCAGATTTACTTCATGGAATATTTCTTACCAATTCAAACTGATTTTGTGTGATTTAAACAATCTGGAGTGTATCACTAGGAGGGATGCCAAAATAAAACCATCGCCATTAAAACACATTTTCACCAACTTTTACATAGGGTGGTTATTCAGTATTATAGCGATATAGTGAATGGTAGACAGGAAGTGTGAACACTTATTTGTCTCTCATTTTTTGTTGTTGGTACATTAGTTGTCCCAAGCAGGGGAAATCCCAGTCACAGACGACTGGTCTTCCCCACTCCACTGCTGGTCGATAGAAAGCCCGAGCCTACACTTTTACCGACCCAAGGGATTTTTAACCTCCCACACCACATAGACATGGTATAAGAGCAACTGGCCTTTGATGACGCTGTAAGTTATACACAGCAGTGCAAATCCAAATTGGCAGAGCTGGGGGCACGGGGAGTCGAACCACTGACCATCAGATTAGGAGTCTGACCTAGAAAAAAGTTAGACACTCTAACCACTCCGCCACAGAGAATGCCACTAACTTGAACAGAGTCATATGTTAATTCTTATCTAAAGGGTACCATGATGGCATCATACGTGTGTAGCCACAAGTTTGTTGGAGGTTTACATCCTGGAAACATCTAAGGTCATATCAGTGCGGGCACCAACTTGTGACAGTGCACACTCATGGTGAATTAATAGTGTTGTCCCACTGAGAGACCAGCTCGCTGGCACCATAGTCCAATTTCCTACTTGGTCACATTATCCTGATACTTAGCAAACCAGTCCATGTCATATCCTTTTAATGCTGAGCACCAGGCTAGAAAGCGACACATATCAAGATTGTAAGTTCTTGGTTTGACTCGATTTGGACTGAATCGGTGGAGTGAGGGCCGCTCGTGTGAGAGAGCGGTCGAATCAAACCAATGACTTACACAATTTATATATGCTGCTGTCTAACTTGGCGATCAGCATTAATATGATATGAGATGGACTGGTTTCCTCAGTATCAGGATAATCTGACTGAGTAGAACATTGGTTCATGGTGCCAACAGCCTGAGCTGTCAGTGGGGCAGCAGTATAACGTGACCATGATTGTGCACTGTCACAAGTCGGTACCCATCCTGATATAACCTTAGATGTTGCCAGAATGTAAAACTCCAACAACCAACCAACTATATATATATATATATATATATATATATATATATATATATATATATATATATATATATATATTAGCTTGACTGTTGTAGTGTCTATTGGTACATAATTGATTGGTCTGCTTTTACATGTAAAAGTGATGGTTTGAACAAAAAACAAACATTTCTCACCGTGAATATGGCCTATGTTGCCGTCACAGCATAAAGCATCCACCAATCAATCAATCAATCCTATTATATCTTAGTTTGAAGTAACTTTTATTTTAAAGCATTAAATTTGGAGATCAAAATTTGAAGTGAAAACTTTGCTAAATTACTGTTGCTCTGTACACCGAAATGCTCGACATCATATATTTCACAATTGCCATGGCGTATTAAATTAACGTTGTTTTCTTTCTAAATCCTTAATAACTTCAACAATATGCACGTTGTATAAGTAGGATCATCTAATATAGCCTATATTTTGAAAAATTACATTCTATATACTATATATTATGAGTGCTAGATATTTGTTATATCGTTTTTGTCATGCAATATACATTATGTTCTACATGGCATGCAGTGTCCATTATTTATTATATAATTACGTTCCCGGTATATATTATATATATATATCATAACGAATAGAATACACAATGAATGTATTATATATTATTGACCATATACTAGTATGTATCATATATTAAAGGGGCATAGTCTGATGAAAACCTCAAATTTTCAAAACCAAAACAATTATCTAGATTTGATCCTACATATATAACTTAAATACTGGTGCACTGATTAAACATGTGTCACCACATGGAAGGGAATACTGAAACTATTTAGTAGAACCTGTATAGTATGGTGTCAGAGGTTTGGCATGCTTGCCACATTAATTTGGCATGTTTGCACCTCAAATATCTCAAAAGTTAGCCATTTAAAATAAGACACTTCAAATTAGGTTAAGGTAAATTATAACGATCGAGCTAATAGATTTATCTCAGAAAATGACAGAAACTCAAAACCATCGGACTGTGCAACTTTAAACAATCAATATTATTTTGTATATACATGTATTATATACACAATACATAATATTCATTATTGTATACATTGTATATTATATATCATTTATATTTTAAATATAATATATATATATATATATATATTACATATTACAGAGTAGATGCTAAGCACTACGTAGGATGGTGTATATTGTACACTGTGTACCACAGAGTATACACTATGCAGTATCTATCAGATGGCGTTCATAATATATCATACAGGAAATAGTTTATATTATATAGTAGATGTAATATATGCATAATGCATAGAAGCCAACACAGAGATCCCCCACCACACTGACCCACATACATGCATCTATTTCCATTACTTAGGTGTGCCTTGGAAAAACTATATATCATTTGGAACCCATTCAAAAAACGCAACTCCATTATACAAAATCGTGCTATACCTGGTAATATGACATGGTGATACTAATAAGGCTCTGCCAACATGATAAGATGCACATGCTACACCTTCTAGTGCATTCATTACTTAGGATTGCTTTGCTAAAAAAGTACACGTCAATTGGAATATGTCACAAATAAAGCAACTCCATTGTGCAAACCGTGTTATACCTGGGAATACGGCACGGTAAAAAAGGCTCCCCCACTCAGTCACAATACGCCGATACTGAGCAAATGAGGCATTGCACTACCATATTAAAGCTTCATAGAGCGATGAAAACAACACATTTTCTAAGCCAAGACAATTATCTAGACTTGATTCTACATATCAAACTTCGATACTGGTGCAGTTATTAAGCATGTGTTAGCACATAGAACGGAACACTGGGGCAATTGAATAGAACTGGAGAAGCCTATAGGATCAGACTTTTGGCATGCTTGCACACATTAAATTAGCATGTTTGCACTTCAACTATCTCAAAATTTTGCCATTTAAAGTAAAAGTTACTTGAAATTAAAGAAGGTAAATAATAATGTGTTTACCTAATGTGTTTATCTCAGAAAATAACCGAAACTGAAAACGATGGGACTATGCAACCTTATTAGTAAGTGCTAAGCTAGGTTGGGACATGGTGTATTACAAATTATGTTTGATTCGGTCGGGGGGTGGGGTGGGGCGGGACGTAGCTCAATCAGTAGAGTGTCCACCTGGGAAGGTGTAGGTCATCCTATCGATCCTGCTCAGTGGACACATTTGCATTTTCCATTCCAACCAGTGGTCCACAACTGGTTCATCAAAGGTTGTGGTATGTGCTGTCCTGTCTGTGAGAAAGCGCATATAAAAGACCCCTTTCTGCTTATCGGAAAGAGTCTCCCATGTGTAGCTCAGAATGACCATATATTTAATGTCCTATAGCCGATGACAAAAATGAATGTGCTCTAGATGCGTCATTCAATAAAACAAGCTTTACTTTTTATTCAGTCGGGGTTCAAAACCACAAACTCCCGCATGGGAAAACTAGTCAGTACTCTCACTGATTCAGCGGTCCTGTCTGGTTTGTGAAACCGAGGCTGTAGGTTCTTTACATAGTCTGGGTCTGGGTTTAAAGTCAGCAAGGCATGATTAGTGTATGCGTATGTTAATCATCTGTAACCAGAGAGCGGCTGGTCAATAAATAGCAGAGGCGCCCAACCTCAGCCCTGACGGGTTCTGTCAGTGTGCAGGCCGCCAGAGTTCAACCCTCCCATGTCCCTTTGGATTCTATGATAGTTTCATACACATGAACTCAACTCAAGCACCGGGAAGCTAGTTCCATGTATATTTCCAGTACTGTCCGCCATGTACATTTCAGCTCTATACCCTACTCACTTTGCCAATATGTTAATTTCATGCTAGATTAACACACATGAAATCAAAGCCTGTGGTGCCCACTTCCATGTATATGTTTCAATTACAGTTCTTGATGCATTTTTCATATCCACCTAATCTCTATTGATTATATGCTAGTTCCGTACACATGAACTCAACTCAAGCACCGTGGAAGCAAGTGCTATGTACATTTCCAATAGTGTGTTCCATGTACATTTCAACTCTGTCCCACTCTATTTGTCAATATGTTAGGTGTATACTAGATTAACACACATGAACTCAAAGCCCATGGTCCCCACTTCCATGTATATACTTCAATTAATGTCCTTCATGTGTTTTTCATCTCCACCTAATCTCTTTGCAGAATGTTAATTTAATGCTGATTTAACACACATGAGTTTAAACCATGGTAATAGTTCTAACTTATGTAAGCTCAAAACAATGGTAAATAGTTATATATAGAACTATTTACCATGGTTTTGAGCTTATCTGTGTCATCATCATCATGCTGTCGGTCGCGATGCGACAAAGACTGCTTTCATTACTTGACTGCCGCTCTCCATTTAGCTCTCTGCTGTGAGAGTTGCGTCCATGAGTCGGTCTTAATGTCTCTCAGCTTCAGGTTTCTCTTGATGGTATCCTTGAACCGGAACATTTCATGAAAGCTGCCTGCAAAAATGTTGAAGTGCTGCTGGCTTTTGCAAGTTACCAGCGGCACTCTCTCGGGGAGCAAATAGAGGTTTCACACCGGCAAGAACATGTCAAGACAGGCGCAAAACTATTTGTCCCTGCAGTGGCGGGTCGGGAGATGTTGGGAGTTCCATACATCAACCGCCCTTAATGCTGCCACAGTGACATGGTTTTCTGTTTAGGGTTTGCTCCCTTAGCCTTCGGTTCTGTCAAGAACCTGTACCACAAGGCAGTGGTTTACAACTCTGCAAGGCAGGGGCGTCAACCTCCCTGAGGTATTGCTATACCTGACACCGCATCTGGTTATACACACCAATCACAAAGTACAACACAAAGAGCGGGTGAAACAACCGAGACAACTCCCCAGGTATGCTTATCTGTGTATATATAGTAAAATAAATAAATATATTGTCATATATATATATATATCAAATGAATCACCATTTTAACTAGCTCCTTGGATATTTCAAGTAATATCCCTCATATAAATGTCAACTCAATCCACTTTCTTTCCCAAAATGTTAATTTCGTGCTAATTTCATACGTATGATCTGGTTCAATATATATTTCAAGTGACATCATTAATGTGCATTTCAGCTCTACCTCTTCCACCGATTACCGGTTCCCTGGTCCGACCTGCTTCTTACTAAGTTCCGACACCTGGCTCCCCAACAATACTGCGTGGTGGTGCGTTTTTGTCTTCTGCGGATTTCCATCGATGTTATTTGTCTAACAGTGTTTCCTATTTTCTTCGCATGTATTTATTATGGGTTGTTTGTAGTCTATGTGTGTTTCGGTGTTGGTTGGAGTTGCCAATGTTTATTCACTAACTGTCAGCACTAGGGTATGCAGGTATTGCAGGTATTGCAACACCTCAGGGAGTTTGACGCCCCTGCCCTGCAGAGTTGTAAACCACTGCCTTGTGGGACAGGTTCTTGACAGAACCGAAGGCTAAGGGAGCAAACCCTAAACAGAAAACCATGTCACTGTGGCAGCATTAAGGGCGGTTGATGTATGGAACTCCCAACATCTCCCGACCACTGCAGGGACAAATAGTTTTGCGCCTGTCTTGACATGTTCTTGCCGGTGTGAAACCTCTATTTGCTCCCCGAGAGAGTGCCGCTGGTAACTTGCAAAAGCCAGCAGCACTTCAACACTTTTGCAGGCAGCTTTCATGAAATGTAAAACCTGAAGCTGAGAGGCATTAAGACCGACTCATGGACATCACTCTCACAGCAGAGAGCTAAATGGAGAGCGGCAGTCAAGTAATGAAAGCAGTCTTTGTCGCATCACAACCGACAGCATGATGATGATGTCAGCACTAGCAGATACCCTCGCCATCCCTCCTTTTCTTCCCAACTGATGAGTGTTTGTACCCTGATATGACCTCTCCGATAGCACATACAGGAGCAACATTGACAATACAAGGCTGAAACCAGTTTGGTTTGACAAGAATATTTCTCTCAGCTCCAAGATAATACTGATGCCCTGCCGTGTCATGTCGAGTGTGTGAACCCTGTACCCTCCCAGGAGAGCTCCAAAAAATAATACAAAGCATGGAATTGAGGTGATACAAGATATTGCACATCTCATCCAAAAATCATGTTACCAATGAAGAATTACGTACCAAGATCTAGCAGCCAATTGGGCCACACAAAGATCTGGTATTTGCAAAGAGATGCAAACTGCCGTGGACTGGCCATGCTTTCTGTTCATCATATGTGCGCATATCCATCGTCCAAGGCATTGCAAAAGGGGGGGAAAAAATGTTGGACAATGAATAGGTCGGAAGAAAACCTCAGTGAATGTACTTGACCGGAGATCAGCAAGTCCCACAGGGCAGTGGAGAATAGGGAAAAATGAAGAGGGAACTTTTTGCAAAATAAATTGTTGTGCCCCAGTGACCCTTGAGGTTAAGGAATTGATACTTGTATAATTGCTTACACAGCACATATATAACAATTCTTCGGTGGATTCGAGTCCCGTTCTTGTCGCAATGTTCCCATCTGCAAAAACAATACACAATCTATATATATATATATATATATATATATATATATATATATATATATATACCCACGTATTTACAACGTATATGCGGATGTAACATATTTGCACTGTGCTGCCACCCAGGGGCTCCTGGGGGGCTCACAGGAGAGTATGCGGCCAGTGTTTCGACGGTTGTCTCTACGGATTGTCTGTACGGATCTTATAAATACCTTCAGTTACTCCACGAATACGATCGATCGACCAAAGATGACTATGAAACCATGAGCTAAAACTGAACTTTAATGTCAACACGGTTCAGTGTCTATACGGCCGTCCCTATGGCTCACTGTCTATACATGATGGTGGGAAAGCCATAACATTTAAGCCAGTCAGTGCAGCCACACTTCCCAGTTTCAAAAACTTCTAACACAGTCTACTTGCCACTACCTGTGTTTTGGTTACGGTTATAGTTAGGGTTATCTCTACGGATTGTCTGTGCGGATCTTCTAAATACCTTCAATTACTTCACCGATACGATCGTTCGATGCGAGACGGCTACGAAACTGTGAGCTAAAACTAAACTTTAATGTTGACGCGGTTCATTGTCTATACGGCCGTCCCTACGGCTCACTGTTTATATGGTAGTCCCTTCTGCCCACTCTGTCCAGACGATGCCAAAGGCCTATTGCGCCTACTGTAGCGTCGTCCATCAAGAACGCGTTAACGACAGCTGCAGGCGCCGGGAGATGACGAAACGGACGACGTACTCGACTTAAAAAATCGACAAGCTGGCGGATGGCGGGAAAGTCGTAACAGTTAAGCCTGAAGCTGAGCAGGACCCGGTCGTCCAGGTGGACGACTGTAGCGACATTGAAGAACGGGACATCCAGCCTCGTATTCTTAAGCTCCGAAAACGGAAACGGCTAGCTGAGTTAGAGAAAGACGAACGGGACTTGATGGACGATGTAGCGAGATTAACGACGGTGCGGACGAGGAAACGGCCGGACGACAGGCAACGTGACAGGATGACGGAACGGAACCTTAGCCGGCATGACAGCAGGCACTCATGAGGTCGCAGCACGACGAGACAACGGTCATCATCCCCACACCGAAGGAGGTGTCACCATCGTCACCGTGCATCGAGCTCCACTTCGTCGGACGACCGCTCAGCTAGCAGAGAGAGGAAAGCGAGAAGTAAGTGGTCACTTCGCAGGCACACAGAGGATGGGAGGGATGTGAAGAAACTGTCATGACTGCAGCAAGCTTTTGCGCATCCTACAGCACCTAGGATATATCGCTGGCAAAGCTAAGTCTGGAACTTTCGTAGAGAAAACTCACGTAAACTACGACCATGCCATCTGGAAGCTTGCTATCTCGGAAGGCTATGATGCCTTCTCCGCGGGCAACCCCGAGGTAGCCCTCAAGTACTATGCTTTCGAGCACATGACGAAGCAGAGGGGTGGTGGAGGTACTCACTCAGGTAGTGGTAGCCAGGGTCGGCCTAGGCAGCTGTTCATTAAGGACGGAAAGAAGCCATGCTTCTCGTTCAACAAAGATGAGGGCTGTAGCAGGGACGACCGCACCTGTAATTACGGGCACTGGTGCTCCAGGTGAGGTAGTAAGGCACACATCAGGAACTGCCTTTCCGACTCTGGCTACCATTCAAGACTACTAGCCCCTCAACTCTCCCATGTGTGTGATCTCGGGCCTTGTGTTTGATGAACCCTTTCTTCGTACCAAACATTGTTCATGTCATGTACTCCACGACCATTTGTATGATTTTGTTGGCCCCCCTAGTTTGGCCGCCCACTGTAATGACCGTGCTTGTGGCACGGCCAGCAACCGCACTCACACCAGCAAATCTGCTGTTGACTCATCGGTTATCATTGACGAGCCTCCTACTGGCCGCACAAACCAAGGCCCTGCTACCGGTGGTATGCCACAGTGTCCACTATTCGCTTGTAATTGGTTATCTTTGTCTTGGGTGGAGGGTAGCATTCATGGTACTGCCCTCGATAAACTCAGTTCTTCAGGCAAACCTATTGTATTAAATGTTTCCCTTGCCTGCAGGAATGCTACTTGTACATGTGTGCATTACATAGGTCCCAACAGGGCTCAGTTTAAACCCTGTCGCATTATCTGCGAATGCTTCTTCTGAGTATCTGTGGTTTATGACTGGGAGTTTATACTCTATGGATCCCTCTTTGGTTTCAAAGTCATTAACCCCAGTTGCGCTGCAAATTATTCGCCCCCTTCTCGACCTACCCGAGATGGTGCTGAAAAAAGTTTGATTAATAAGCAACTTAGTTCTGAGCTTAGCTGCAGTTATATTAGTCGGGCCGACTCAGCCCCAGTCTGCACTCGTAATGTTTTCGCTGTCCCCAAGTCAAGCGGCGAGGGGATGCGCACCATTATCGACTGCAACAAGCCCAGCGACCGCTCTGTGAATAACTTTGTCAATGAGGTGTCGCATACCTTCTCTTACCAAGGCGTTGGTGACCTGGTCGATCAGCTCCTATACGAAGATTACATAGCTACTATAGACATTAAGGATGCCTATAGGGCCATCAATATCCATCCCAGTGACCGCCCTTTCCAGGCGATTAAATCAGACTTCAGTATGGGGGTGGGGGCCAGAAACATTTTTTGATAACCGCCTATGTATGGGGCTCTCCTGTAGCCCGTATATTTTCAATCACATATCTGATTTTGTTGCTCGCTGTGGCAGGCTCGATGGAGTAGACAGATGTGTGAACTATCTAGATGACTTTGCCGTTATAGGCTCCTCATTTGAGAACTGCCTAATTAACCAGCAGAAAATTCTTCGTAGGATTGCTTTCTACCTAAGCTACCCCAGACTCCAGGCGCCTGCCCAGTGTTCAAGATTTCTTGGTATAGGGCCATCAATATCCATCCCAGTTAATATATATATATATATATGAAGAGTTTATATATGAAGAGTTCAGGCACAAAACCCTGTAAACGCCAATACAAAAATTGAGTTACAATTATTTAAATATACCTGAAAGTAATTGTAATTCCCTCTAATTCCACATTGGTTGTAAAGAACTGGCTATGGAGCAATACACAACAAATAGGAAGATGCCAAATTAACTTTTTTGAAGGTGTGATTTCAATGTTTATCTCAATTTTTGGAATGGCATTAACGGGATTTTGCGCCTGACTTCTTCATATATATATATAAATATATATATATATATATATATATATATCTAGTCAGCCTTATATAAACAGGTGAAGGGTAGTGGGTGGTTCTGGAAGAATACGGTTAATGAGGCTGGATGACAATTGTCATACAGTACACACAGAACTCTGGTCGGTTCAGAATATGCAATGTTAAATATACACTATTGAGTGTCAGGCTAGTGACAAGCGTTGACTTAATACAGGTATTCCCAGTTCAGCTGGTCCCTCAGGAAGGAATGAAACTGCGACCCAGCTCGCCGGGTCGCAGTTTCAGCTAACACGATAGAACGTGTGTGACGTCATGATTATACAAAGGGCGCAAAACGCCGATCCACAAATTGAGATAAACATCGGAATCAAACCTTTGAAAACTTCTTTTTTTTACATTGCTCTTTTGTTGTCATTGCTGCATGATCATTACATCATAAGAAAAGTGGAATCAGTGAGAATTTAAAATACATTATTTACGTCCGAGCAACATCTATGGTCATATCATGGTGGGTACCGACTTGTGTGTACATATGGGGACGTTATAGTGCTGCCCATACTTGGAGACCAGGCCCGCTCGCACTATTACCCGATATCTCAGACAGATCACGTTGGTCATAATGCTTGCATTGCGTTTGATCCGCAGTGAAGGAGGAGTACCCCCCCTCCCCATTTCCGCCGCCGACCGTTGGGGTTGCAAACAACCCCCCCCCCCCTCCCTCCTCCTCCCTCCTTACTCTGCCTCCGCGCCCTGCCAGACACACTACACGACCAATTTTCTCCACACACCCACCCTTACTATCTTACCTACATCCTCTAGGGCGGAGGGCTCTTCGGGGCCCATCCCCTAACATGACACTCTGAAATTTCAATCGCTTCTGCACTTTATTTATCCATTGTACATTTACCTCCCCCATCATTGTACATTGCCCCCCCCCCCCACTTTACATTTAATAAAGTGTGCTTTTTTCCCACTCCTGCTTTGACTTCCTCCTTCGCTGCGCATCACCCTGATACTGTGCCATTCAGTCCTTGCTCTATCCTAGTAATGCCGAGCGTCAGGGTAGGTGGTGACAAGTATCACTTTTATAAGTCATTGGTTTAACTCGGCTGGGATTCAAACTCCTGACCTTCCGCAGGTGAACCCTGTCACTGTGCTCTATCGATTCGGCAACTGCGTCCAGTACACACACTGGAGTTTTATTGCATGTAATCTTATTGCTAGGATAATGTCACTGAAATCTATACTAGAAACAGGTATATATTACAAGGATCCTATCATGGTTGATCATCAGTAGGCGTGTGGTTAGAAGTTCAAAGAACTGAGATTCAAATATAGAGTTTTATAGTGAACGATAATAGGGGTCGGGAGTCGCAGCAATCCTCAACTTCCGGTGTGTAAGCTGAAGCTGTGACCTGGCGGGCTGGCTTGTAGCTTCAGTTCTTCCCGATAGAACAGGGGTACTCGGAATTAACGTGTTCCTGTAAAACAGGTATTCTCCAAAAGATCTGAATGAAATGTGGGCTGGGTTTGGGGAGATCTGCGGGGGGGGGGGGGGGCCTAGTGAGAGGGAGTTGTGTAACTCCTATGATCTGTTGTACAATGTCAGTGTCTTTACCTAAAACTGTATAGTTCCGATGAAAGCATTAACGTTTTAAAACCAAAATGCTTACCTATATATCTAACTTCGGAACTTGTGCACTCATCGTATATCTCCCAGTAGACGCGCACTGCATGAGTGCAGGCACATGGATGCATGTATATTTATTTCCCATGGGCGCAAAGTAAGTATTTGTGATGGTTTGTTTCAAATTAACATGTACTATGATTACATATGCAGATATTGTGAAACATTCATCACTGTATATTATTTCATTGATTTGTTTTTGTTGTGCCTCTGAAATAAAGTGGGATTGTCTTCTTTTATGTGCATTCAGTCTTAATATGATCGTCAATTTGTGCATGCTTTAAATATTGAAATGGGGGGTGTGGTTATATTGGGTAGTGTGTTTCTAAAGTTCTATTGGGACATACATGGTATTAAGCATTGTTTGCGTGTGTAGAATGGACTAATGAAGTAGCATAGTTCCATGAGTTTGAGGTTCTGTCATTTTTTCTGAGATAAATGTATTCAGTTTGATTAATCTAGTTTTGATAAATGTAGCAATCGTTTAAAAAAAAAAAAACACTCATCTAGATTTGAAACTATATATTCAACTTAGATACTGGTGTACTTATTCACCATTCGTTGCTACATTAAAGGGGATACTAAGCTAATTTAATAGAAGTTGCTAATCCTACATCTTAATCGGGGTCAAAGTTATGAGAAGCATGCCAAAATTACTTTATCATGTTTAGACTGCAAATATCTCCTAAATGAATCATTTTAGATCAACATTCTTTCAAACTGAGCTAAGGTAAAGTATGCCGTCCTGATATGACCGTAGATGTTTTCTCGGACGTAAAATAACAAGAAACAAACTAATAAAATGTATATTATAACGATCAACCTAACGTGGTGTTCTCTGTGGCGGAGTGGTTAGAGTGTCTGACTTTTTTCTAGGTCAGACTCCTAATCTGAGGGTCGTCGGTTCGATTCCCCATGCCCCCAGCTCTGCCAATTTGGATTTCCACAGCTGTGTATAACTTACAGCGTCATCATACCATGTCTAAGTGGTGTGGGAGGTTAAAAATCCCTTGGGTCGGTAAAAGTGTAGGCTCTGGCTTTCTATTGACCAGCAGTGGAATGAGGACGACCAGTCGTCTATGACTGAAATTTCCCCTGCTTAAACCACTAATGGACCCCAAAAAAAAACAAAACATATCTATCACAGAGATGACAGAAACTCAAATCCCATAGAATATAGGACTACAATTTGTTGTTTTATTGTATAGAGTAGTTGATTAAGCATAGGAATTTTCAATTATGAACGATTGGTTTTCCTTATTCCAGTGCTCCTTGCCCTATCCAAGTAATGATGAATGCCCTGCTAGGTCGTGAGTCCTATCAATTCTTACGTCGTTCATTTGGTTCAGATTCAGGGTTTCAAATCCCACGATCTACCAATACGGGAGGCTGGCGCTCAATTCACTTGGCCAACTCCATCTTTTTCAACTTTAATACCTGGGTATTACCAACCTGATAGGCAGGTTCAAAGATTTAAATCTCGCTGAAAGGAAAGGACATTCTGCAAAGCAAAAAGAACAGTGAGGCGAAAAAACATTTGGTGGGACACCATTTTTTTCTTTTCTTTTCAAGCAGACCATGCGATCACCTCTGCCAATTTGGATGTCGAATGGTGTGTATAACTTAGAGCATCATCAAAGGCCAGTTGCTCTCATATCATGATTGATGATTGATTGGTGGTTGCTTTATGCCGTGTCGGCAGCATAGGCCATATTAACGGCGAGAAATGTTTGTTTTTTGTTCAAACCATCGTTTTACATGTAAAGGCAGACAATCAATTATGTGCCAATAGACACTCATTAAATTAGAAAGCTCACAATCATATATTTGTGGTCAAGGGAAACAAATTCCCATAGAAAAAGAAAAGTTTCATTAATAATTGATAGAATCTATTTAGTAAACTATATGAGGTGCTACAGTCCAGCTGCCCTGAAAAAGGCTAAAATGTTTTCCTGTCATATCATGTCTATGTGGTGTGGGAAGTTAAAAATCCCTTGGGTCGGTAAAAGTGTAGGCTCAGGATTTCTATCTACCAACTGTCTAAGGGTGAAAACAAGTCCATTCAGACTTATCCATGATAGGCATTATAAATCTTCAAGAAAAATACAACAACATTGCATTGTATTTGCAGTTGAGTACCTGCCAGGCCCCATGGCACCCCCTGGCGGTGTTGGTGGTGTGCGGGGTGTGCGTGAGTGCCCAGCACCTGGCACACTACTGACGACACTATATCTCACCAGTGAGGAAGTACCCGGAATACAAACCACACTCAGGGTATGGATGGTTATTTGTTGGAGCTATACGCCCTGGCAACATTTCAGGTCATATCAGGACTGGGCAGGTTATGTGCTTGTTAGTTTGTTGGTTGTTGGAGTGTTGCGTACTGGTAACATCTGAGGTCATATCAGGACGACGCAGCGTATGTGTTTGTTGGTTTGTTGGTTGGTTGTTGGAGTTTTACGCCCTGGCAACATCGATGGTCATATCACAACGGCGCAGGGTATGTGTTTCTTGGTTGGTTGTTGGAGTTTTGCATCCTGTCAACATCTAAGGTCATTTCAGAATTGGTACCGATGTGTGACAGTGTGCAATCATGGCGACTTTATAGTGCTGCCTCATTGGGAGACCATGACAGCACCATGACCTGCTATCCCACACAGTCCTATTATCCTGATACCATGATAACCAGTCCTTCTCCTGTCCTAGTAATGCTGCCCGCCAGGCTAGGTAACAACAACTATCAATTTTATAAGTCATCGGTTTGACTCGGCTGGGATTAAAACCCCCGACCTACCACATGGGAAGCCTGTGCTAGTCTGATTTGGGCACTGAGTCTGGTCGACGCTCAATGATTAGTCCATCAATTTAGATATATGAGACTGTCTGAAAAGGTGCTAAGCAATATGGGACAACATTTTGTCCATTGTAATGATCAACATACTATCTGCTTTTGCATTTTCTCAGGATAAACTGATTTGATTTGTACATGGTGTTTCATAATCCCAATAGAATAGATATTGATTTGAAGCAAATATCCTTGTGTTTTCAGTGTAACAATTTCTGTGCTGTTTTGTGTCAATTGTTACAATGGATTTAAAAAAAAAGAGTTATCACCTTTTGAGACAGGCTCATATACGTTCCAAAAAAGCTAAACGCAAATACTGCGATATATAAACATCACCGCTGTTATAGCTCAGAATGGCTGGCGCCCTGCAAAAAATAACCTTCAAGTGGGCGACAAAATCTGTAAGCAATGTTGGAGGCAAAATGCTCAGGAATTGTATTTGCATTAAACCGGACCAATGCGCATGCGTAAGTGGGCTGGTTTATTGTCATAGCACACAGCACTAACATAGCCGTGGGTGCCTCAACACACACTGCTTGGTTCTACACACCCACCTCATCGAGCAAGCCACCAGATGTTGTGCCCATATCGGTAGTGCGCAGGCGTTCCATGTGTAAAGTTAGGCGCTTGAAATCCCAGTCGAATTAAACCAATGACTTATCGAATTGAAACTTGTCGCTACCTAGCCTGATGTGCAGCATTATTAGGATAAGGCAAGGACTGGTTAGCTCTATATCAGCATAATGTGACTGAGTGGGATATTGGGGCATAATGGTTGTGGTCTGATTTGCCAGTGGGGCAGCACCATAAGGTTGCAATGAGTGCGGATTGTCACAAGTTGGTACCTGTCCTGGTATAACCATATATGTTGCTAGGATATAAAACCCCAACAAGCTCTCATAATGTGGTGTAAGGGATCATGTTTTATATTGGTATGCTTGTTTTGTATTGGGGGCAGATTTACATCTTAGCAATAGTCATATCATGACTGGTATTGCCTTGTAACAGGGCACACTTGTGTCACTGCCCCACTGGAAAGCGAGACTTCCAGCACCATGACCCAACCGGCCACACGCATGCAATCACATTATCCTGATCCTCCGCAAAGCACTCCCCTGTCGGGGTTTGACCCCATAACCTGCCATATAGGAAAGGACCGCTCACCTCAGTCGGACATTACCATATATGCGCCTATGCAAAATGAGGAGAGGAAGGAGGAAGGGGAGGGAGAGTTTGTGTTGTGTTGTTGTTGTTTTACATCCTAGCAACATCTAAAATCATCTCAGGATGGGTGCCGACTTGTGACAGTGCGCACTCATGGCGACTTTATAGTGCAGCCCCACTGGGTGACCAGGCCGTCAGCACCATGACCTGATATCCCACTCAGTCACATTATCCTGACACTGAGCTAACCAGTCATTGCCCTATCTTAATAATGCCGAGCGCCTGGCTAGGAAGCGACGAGTATAAATTTTAACGTCATTGGTTTGACACGACCAGGGTTCGAACCCACGATCCCATGGTCTACCAACACTGGAGACAGACGCTCAAACTCATTCGGCCATCCCGTCTGGTTAGAGGGGAGAGTGTGGGGGCGTTGGGGGGGGGGAGGGGGGGGGGGGTCGCGGGGGGGGGTCGGGGGGGGGGGCGTGGGGGGGGGGGGGAGAATGGGAGACCATAGGTTGTTTGCCCTTCAAACGCAGAAAGACCAATGCTCAAATCGGATATTTGATACCAGATTCACACCGATGACATAGATGAGTACTTGCAGAATTCAAACATAACCTAGAGGGGAAAGTGCCACTGATATTTATCCGGCAGAATTCCTTCAAATGCATAAACTTTTCCAAGAGATTAAGTTATAAAACTTGGATGTTATATATAGCTGTTGATTTTGCACCCGTCAGTACTGGTCGGTCAATACTTGTATTATTGACTTTACATAAACAAGGATATGGCAATAACATCCAGTTTAAAACATGGTCATCTGTGCCGGTGTCGCAGTTTCCGCCGTCCGCCAGTTTCCGTGGTATGCATCACTTCTGTGCATGCGTCAAAATCTAACAGCATCATCACTAACCTTATGAATTTAATATAATGTTTTTGGTAGAGATGTTTTCTATATGTGTACCAAACGATTGGTTTCTAGGTCGTGTGGTTTTAGAGATATTTCACTTTTTCTGTATCAAGATTGCACACAGCCATTGACAATGCATTTGAGTGTGGGCATAACGTGGAAACTGGCAGACAGCGGAAACTGCGACGCCGGTCACACAGCGATGTTATGACCAGTCGCAGGTGGCGCCGACGTGGCAGCCATAGGAACTATTCACTGACGCAGTGCATAGTAGGTGGCGCTGACGTGGCTGCCGGAGGAACTATGCACCGAGACAGTGTGCACTGGTGTGGATGTAGTAGGAACTAATCACTGATATTGTGCATAGTACTAGTAGATGAAGCCTATCTGGCCACTCGGAGAACTAATCACTAATGCAGTGTATATTAGGTGGCGCCGATGCGACAGCTAGGGTAACTAATCACTGATACAGTGTATATTAGGTGGGGCCGATGCAACAGCTAGGAGAACTAATCACTAATGCAGTGTATATTAGGTGCCGCCGATGCGACATCTATGGGAACTAATCACTGATACAGTGTATATTCGGTGCCGCCTATGTGGCCACTGGGAGCACTAATCACTGAGATGGTGCAGCCAACCAGTCCTTGCCCTATCCTAACAATGCCGAGTGCCTGGCTAGGAAGTTACAAGCATCAATTTTTAAATCAGTGGTTCGAGTCAACCAAGTTTCAAACCAGTAGATTCAAATCCCACAATCTACCGAAATGGGAAATCGATGCTCAACTCATTTGGCCATCCTGTCTGGTAGTAGCGTTCGGTGGACCGGACGCAGTGGTCGAATCAGTAGAGCGCAGGCCTCCTGTGTGGAAGATCGGGAGTTCAATTCCTGGTCGAGTCAAACCAATGACTTGCAAAATTGATACTTGTTACTTCCTAGCCAGGCGCTGGGCATTATTAGGATATGGCAAGGACTTGTTGGCTCAGCACCCGGATAATGTGACTGAGTACGATATCAGGTGATGATACTGGTGGGCTAATCTCCCAATGGGGCAGCACTATAAAGTTGCCATGAGTGTGCACTGTCACAAGTCGGTACCTGTCCTGATATGGCATTAGACATTTCCAGGATGTAAAACTTCAACAATCAACCAACCAAGCGTTTGGTGGTTTCGCCCTCAATTACTGACTGACCGTGTTGGCACTAGGCCGAAAGGACAGGGAACCCAGTACTAGAATATCGTGATCTATGTCCCGTACACCATTGACACTAATAATAATAATAATAATAACACTAACACTAATAACAATGATAACAATGAACCACAACCGACATCACCCGGGGGGGCGGGGGTAAACCATAATGGCATGACGTCATTTGCCGACGCTGTGCCATCTGGCGGAGGTCCAGCACAACCATCCCTGCGCATGCGCGTCCTCGGCTGGGTCTCCACCAATCAGCACCAAGGGTAAAGCGATGTTCTCATGGCAACGCGGCCGAGGTCACGTGGTCGGTGCTGGGCAGCGGAAGCAGGCTGCACGCATGCGCACATACCCCCGACAGCGCACACACACACACCCTCGTATTCACCCACATGACCAGTCACACTCCCGCCGACAGCCACCTGCACCTTTACCCACCCACCCACATGCACACACCTAGCTATACACCATCCACACTTACACACATACACACATACCCACAAACCATCGTATTCACCCACATCACCAGCCACATCCCACCGACAGTCACCCGCACCTTCACCCAACCACGCACCCACATGCACACACCTAGCTATACACCACCCACACTTACACACACATACACACATACCCACAAACCATCGTATTCACCCACATCACCAGCCACAGCCCACCGACAGTCACCCGCACCTTCACCCAACCACCCACCCACATGCACACACCTAGCTATACACCACCCACACTTACACACACATACACACATACCCACAAACCATCGTATTCACCCACATCACCAGCCACAGTCCACCGACAGTCACCCGCACCTTCCCCCACCAACACACCTTCACACACCTAGATATATGCCACCCACACATACAAACACGTATACACACATACCCACAACCCCTTCATATTCACCCACATGACCAGCCACAGTCCACCGACAGTCACACGCACCGTCATCCACCATCCCACCTGCACACATCTAGCTATACACCACCCGCACTTACACACACATATACACACATAACCACAACCCCTTCATATTCACCCGCATCACCAGCCACAGCCCACCGGCAGTCACCCGCACCTTCACCCAACCACCCACCCACATGCACACATCTAGCTATACACCACCCACACTTACACACACATACACACATACCCACAAACCATCGTATTCACCCACATCACCAACCACAGTCCACCGACAGTCACCCGCACCTTCCCCCACCAACACACCTTCACATACCTAGATATATGCCACCCACACATACAAACACGTATACACACATACCCACAACCCCTTCATATTCACCCACATGACCAGCCACAGTCCACCGACAGTCACACGCACCGTCATCCACCATCCCACCTGCACACACCTAGCTATACACCACCCACACTTACACACACATATACACACATAACCACAACCCCTTCATATTCACCCGCATCACCAGCCACAGCCCACCGGCAGTCACCCGCACCTTCACCCAACCACCCACCCACATGCACACACCTAGCTATACACCACCCACACTTACACACACATATACACATACCCACAAACCATCGTATTCACCCACATCACCAGCCACAGTCCACCGACAGTCACCCGCACCTTCACCCAACCACCCACCCACATGAACACACCTAGCTATACACCACCCACACTTACACATACATACACACATACCCACAAACCATTGTATTCACCCACATCACCAGCCACACTCCCACCGACAGTCACACGCACCTTCACCCACCAACCCACCTGCACACACCTAGATATACACCACCCACACATACAAACACATATACACACATAACCACAACCCCTTCATATTCACCCACATCACCAGCCACACTCCCACTGACAGTCACATGCACCGTCATCCACCATCCCACCTGCACACACCTGCACCACCCACACTTACACACACACATATACACACATACCCACAACCCCTTCATATTCACCCGCATCACCAGCCACAGCCCACCGGCAGTCACCCGCACCTTCACCCAACCACCCACCCACATGCACACACCTAGCTATACACCACCCACACTTACACACACATATACAAACATACCCACAACCCCCTTGTATTCACCCGCATCACCAGCCACAGCCCACCGACAGTCACCCGCACCTTCACCCAACCACCCACACCTCCACCCAGCACCCCACCCTCCAACACTAAGTCACGACCCCGCAGGGTTCGGGATGTACTAACAATTGTATGTGTTTTTTTAATTAAATACTTTATTCACCAGAAGAAGCTAACTAGCCTGAAGCTCGGCATTACTACGACAGAACAATCACCATTCGATTGAGGAAGACTAGTTATCTAGATTTTAAATCACCGAATCTAGGGGGAAAAAATCGAATATAAAAGAACGCATGTTAAAATATCAGTATAAAAACACTGCTTTTCTTGCCATAACTGATGGAAGTTAATTAGACAATTAGATTTTATGTTACTAGTAAATTTCTTCTTTTGCTCTCAATAACAAAAGTATTAATCGAGTGTTGTCTGCCAACGGGGGATTGCATTCAGGGGCGTAGCTAGACTTTTAAGGCTAGGTTCTCCTATTCCTAATTTTGGCAGGGGTTTAGGGGGCCGCTTAAGCTTAAGCTGATGGATTTTACACATTTCAGACTTGAGTTTTCGACACTCTGGACTGCTACATGCCTCCTCTCTCTCTCTCTCTCTCTTTATTATTTTTAAGTTAATTTTTTTTGGACAAAACGATGTGGACGTTTTGGCGTACACGTGTACGCCTAGCTACGCCCCTGGCATTACATGTATATATTGTTTTCCTTTTATTTATTTACTTTAGCCTACTTACTGACATTGTTTCAATCGAACTTAAATTGACGCCGTACTTACCTTTTATACGCTGGTTGTTTTGTTGGAGTTTTACGTCCCGGCAACATCTAAGCTCATATCACATCGGTAGCTTTTATAACTCAACTCCAATTTGTCTAATGAGATGAATTTGTTTGTTGTTGTGTTTTACGTCCTAGCAACATCTAAAGTCATATCAGGACGGGTACCGACTTGTGACAGTACACACTCATGGCGATTTTATAGTGATGCCCCACTGGGAAATCAGGCCGCCGGCACCATGACCCGATATCCCACTCAGTCACATTATCCTGACACCGACCTAACCAGCCCTTGCCCTATCCTAATAATGCCGAGCACCAAGCTAGGAAGCTACAAGTATCAATTTTTAAGTCATTGGTTTGACTCGACCGGGAACCAAACTTGCGAACTCCCAATCTTCCGCACGCAAGGCCTGTGCTCTACCGAATCGGCCACCGTGCCCGGTCCTAATGAGATGAAAGCGTAACATTTATGAAGCCAACACTTGCCAACATTTGATTCTACATATCCACCTCCCATCCAGATGGACCAGACGGGATGGCCGAATGAGTTAGAGCGTTCGTCTCCCTTGCAGGTAGATCGTGGGGTCGTGAGTTCGAACCCTGGTCGAGTCAAACCAATGACTTAAAAATTGATACTTG
Source organism: Branchipolynoe longqiensis (assembly GCA_030323885.1). Lineage (NCBI taxonomy): Eukaryota > Metazoa > Annelida > Polychaeta > Phyllodocida > Polynoidae > Branchipolynoe > Branchipolynoe longqiensis. The sequence goes on along the minus strand of CM059190.1, from coordinate 23,699,822 downwards.
TTGCTTCCCAGCCAGGTGCTCGGCATTATTAGGCCAGGGCAAGGACTGGTGTGCCCAGTGTCTGGATAATGTGACTGAGTGGAATATCAGATCATGGTGCCGGCAGCCTGGTTTCCCAGTGGGACAGCACTATAACGTTAATATGAGTGTCCACTGTCACAAGTCGGTACCCCTCCTGATATGACCTTAGATGTTGCTAGGACCTAAAACAACAACAACAAACCATCCAGATGCCAGTGCACTCAGTAAGTAGGTATTGGTACACAGAAGGAATAATAACTGTTAATTGAATTTAATTGAAGCTGTGACTGCTGACACAATGATGTGTGCATGCACAAATTAATTCAGCACTATTTTCAATTTTAATATCTCCAAAGTAAATATAACTGCTTAAAAGAAAAGTTACTTCAAGTGGCATAACAGCACATCTAAAGTATTTATCGAACAATTTCACACAAATTCAAAAACGTGGGATTCTGAAACATTCACTAAATGTCTTTAAATTCTCATCATATTTGTAACATCTAACCGACACGAGGTATCCGATCTTATGGTGCAGTCACACTACGACGCTTCTCGCCGGCGACCTGGTGACGTATGTGTTTTTGGGCAAAAATGGGTGAAAAATCGATACACGCTGGGGGCGCGTTATGCATGCGTCGGTACACGTCGGTACACGTCGGTACACTATCCTTGACGTTGATCGTCGGCACAAAACGCCGGCACGCGCTATTGGTCGGCCAAGGTTTTAAGCGTGACAAAAAAAAAAACCAACGACCGGCAGCGCGCGCAAATATATGGGTAAGGACGTTAGGCGCGAGTTGCGATGCGTTGGACGCGCCGGAATAACGTTATGGGAATGCTAGGAAGACGGTGCACGCGCGGGAGGGTCGTTGCTCACACGTTGCGGCAAACTGGGGCGTTTTTGTTTTATGCCCTAGCAACATTTAAGGTTAGATGAAGACGTCACGCCAAACTTTTTTTTTTTGTTCCCCAACGCGTCGACACACGTTGGCCACGCGCGCATAATGCACCGCGCTGACCCCGATCTTTTTCCCCAAACCGCCGAAAAGTTGGACGTTTCTCGACGCACAAGATTTTATTTTCAACGCTGTCGGGTCGCCGGGAAAAGCGTCGTAGTGTGACTGCACCATAAGATGTCCGACCATGTTGCCTAATCCAACTAATGGCAAACGAACCGCTACAAAACTTCCGACCATTTTGCAACATCTGGCTGATGTCTGACATTAATTTTAATCTAAAATTTCCAATTGGTTTGCCATATTTGGTCGATGTCAGATATCCAATAGCAAATGTGTGGCCATTTTACAATATCTGGATGATGTCTGACATTAATTTTGATCTAAAATTTCCAACTCTGTTGCTATATTTGGCCGATGTCAGATAGCCACTAGCAAATGTGCAGCCATTTCGCAACATCTGGCTGATGTCTGACATTAATTTGGTATAAAATGTCCAACTTTTTTGCCATATTTGGCCGATGTCAGATATCCAATATCAAATGTGCGGCCATTTTACAACACCTGGCCGACGTTAGATATCCGATATACAATTTCCGACCGCTTTGCAACATCTGGCCGATACCAGACTTTCATTATCCCTTTACCGGGTGTGGTGGTACAATCGGTAGAGCGCGGGCTTCCCAAGAAGAAGGTTGGGAATGAGAGTTCGAAATCCAACCGAGGCAAGCCAATGACTTAGTAAATTGATACTTGTTGCTACCTAGCCTGGTGATTGACACAAGGATAATGCAAGGACTGGTTAGCACAGTATTAGGATAATGTGACTGTCTGGGATATAATTATGGTCATGGTGCCAGTGGCCTGGTCTCCCCAGTGGGGCAGCACTACAAAGTCACCATGAGTGCGCACTGTCACAAGTCGGTACCCATGCCGAAATTACCTTAAGTGTTGCTAGTATGTAAAACAACAACAAACACACAAACAAAATCGCTATCCGTCGCATCCGATCTATTCCGACATCGGGGTCGACGTCCCTCTTCAGGCCGGGGTTTTACTACCTCGGCATATGTAAGGGAACTGCCCACCAGCAGGTGCGTGACGGCGGGTGGTTTGTGGTGGGAGTGTGCTTGTTTGTGTGTTGTTGTTTTACGTCCTAGCAACATCTGAGGTCATATCAGGGAGTGTGCAGGGCGGGATTCTCTCACTTCGCTACACCTGGGATGTGAAAGGGTGCAAGTTCCCACGCACGTGTGTATGTAGTCAATGGGTGTGCACCATGCAGGCGTCTGTTTGTGGATTGTGTGTAGTGTGCGCGTGTTTGTGTGTGTGTGTGTCTGTGATGAATGGTGTGACAGCAGTCGGTGTGTGGCAAGGTTTGTGCAGCATTGTCACTGGAAAACACCCATAGGTAAGGCCTGTCTCTGTTTATCAAAAGGGTATACAATAAAACCTCTCTAAATCGATCGTCCATGGGACCGACTTTAAGTGGTCCATTTAGGGAGGTGGGAGGTTTAGGGAGTTAGAATATCATTACAATGGTATTTCTGGGACCCAAATAAATCGATCGATATAGGTGAGTGGTCGATCTGTGGTGGTTGTCGGTTGGAGAGGTTTTACTGTATATGTATATATAGATATATATATATATATATATATATATATATATATATAAACATGTAGATGTATAAGAATGTATATATGCATATAAGTAAATATGTATATATATATGAGTGAAGAGTTCACATGCAAAAAACGACAAATCCATTTTAGTTGTTTTCTGCCAGGCGCAAACCCACGTAAACCACTTCAACACCAATCCCAAAATGGAGATCACCATTGGTTTTGTATTGTTTGTTTGTTGTGTTATGTCCTAGCAACATCTAAGGTCATATCAGGGAGTGTGCAGGGCGGGATTCTCTCACTTCGCTACACCTGGGATGTGAAAGGGTGCAAGTTCCCACGCATGTGTGTATGTAGTCAATGGGTGTGCACCATGCAGGCGTCTGTTTGTGGATTGTGTGTAGTGTGCGCGTGTTTGTGTGTGTGTGTGTGTGATGAATGGTGTGACGGCAGTCGGTGTGTGGCAAGGTTTGTGCAGCATTGTCACTGGAAAACACCCATAGGTAAGGCCTGTCTCTGCTTATCAAAAGGGTATACAATAAAACCTCTCTAAATCGATCGTCCATGGGACCGACTTTAAGTGGTCCATTTAGGGAGGTGGGAGGTTTAGGGAGTTAGAATATCATTACAATGGTATTTCTGGGACCCAAATAAATCAATCGATATAGGTGAGTGGTCGATCTGTGGTGGTTGTCGGTTGGAGAGGTTTTACTGTATATGTATATATAGATATATATATATATATAAACATGTAGATGTATAAGAATGTATATATGCATATAAGTAAATATGTATATATATATGAGTGAAGAGTTCACATGCAAAAAACGACAAATCCATTTTAGTTGTTTTCTGCCAGGCGCAAACCCACGAAAACCACGTCAACACCAATCCCAAAATGGAGATTACCATTGGTTTTGTGTTGTTTGTTTGTTGTGTTATGTCCTAGCAACATCTAAGGTCATATCAGGACGAGGACCAACATTGGAATCAATCCCGCAAGAATTTAAAAAAAATTATGTTGTTGGTATTCCTGCTCTTTTAACCATGTGATCATATTTAAAGTGGAATTACTGAGAATCACAATTATTTTCAGGTAAAAATATGTTATTTAAACTACATTTTTGGATTTGCGTTTACGTGGTTTTGCACTTGAAGTGTTCATATAATTAAATACAATAACAATCACCCGAATAAAGCACATCTTCAATACATTTCATGATAGGATTAAATAGAATTAATGATACTTTTGAATATTTAATGATGTGATCAAATCGAATTAATAAGGCCATTAAATAGTTGATGATATTTTTAAATAGTTGATGATCTCCTTAAATATGTAATGATGTGATCAAATAATTAATGTTATGATAACATCGATTTGATGATATCATTAACAATTTAATGATAATGTTAAAATATGTTTTTGTACATTTCTATTGAAACTTTTCAATTTCATTAGTTACTAGTAAGGCCTTAAACTAAGTTAACGTGTAATCAATCAACGCACACCAACATCTAATTCAAGGGTGCGTGTGTACGTGCGTGTGGGCAATCTGGAATTTGAGAGTGACCTCCTATTTATACATATTCATGATTCTGGCGACCAACCACACTCCACTCCACTCAGTCTGCCTGCTGTCTGTCAACTGGAGTCGCCTGCGTGCTTAGACTTGCCTCTAATTTCACTGGATGGGACGACTGACTTGGTAAGACCACTGGTTATAAAGCGCTGGCAACATAGTGAACGTAGTTGAATGTAGTTGAACGTAGGATAGATTAACGTGGGTCAGACATGGTTTAAGTATGTTAAACTATGGTGAAAAACGTTAGGTATGGCAGGTTTTGGTACAGATAAATACGTTATGGCACGGGTACCGGTATGTTCACCTACTTTCAACTACGTTCACTTACGTTCAACTAAGTTCAACTATGTTCAACTAGGTTCAACTATGTTCAATTATGTTCAACTATGTTCAACTATGTTCAACTCTGTTCAACTACATTTAACTATGTTCAACTACATTCAACTACATTCAAATATGTTCAACTATGTTCAGCTACGTTCAACTACGTTCAATGTATGGTCAACTACATTCAATGTACGGTCAACTACATTCCATGTATGTTAACCTCCACTATGGTCAACTACGTTTGAACTATGTCCCAGTATGCTAAAGTATGCTAGAGTAGGCTAGAGTATGCTAGACTACATTAAGAGTACGGAGACTTTGCCACAGTATGTTAGCCTCTAACGTAGCCCTCTTTTGAACATGTCCAAAGATTAAATCGGAACTGACGGCCCACCCAAGTTATTATCGGGTTAGCATGACGGAGAAGTATGGATGCTGGTACGATCAACTATGTTAGCCTCTACTACGTTCAACTATGTCCATTAACGTTTATGTGACTGGGCCTTAAGAACACTTGGCTGCCATTCCATGCGGTAGTTCCTTGGTACAAACCTTGGCCGAGTCAAACCAATGACTTACAAAATACAGTAAAACCTCTCTAAATCGATCGACCTTGGGATCGACTCTAAATGGTTCATTTAGGAAGGTTCTCAGTTTAAGGAGTTTTTTCATCACTACAATGGTATTGGATGGGCAATCATTTGGGAACCAAATAAAGCGAACGATATATGAGAGTGGTCGATCTATGGAGGTGGTCGGTGAGAGAGGTTTTACTGTAGATACTTAAGTCAGGTAGCCTGGCGCTCGGCAGTAATGATATAGGGCAAAGATTAATTTTTCTCAGGATCAGATTAATGCGACTGAGTGGGATATTGGGGCTTGGTCATTGGCAGATGGGTCTTCCCGTGGGACATCCCTATATAGTTGTGATGTGATGAGTGTCCACTGTCATATCTCAGAATGACTATATAAACTTATATCAGGATTCCTTCCATACCTCATATTCGCAATGGGTCATGCAGCCAAACAGGATTAAATGCTGAGTTTGCTGTTTCTTCAAACCTTAAAAAGGTTAATCTTTTTACATTCCTATTTTCTCTTCATTACTCCATAATGACTTACAAAACCTCTCTAAATCGACCGACCATGGGATCGACTCTAAACTTCATTACTCATTAGTTGATTGCGCCTGTCTTGACATGTTCTTGTCGGTGTGAAACCTGTATTTGCTCCCCGAGAGAGTGCCGCTGGTACCTTGCAAAAGCCAGCGGCACTTCAACACTTTTGCAGGCAGTTTTCATGAAATGTAGCTAAATGGGGAGCGGCAGTCAAGTAATTTCAAGTCGCATTGCGACCGACAGCATGATGATGATGAAGACTCCATAACCATTTCTTCACAACCAACATCGAATTAGTGAAAATTAAAATTAACTTCAGGTAAACATTTGAAATGCTAAGTCAAATATTGGATTAGCCTTTAGAGGGATCTTCGCCTGAACTCTTCATAGAAACTTCCATTGCAGATCCTGTCCGCCGGTCAGTGCGCATCACGTGCGCGCACATTGTGATTGACATAGGGCGTCATACAGGGTAACATCCCTCCATTATCGCTCACTGGCAGCACGACCAACGACTATCAGGTCATCTCATATCATTATCAGGATGGGTTCCGCCTTGTGACAGTGATGGCGACTTCTATAGTGCTTCCCCACTGGACGACTACGCCCCGAGCACCATGACATGACGTCCCACTCAGTCACATTATTATCACCCTTTATTATCACCATCGCAAGGTGGAAACCAAACTTTTTTTTTTATAAAAAAAAATTGCGATTTGTAAATTGTCACATTTAACTAAGCCTTAATACAAAATCATATGAGGATCATTTCCATAGAGTTGGTAAGATAGTCATGTTAGCAAACTTAATACACAGCTGCAACAACACACACACACACACATACAAACACAAAATAATTAATAATCACCATCGTAACCTGGCAACCAAATATGCGGTGACCAGTTTCAGGGCCTGACCCAACACTAAACAAGCACTGTGGACGCGGGGCATTAAGTCTAAGCCAGCAGGTGTCGCCTCTAATCGGCCCGACCCAGTCGGCGCAGTGTGCGCAGGGGTTAATGACGCATGCGCGCGACTAATCGCAACGCAAACACGATGCTAATCGCGCATAATGCGCCGACTGCGTGAGGCGCGAACAGGACTCTACAAGCCCGCATACTACAAGTGTGAACAGCGCTTTAGCAGGGTGTGAAGGGAGCTTTAGAGGGGTGTGAACGGCGGTTTAATGGTGTGTGAACGGCACTCTGATTGGCTGAGCCGGGACGCAGAGGATACTTTATAGAACGATGTGTATAGTAGAAGAGTATGCGCAAGCTACTGTGGGGTGTGGGCAATTAGCGTAGTGTGCCTCGTTCTGAGAGCTGCGGGATAGGAAAAGAGGGGGGCAGAGCTGTCCTGTAAACAAGAGCGTTTGGAGCAAAATAAGGAGGCACAACACAGAGGTGATTATGGATCATAGTGTTCCTCTTAGCAGTTAGGCAATGGTTTTATATAAGGAATTATATAGCACATATATAACAAATATAGATGTATAAATATATAGCATACATATAAATAAATATTAATAAATATAAATAAACAAACGTAAATATAGGTAAATATAAATACATATGAATAAATATCAATACATATCAATACATATCAATACCTATCAATAAATATCAATAAATATCAATACATATCAATAAATATCAATAAATATCAACAAATATAATAAATATAGATAAAGATAGATATATATATATATAAATCAATATCAATCAATATCGATCAATATCAATCAATATCAATCAATATCAATCGTTGTAAATCAATATTGATCGATGCAACTCAATATCATCATCATCATCATCATGCTGTCGGTCGCAATGCGACAAAGACTGCTTTCATTACTTGACTGCCGCTCTCCATTTAGCTCTCAGCTGTGAGAGTTGCATCCATGAGTCGGTCTTAATGTCTCTCAGCTTCAGGTTTCTCTTGATACATTTCATGAAAGCTGCATGCAAAAGTGTTGAAGTGCTGCTGGTTTTTGCAAGTTACCAGCGGCACTCTCTTGGGGTTGCAAATAGAGGTTTCACACCGGCAAGAACATGTCAACACAGGCGCAAAACTATTTGTCCCTGCAGTGGCTGGTCGGGATATGTTGGGAGTTCTATTCATGGATGGTTCCTTGTACAAGGTCCTGGTCACAGAAACCAGTGTCGTGGGGAGGAGAGCAAACACTGTCCTGGGGGTAATGGACATGGGAAATACTGTGTCTCAAGCAGGACTCGAACCCACACTTCTTGCCATTGCATGGCTACCATGCTACCCATTACACCACATACTCCTACACCTAATACTTCCTGATGCAAACATCCTATGAGCGCCTACTGGTCTGTCTCTGTGTCTCCTCACCTGTGAGGTCAGTGCAGTCTAATAGTAATAGAGTAGTCTATAATCCAATGCTTTAGACTTTAGAGTGTAATGTCACTAATTGTTCCTGTGTCACTTAGTGCTCACATAATGGTGCCCTGCCATCCACGCCTAATTACATGCCATCTTACTTTAATAAACTCCCATCGTAATTTCTTGACTGCCTTTCTCTAAAGGTATTCGAGTAATTAAATCAAAGTTAATTGCACCATGTCCTCAGTGAACTAGGCAGGACCTGTGCATAGATTGGTTGTTGGAGTTTGACGTCCTGCCACTATATAAGGTCATATCAGGAAGGGTACCGACTTGTGACAGTGCACACTCATGGCAACATTAGTGTGCTGCCCCAGTGGGGAATCAGGCCACTGGCACCATGACCCGATATCCCACTCAGTTACATTATCCTGACACTGAGCTAATCAGTCTTTACACTATCCGATTAATGCTGAGAACCTGGCTAAGAAGTGATGAGTATAAATGTTATAAGTCATTGGTTGGATTCAACCGGGAACCAAACTCCCGATCTCCCGCGCTCGAGCCCCGCGCTCTACCGATTCTGACATCGCGCCTGATGCGGGTAGGTAGAGAGGTGTGGAGAGAAGGTCGGGGGGGGGGGGGTCCCAATGACTGAATGGAAACAGAAATACCGAAAAGTACTTGTTTCCCCCCAGAAAAACGCAGGGAAGGACTTCATAGAATGAGATTAAAATTAAAGTACTTCTTTGTTTCTCTTGTGATTTAGTTTTGTGTTTTTTTACACGACTTAGGGACGCAAAGTGTGATATCACGAGGGGTACTTAACCCCCGGCCCCCGCACCCCTAAACCCCATCCCCAAACTCCCCAACCCCCTACAGCCCCAACCCCCAACTCCCCAACCCTCTTACGTTCCTACCCTCAACACTCAACCCCCAATGCTCCAACTCCCACGCGTTGCCCCCCCCCCCCCTCACATTGGGATATATCATTTATTAAAGTTAGTTTTATTTAATGACGGCTCGAGAGCACATGGATTTTTATCATTGGCTATTGGACATCAAACATATGGTCATTCTGACATATTACTTAGGAGGAAACACGCTGCCGCCACATAGGCTACTCTTTCCGATAAGTCTTCTATATGCACTTTCCCACAGACAGGACAGCACATATCACAGCCTTTGATGAACCAGTTGTGGACCACTGGTGAGAATGGAAAATAACCCAAATTGCAAATGTGTCCATTGAGCATGATCACAGGGATGACCCACATCTTCACAGGTGGATACGCTACCGCCTGAGCTACGTCCCACTCCTCGGGGATAGATCATAAACCCGCTATCCCAAGCAGTCATGTTATCCCGATACTGATAAAGTGATAGAGCTCACTCCCTGCCCTATCCTGCTACTACCAAGCACCAGGCAACTTTGTGACACCTATCAACTTTTTAAGTCATCGGGTTGACTCGGCCGGGGATTGATCCCACTACATGGAATGGATGCGAGTATTCTATTGGTTAGGCCATTCCACTTGTTTGTGGTTCGCCTTCAACCTATATATGTGTTTATAAGTCGAATAGATTGTCTAATCAATAGAGTATATGCTTCCCATGTCAGAGATTATGGGTTCGATCCTTGACAGAACCAAACTAAAGATGTATGAAATTATTTTGTTGATACTTTCCTGTACATTGCCTCTAAATTAGACAGCAGGGACAGAGACGTGTCAGCATCAGGATAAACTGGCTGAGTGGGATAGCAGGTCATGGTGCGGGGGGCATAGCTTTCCCAATGGTGACCACTAGAAAGATGATGTAAGGATCACCTCATGGTGCTGCCTACATGTAATACTAACACAGGCAGGACTATCAGGTTGTCAGGAGAATAAGGGCATGATCCTCCAAGGAATCCCAGTAGAAGCAGCACTATGAAGCTCCAATGGCAGTCAGATAGTAGAACACCTCAAATATCGCTAGTACACCAAAACACGTCTACCTACTCAGTTACCAAGTGGGTTGGCCAAAGGAGTTGAGCATCCGTCTCCATTTTTTGGTAGATCGTGGGATTCGAACCCACCTGTACAAACCCTCTTTGAATCAAACCAATGAATGACTTCAAAATTGAAACTTGTCGCTTCTTAGCCAGGCGCTCGGCATTATTAGGATAGGGCAAGGACTAGTTGGCTCGGTGTCAGGAAAATGTGACTGAGTGGGATATCATGTCATGGTGTTGGCAGTCTGGTTTCGCAGTGATGCAGCAATATGAAGTTCACATGAGCGCACACTGTTACCAGTTGATACCCATCTTGATATGACCTTAGATGTTGCCAGGACGTAAATATCCAAAAACCAACCTGATCAGTTACCAAGTATAATATTCAAAGTGGAGAGGGAAGCTAGTTCCAAAATTTGGTGCCTAATTATCTCAACACAAGAGGAACAAACAAGGTTGTTTTATTTAATGCCGCCTCTAGAGCACACTGATTTTTATCATCGGCTATTGGACATCAAATGTATGGTCATTCTGAGATATTTCTTTGGAGGAAAGCCCACTGCCACCACATAGGCTCCTTTTTCCGAGATGCAGCAAGGGATCTTTTATATGCACTTTCCCACAGACAGGACAGCAGATACCACATTGTTTGATGAACCCAGTTATGGACCAGTGGTTGGAACAGAAAATAGCCCAACATGCAAATGGGTCCACTTAGCATGATCGATAGGATAACCCACTCCTTCACAGGTGGACACTCTACCGCCTGAGCTGCGTCCTGCTCCTCAACACAACAGGGGCGCGGAAGGTGTGTGGGTGTGTAGATGTTGATTAGGGAGTGAGGGGTAGAGAGGGTGATTATAATTATAAGTTGTGGTACATAGCCTGACTACCGCAGCGCTGTCGTTGTGAACCTGCACCCCCTCCCTCACTAATTAACTACGCTGATTAACCTGCGCGTCGCTTACCAAGCAACCCCTCCCCCCCCCCCCCCCATCCCAATTTCGTCGATCCCCTCCAACCAAAACACATTGAATTCGCTTCTCATTTAAGTGTGTTTTAGCTATACTTTGATTCCATGCAGAATGACCAGGCATGTTTGTACTGGGATGGGTATGTATGCCTTTTATCCGTTATTTGCACTCTTAATTTCACCGGCATACTTGATCTGTTTTTGTGTGTGTGAAAATAGGTGGAGGTGAGTTAGTAAAAGAAATCGCTCAACCTCTACAAACATGCACGAGGGGGCTATTGTACTAACCACTCGCCGAGCGTAATGGTTATTAATTACTGTGAACAAATTGGAAAGGTTCTGGTTGTCTAAAAATGGCACCAGTGTTAGTAATAATAGTATGAACAATAAATAGGGCGATATTAAAATGAGGATAGTAAAAATAGTGAAGATTGATATATGATTTTTTTTTAAATTGTTCTTTATTGAGGCTGTGTTTATACTGTCCATAGCATATTAACTCGAGTACTCAGGCTTGTTTTCAATGCTGGCCAGCTGTAGTGGTGAAGTTATCTTATCACACAATAGTAACTGATAAGGTGTTTTGATTACCTGTGATAATAAACAGGTTTATACAATAATTCAAATATGGCAATGCTATGTCAATCCGTTTAATGGTATGAGTACCCCAATGATGAGATTAATTAGTGTAAGTGATACGAATAATAACAACAATATCATAAGTAGTAATACAACAAATAATGCAAAGCACGTTGGTGATATTGCTACTATTAATATTAGTAATCGATATGTCAGACCGGGCGCGGTAGCCGAATCAGTAGAGTGTGCGCCTGGCTTGCAGGACTTCAGGAGTTTGGGAGTTCGCTACCTGGTCGAGTCAAACGAATGACTTATAACATTGATACTTTTCGCTTCGTAGCCAGGCACTTGGCATTAATAGGATAGGGCAAAGACTGCTTAGCTCATTCTCAGATTAATGTGACTGCCTGAGATATTGGGTCAGGTTGCCAGCAGGTAAAATGAGTGCATTTCGGCTGGAGAGAATAGCCCAGGACCAGCTCTGAAAAAAGAATTCCATGGAGGGTGGGTGGAAAAATGGAACACTTATTTACTAGTTCTGTAGTGGGTAAAGTTTGTGAGCAGATGGCTCGCCAATAACTGACGGCAGAGTGCTGAACCAGAGACAGCGGGAAGAAATGTGTCAAATGGATTTAGCCAATCAGGTGGATGGAGAGTGGACACATCCGTCCACCGGAAGTCAAATCTAAAAGTATAGCGGATGGAATGTGGTCGCATGTCACTCCTATAGAAACAATTGTAATGAGACCATTGCTACTAGTTCTTTAATAGGATGTATGTTTGTAGTTCATCAAAATAAAATGGCTTTAAAAGTATAAAACCTTATCATAGAAAAACTGGATGGGTTGGCCGAATCAGTAGAGCGCAGTCTTCCCATGTGGAAGGTCGGGAGTTCAAATCCCAGCCGAGTCAAACCGATGACTTATAAAGTTGATGCTTGTCGTTACTTAGCCTGGGGATCAACATTAATAGGATAGGATAAGGACTGCTCAGCACAGTGTCAGGAAAATGGGACTGAGTGGGATATCGGGTGCTGGTACTGGTGGCATGGTCGTCCAGTGAGGCAACACTGTAAAGTCGCCATGAGTGTGCGCTGTCACAACTCGGTACCCATTCTGATATGACGATAAATGTTGCCAGGATGTAAAACCCCAATAAACAAACAAAGAAAACTTACTACAGTAAAACCTCTATATTCGACCACCTCAACAGATTGACCACTTCCCTATAGCAATCAATTTATTTAGGTCCCAAACGAGCACCCATACAATACCATTGTAATGATTTTTCTTAGACCTCCTTAAACGGACCACCTCCCCAACTGGACCATTTAAAGTCTGTCCCACGATCGGTCGTTTTGGAGAGGCTTTACTGTAGTTGCTAGTACGTAGTAGTACATCGCCCCCTAGTGGTGGGCATGGCGTGCCCCAACAATTTCAATCACATTTGAGCTAAATCATGCATCGGCTTCTAAATACGAACGATACATTAAACCTACAAGATGGCCGAACAGGAGAGGGCTAAGAGGGCAAATAGAAAAAGGGTTGGCGGAGTGGCGGGGGGGGGGGGGGGGGGTGGAAGGCGGGGGAGGAGCGCTGGAAGAGAACAACAACAAATTGAGCATAGTTCAATAATGCACTACTAAATAATGGAGTCAGGAATTGTTCTACCTCAAACTATTGTCTGCGGTTGTTGTTCCTGCGTTCAGACGAGATGGCAACCAAAGGCAGGTTCAGATATTGTTTTGTTTCTGTCTGTGTGGTGTTGTTTTTATCACCTTTTATTTGTATTTGCATGTTACTTGTATTTATTCATAGTATTGGTTTCAACACAGGCTCCCTCTCATGGTAAGTGAATATAGCATCACCCAGTGAACAGACTTTCTTCACACTGGGTAGGCCGTCATGATATGATCTTAGATGTTGCTAGGATGCAAAACTCCAACAACCAACTAATCACACTGTCTTCTAGATAACAGATTCACCCCATACTTCCAGTACATGGGTGAAAACCAGCCTTATATAAAAACGGTCGAAAAATCGGGCTAATGAATTGAGTCTTTATGAGAGCCTAATTTCACAATCTAAGAAGCAACATTTATTATTTGTATATGTCTTCATGTTTACCCACTACGTTTGAGTTGGAAAATATAATAAAACATATACTTTAATGCAATTTAAAAGTGAAATCAATGGCGTTCTCTGGCCGCCATCTTGTCTTTTTGCATTCTCTCCCATTTCACCAACTCTGTGCTGACATAAGTAACCATCTGACACTGGTGCCAAGCATTCTACTTGTTGTTCCATACTAATGCTATTTGTGTCCGTATTTAGACCACGTTGCCGTTCACCCGTTTACTACAAGTATTGAGTGAATCTTTTATCTAACTGTCTTCCTGCAGTTTGATCGCTGTTTGAGTAAAATAAAGTTTTACCCTCTCCCACATCCCTCCCCTCCCCCCCCCCCCAAAGGAAAATTCACCGGTCACTGCAGTGTGTAGTGCATGGTATCTGTAGTAGGATAGGGCAAGTACTGGTTGGATTATGTATCCCGATAATGCTCCTGAGTATGTGCTATCCAATGCCGTGGCTAGAAATTTGTGTTTGAGCGGAAGTAAATTATTGGAAGGGATGACTGCAGGTGGTCCAACGCACTAAGGGGAGTCTGGGGTCATTCCCACTAGCAACGGTCAAGTGTACAGCCTGGAAGGACCAGCTGTTCTACTCTCCAAACTGTCAATCCCAGCTGACCACCCTCATCTTACCATCTGCACCCACCAACCCCAACTCACCACCTCCACCCCCCACCTCCCCAGCCCACCTTTCACAACTTGCCATTTTCAACGCTTTGCACCTATCCCACAAACCCCAACCCACCACTACCCACCCTCGGTCCACCAGTGTACCAATCACTTACATAGTGTAAGTCTGATTGATTGATTGATTGGTGATCTCTTTCGCTGTGTCAGCAGCATAGAGCATATTCACACCGAGAATTGTTTGGTTTTTATTCACCCATCGATTTTACATTTAATATTTGTTTAATGACCCCCCCACAGCACAGAAAGTAAACATCGGATATACAAAAGCACACAATCAATTATGTGTCAATAGACACTCATGAATTTAAAAAGCTCAAAATCAAATAAGTTGTGGTCATGGTAAATAAAATTCTAGATACAAGTAAAAAGCGTTATTAGTCATCATCATCATGCTGTCTGTCGCGATGCGACAAAGACTGCGTTCATTACTTGACTGCCGCTCTCCATTTAGCTCTCTGCATTTCATGAAAGCTGCCTGCAAAAGTGTTGAAGTGCTGCTGGCTTTTGCAAGTTACCAGCGGCACTCTCTCGGGGAGCAAATAGAGGTTTCACACCAGCAAGAACATGTCAAGACAGGCACAAAACTATTTGTCCCTGCAGTGGCTGGTCGGGAGATGTTGGGAGTTCGATACATCAACCGCCCTTAATGCTGCCACAGTGACATGGTTTTCTGTTTAGGGTTTGCTCCCTTAGCCTTCGGTTCTGTCAAAGACCTGTACCACAAGGCAGTGGTTTACAACTCTGCAAGGCAGGGGCGTCAAACTCCCTGAGGTATTGCTATACCTGCATACCTGCATACCTAAGTAAAAAGCGTTATTAGTATTACATTATATACCAGATATGCAGTGTTATACAAATATAAGATTGCACCACTGCTATGTTTATACATCTACACCAATATCACCCACAGGGCGTGGGAAACATTATAATGGGGGCGTTTTACAAAACCACTAAATCACTAATGAATGACTTCTGGACCGGTCTGGGGCCATATGCAGGAAGCGGTGTTATCGAGCCAAAATGCGTTTAGAGGGGATTTCTGGTTTTGCGCCGAAAAGTCGGTATGCACGAGTCAGTGATAGGCCTAACACCGCGCGTTTAAGATCCGCAACACTAACCCCGTTTCATATGACATTTACGGGCGGTGTTAGCGTAATGTTTTGGCCAAATCTATTAAATGCTATCATATTTAACAGAATTAGATACGCAGTAAGTGAAATTTGATTAAATTAACCCTAAATTCGAAGCAATATTAACGCTGACGCCGTAACGGCGGAGATATTAGAAGTTATATTTTTGAATCGACGAACGTAAAGTAAACGAATCGTCGCCGTCGTGACCGCCGCGTCGACGTCGACATCCATACTGGCCGACGTCTACGCATTGGCGGCAATGTATTAGCGATTTGTTTACTTTACGCTCGTCGATTCGAAAATATAACTATTAATATCGCCGCCAATGCAGCGGTAGCCTTAATAACGCTTCGACTTTAGGGTTAAATTGATAAAATTTCACTTATTGCGTATGTAATTCTGTTAAATATGATCGCATTCAATAGATTTGAGCCTAATATATGGCTACAAACGCAGAGGGATTTCCCAAATCTATTAATAAATTCACGTTTAGCTACAATGTACGTGTTACGCGCTCCTGCATACGACTTGACACAGTTCCCAACGTCGGTGATAGGTAAACGGTAATAGGCTCTAACACGAAACGCCGCTAACACCGACACCTGCATATGGCCCCTGGTCTATTCAGACCAGTTACCACCCAGCATAATGGGAAATGTTGAACCAACCCTCCAACACCTCCACCGCTTCCCACCCCCACACCTCCATGCACCCAACATTGGTTATGGGTAATTGGCGTTCAGTGTCTAATCTGTGTATCTCGTGCCTGCCTACCTTAGACATACCTTCCCTGTGTATAACACAGAGATTGCCCAGCTGATAAGGAAGATCTAATCATGCACAATGATCTCTAATTATGCTACCCACCTGTTTGATGGCAATCCATCAAGTGGGTTTGACTAATCGTGACCTTACTATAAAGAGGTTCTATCTGACAAAGTGACCGAATTTGTGTTATGGATGTAAAAATGTTCTATCTACAAAAGGCTATCATGCAGTTAAACAACTGTTTCTCAACTGGTATTTTTCACTGAGATATATTAAAAGTAATATTGTTCTATCTGCTTTGCTATCGTGCAGTTACACAGCTTCACTTCTCATTATCTCGAAAGCACCATTTTGTCAGATACAATCTTGTTATAGTAAGGTCGCACAATGCATCCACACCCGAGGCAATCGATAAATATCTTTCGACTGCTGGGTATGAATCTAAAAAGCTTGTTTTATTTAACGATGTCTCTAGAGTACATTGATTTTGTATCATCGGCTATTGGGCATCAAATGAATGGACATGTTGACATAATTCTTGTTAGGAAACCCATTGCCAGCACATAGGCTACTCTTTCCGATAAGCATTATATGCACTTTCCCACAGACAGTATAGCACATCTGGGTATAAATATATGCCGGTTGTCACCAAGTAGATTTGATCCCTTAAATTGTTGGTTGGTTGTTGGGGTTTTGAGTCCTGGCAACATTTGAGGTAATATCAGAACGGATCACCTTAAGTGTCTGCCCATCAAAGGTGCGAAGTGAGTTGGTTCGTTGTTAGTGTTACTAATGTTAGAGTTTTAAGTCCAGGCAACATCTAAGGTCAAGTCAGGACATATACCTATATGTGACAGTGCACACTCATGGTGACTTTATACTAATGCCCTAGTGGGAAATTAGGCTGCCAACACCATGCCCCAATATCCCACTCAGTCAGATTATCCTGACACTGAGCTAACCAGTCCTTGACCTATCCTATTAATACTGCTTGGCTCAGTGTCAGAATAATGTGACTGAGTGGGATATCAGGTCATGGTGCTGGTGGCCTGGCTTCCGAGAGGGGCAGCACTATAACGTGGCCACGAGTGTGCACTGTCACAAGTCGGTACCCGTCCTCATATGACCTTAGATGTAGCCAGGACGTAAAACCCAATCGGATAGAACTATAATGTCGCCATAACGGTGCACTGTCACAAGTCAGTAGGCCTACACGCACTTCATATGACTTTAGATGTTGCTCGGACGTAAAACTCCAACAACCAGCGAACCAACCTGATATGTTGCCATGGCATAAAACCCCAACAAAGAGTGACAGCGGGTGCCCTCATGGTCAGGGTACAGGGTCCGCCTACCAGCTGTTGCTCCGACGCCAGCCGAGGCAGGGTGGCACCTTGACCCCTATGACCCCGTGATAACTGAACCATGCAGTGTGTGGACTGTGGCGCATACTGAGGTCTGGGAGGGTGGTTGGTGTGTGTGTGTGCGTGTGTGTGTTGGAGGGGGTAGGGTGTGTGTAGCAGAGGTTGGTTGGTTGTTGGAGTGTTACGTCCTGGCAACATTTAAGGTCATAAAGATCCAGGACGTAAGCTCCAACAACCAACCAACCAGGACCTGCAACGCCAGGGCGCGGAAGGGGGTAGGCATGAGGGAGGGGGTCAGGGGGGGGGGGGGGTCCTTCAAGGGGGTGGCACCGGAAGGGGGCGTGCGCGTCGGGACTGGGTGGGGGGTGGGGAATTTCTACACGTGGGGGGGGGGGGAGCTGAGATTGGAGTGTGGAAGAGAGAAGAGGGGCAGGGGGTTATTTCAGGGGGGTCGCTGTGTCAGCAGAGACAATACAGTCCAAGAATCTAGTGTGTGAGTCCCCATCATTATATATATATATATATATATATATATATATATATATATACAGTGAATAGCACACCGAAGGTACGCCCCTAATCAGCACCTTGACACCTCTGTGTCTCTATCAACATATGTTTATATACAGGCATTTCACCAATTATCCGGAAAGTATTGGAACCGGAAGTCGCCCAGATTTCTGCATTTTTCCAGTTTTCTGGAGACAGCCTAAATATATACTGAACATATGAATATAAATAATGAAAAGTAAAGAAGTAAATTATATATCTAACACTAATAGTAATACACTTCTAAAGTAGGGTCTTTTTGATCTGTGTTCATTGGCTTGAAATTCTTAAGATATATTATATATGATTAATGTAAAACTAGCCAGTTTTCTTTTCAATGTGGTGTTCTGGAATAGAAGCCAAGTCAAGTTTTCTATTCTCTATGGTCTTTGGTTATATAATGCTAGGTACACACCTACCGTATGCGATCGTTTTTCCGCACCCACCTACCGTATACGATCTAAAACTGCCCAAAAATCGTGAGGTGTGCACTCCCCTAGCACACCTACCGATTGCGATTCACGACTAAAAACTAATTTTTAGGGCTAAAACGGTAGGTGTGTACTATCATTACGATTGCGATTCGCGATTCGAAAAATGAATCGGCCCGTTTTCAGTTTTAAGCGGGTCGGGAGTTTTAGTGCGCGAATCCTATACGGTAGGTGTGTACTTGGCATTAGAGAGACTATTTTTATTTATCAGACCAATGACTTATCAAAAGTATACTTCCCGCTACCGAGCTTGGCACTAATAGGATAGGACCAATACTGGTTAGCAGAGTATTGGGACACTAGGACTGTGTGGGATCTGCGTGTCATGGTGCCAGTGGCCTGGTATCCCAGTGGGGCATTACTGTGAAGTCGCCATGAGTGTGTACTGTCACAAGTCAGTATATGTCCTGATATGACCTTAGATGTTGCTAGAATGTAAACCAATAACAAACAAACAATCAGATCGAAGTTTGGTTAAATATAGATACATATTTAAATATATACATATGAAGAGTTCAGGCGCAAAACCATGCAAATGGCAATCTAAAAATGTAGTTGAAATAAAATATGCTTACCTGAAAATAAGTTTAATTCTCACTAATTCCACTTTTCATATGATCACATGCTTATGGAGCAATGAACCAACAAGTAGGAATATAAAGTAATACACTTTTTGAAGGGTTCATTCCAATTTGCATCCCCATTTTTGGATTGACGTTTACGTGGTTTTGCGTCCGAACTCTTCATATAAATAAACAATGTATACATATATAATATATAAATATGTCTAGATGTGATGCATAATGT
This sequence comes from Branchipolynoe longqiensis, assembly GCA_030323885.1. NCBI lineage: Eukaryota > Metazoa > Annelida > Polychaeta > Phyllodocida > Polynoidae > Branchipolynoe > Branchipolynoe longqiensis. Next base: position 23,680,358 of record CM059190.1, on the reverse strand, counting down.
ATTATGCGAGTGTATAAATGTATGGAAGTTAATATTATTATCCAACCATCGCCATTGTCACTACACTGGCCGGCGACTGTTCATAGGTGGTCACTATGTGGGAATGCTGTAGCAGAGTAGCGTGTGCATGTGTGAAAGGGCGGGCTTTTGTTGAATTATTGATAGAGACAAGTAGAGAATAGCGTGAGAACGAAGCTGTCTGTCTGTGTGTCCAGCCACTGCCAGTATCACTATCAGCAGGCTGGACATTCCATAGTTACCACTAATGACCAGTATAGGCTCGGTTTCATGCCGGTAAACAGTTTTGCCGCTGTATCGACCTGCTTAAAACTGAAAACGGGCCGATTCGTTTTTCGAATCGCGAATCGCAATCGTAAACGGCCGCTTTTAGCACTAAAAACTGAGTTTTATGCGCGAATCGCAATCGCTAGGTGTGCGTGGGGGGCGCACACCTAGCGATTTTTATGCGTGAAACGGGCAGTTTTCGATCGTAAACGGGAGGTGTGCGCGCACAAACGGTAGGTGTGTACCAGGCATTAGCGAGCCAAAACTGGTTTTGGTGGGGATTTCTAGGTTAGCGGCGAAAACTCAGTATGCAAGGAGCAGTGTTAGCGCAAACACACCGAGTGTAAGCTAACACCTCGTCATGCATATGGGCCTGAACATGGGTCGTATTCTCCGTAATGAATATTCGCCACAGTTGGTCAAAATATTCATCTTCTATCAATATAATCTGCATTGCAATAGAGACTCCTGAGAATACCCACATGGCAAGTTGATTGGTTCTTGGAATGTTATGGCCTAGCAACATCTAAGGTCATATCAAGATGGGTACCAACTTGTGACAGTGCACACTCATGGCGACTTAATAGTGCTTCCCCACTGGGAAATCAGGCCACAAGCACCATGACCTGATATCTCACTCAGGAACATTATCCTGACACTGACCCAACCAGTCCTTGCCCTATCCTATTAATGATAAATGCCAAGCTAGGAAGTGACAAATATTAATTTCATAACTCATCGGTATGACACCTGTGAAGCTGTCGGTCATGATATTAATCCTGCTCAATGGACCCATTTGCAGTTAGCACTATTTTCCATTCCAACCAGTGGTCCACAACTGGTTCATCAAAGGATGTTGTATGTGCTATGCTGGCTGTGGGAAAGTGCATAGAAAAGACCACTTGCTGCTTAGTAGAAAGCATAGCCTATGTGGCGACAGCAGGTTTCCTCCAAAGAAATATGTCAGAATGACCCATATTGTAAAAAGGCTAAGGCTCGAATATGTGGCTGTGTAGGCAGGCTATAGTGGAATCAATACAGACAAAGAGAAATGAAGAGTACAAAGTGTAAAGAAGAAGAGAGAGTCAAGCCCACTGGTTTATTATTTATATGGTTATATGGGTTCATTGTACAGTATCACCCCACCCCTTTCCCCTAATGGAAAACAAGCATTATTGGCCCTACCAATAAGGATCCAGCATTCCTGGGCCCCATGGATACCAGTGATCTGCCGACCACCACCAAGCTGTATGGCCCCATGGCCACCACCAAACTTGACCTTTGAGTGTGGTGTTCACTATCCCAAGTAAGCCCTGAGTACACCCACACCCAGACCTGCCAGCACCACTATGTCTATTTACATCCCACTCAGGCACCACCCACCCATATATATATATATATATATATATATATATATATATATACATATATATATATACATACATGCGCCTGGTCTCATTCACACAATATGTTTGACGTCCAATAGTCGATGATATAAAAATCAAAGTGCACTAGAGGCGTCATTAAATAAAACAACCGTTACTTTGCTGCAATAGGTGGGAGCAGGCTAGTCGGACACTGTCCCCAGCTGGACAGTCCCTGTGCCTTCGCTAGTGGCCACCCCCAACCGTGAGAGGTTACCTAGGTCCAGGCTGAACAGAGGACAGCCCACTTGCATTGTGTGGCCCATGAGAAGTGGAAGAATTATTGAAACTACATTGAAGCAAATTGGAGTTTTCCCACATCGTGCCATCTGACATGGAAGTATGATTCATGGTCTATCACAATATCCTCTCCTATTCATTCCATTCTCTTCACTTTTTTTTTTTAAATTTCCGGCATTCATATTGCAAAATGAGGATACAGTAAAATTGCTGGGAAAAGCACTTAAATGTGGCATTTCCATATTTGTTCAAATGAAATATACTATTGAATGTGCAGTCTGCTGCTAATAAGTATATCAAATAAGCGCGTTGAAGCCAATGATCATTTCTCAGGGTGTAGTGTTAAGAATGAATCTGCAAATTGTTGGGGTAATTTAAGTGTCAGTATAATTATTATAAATTGCAGGAGAGAGCCAATTTCTAAGCTGCTATCAGGGCGTCGAACTATGTGCATCCGTAGCTGTGGTAGGTAGGAATGCAGATACATATTTACAGATTTATATATGTAGATTTACATATATAGTTATATATCAATTTAGTTCATATATTCACACATGTATAGGTAGAGATATATATCTACATATGTAATATATATGTCGTTATGTATACACATGTAAACACTATAATGAATAGATGTATGTATCAAGACGCATGCATTTACAAGGGAAATATGTCAAGATATATATAGATACATATATTCATACATATATAAATAGATTTAGATTTGTACCTACACATGCATAATATATATGTACGTGTAAATACATACAGGTACAAGCATTGGCAAGGGCCATGAGTACGTTCCTCCAGTTATGAGCGGAATATGCTAATTGCTGAACCCGGATGTTGCTTCCTTCTCCCTCGGCCTCGAGTAGCCGAGGCGTTGTACCGAGGTAAAACACATATATACTCATATATACTCATATATATAAAGAAATATACATATATTTACACATATATATAATACATAATTACATATACACTATAACCTCTCTAATTAGTCTAAATCGACCGACCTTGGGACCAAATTTACGAGGTCCATTTAGGGAGGTGGTCGGTTTGGGGAGTTAGAATATGGTTACAATGGTATTGTTGGGACCCACATAAAGCGATCGGTTACAGAGGTTTTGCTGTAGACACATATATGCATCTGCAAGAGAAACCAGAACCTAATATATAAAGCTGCATACTCCAATGACGTCATCAACTTTTAGAAAACAAAACACTTTACCTAATTTAATATCTCATATCAAAATTGGTCTGCAATAATTATATCACATATGGTTATATTCAAGATAAATGTGTGCTTTTTTTCTTCCTTCAAACAGTTTACTGCCATTGTCATTCTATTTCCATAATTATTTGTCTAATAGGTTTACATTAATATGGGTGGGAGACAGTTACACCCTGCCCTTCTTCCCCATCCCCGCTCCCAGGATTGAAATGTCCTGAATATATATATATATATATATATATACATACATACATGCATACACATATATATATATAGCGCGTATACAGACCCTCTGTATACGGATGTAAGTCAGAAGGACTCCGGCTATACTACTTCTCTGCTAATTACCACAATTGTGGTTCCCGGGTTCGATGCCAGGGGGACTGGCGGCGCTGCTGTCTGCGTACGCCCCCCACCGGGCCAAGGCGCACTGGACTTGCCACTTGCCTGCCAGCTGTACCCCAAGCAACACCTGTGTGTTTTTTATGCGTGATAAGGGGGGCATTCCCAGACATATGCTACACGTGTCTGATTATTGCGGTCCATGTGGCCAAAAACACACATTGCCCATAAACGAGTTGTGTCCGAGGCGGTTAGCGGCTAGTATGAAGCGTGCAACAAGAGCGCATCCGTTGGTAGACGCAAATATGTCTACAGAAGTTAAGGCAGAAGTGCGTGGCGCGACTAATGTGGCGGCAGACGACAATTTGTCGGCAGAAGAAGCAGCTTTGAAGACAGAAGTAGATGCGTTGGAGCGGAAGCGGTGGGTGGCAGCCCTGAGGAAGCAGTGTAAACTCGTGGAGGAAGAGCTGCGTGCGTTGGACGTCTCGGAAGAGAGGGGGCGTAGCAAGTCGGGCACCGCCCCACCGGGCCAAGGTGCACTGGACTTGCCACTTGCCTGCCAGCTGCACCCCAAGCAACACCTGTGTGTTTTTGTTTTTTTTACTGTAGGGCAGTTGGCCCAGCCAGATGTCATTTGATGTAATGATTCCAATATGTCTGGTGTACCATATTGTATAGTGCATTGATTATTGACTAAATACTATCGATGATGATTGTTCATCCAAGATCATGTTATGCTATTGTCATACATTACCAAGATTGCTGAGAATAAATTATGTCGCCCTTATGTATAACATTACATTCGACTTCTAGCCTCCTTCGTTACATATATATATATATATATATATATATATATATATATATATATATATGTGTGTGTATAGGACTTTGAAAGTGAGCACAATGACCGTTGGCTGACGGCGTGGAGGAGGCGGGAATGAGAGAATGCCCACTCCACAGTGAATATCATGGAGGTTATGATGGGTAGACCGACACATTAAGGGTCTGCCATTATTTATATCCACATAATAAATTATATAGTACATATACACATATACTTCCGAGCGAGTGGCGTGTAGTGCCCCGCGCAGGGAGCCGGCGAGGAGCAGCCGGACAACCCACCCGCACCCCAACCCCATGAGAGGGGGGGGGGGGGGGTGAAGGACTCCACTGCTTATTACATGCCATAATGGGATTATCACTATCCATATACATATATATATATATATATATATATATATATATATATATATATATATATATATATGAAGTGGTGTAGTGTTAACAATAATGTGAGGGACCGCAGTCTTGGATTTACTTGAAATAATAAGGAACGACATGCCCCTGCCTTCCCAAACAAACTAAGGGTACACTGTTCGAATGCGTTCCCCCAGCACTAGAATACTGGATATATAATCTAATTGCATATTTATATATATGTATATGTATATATATCCCTATGTTATGCGATCAGCATGAATTAGAGCATGTACTCTCATTAGATCAGACTTTAAGGGCTGTATAATTGTGCCATGTCTACTGGCAGAGAGTACACACATGTAATTAACTTTGCCGTCAACGCCGGTTAGCAGAAGGTCATCTTAATCAACCACCACAATTAATACTCCTCCCATTAGCCCCTCTTCGAGGATATACAGTAATATATAGCCTCGATACATGTGATCACTACATGTCCTCTAAATCTCACCTATCCCGGTGTTGCGGTTTCCCAGGGACACCAGTTTGCGAGGGACACATCGCTTCTGCACATGCGTCAAAATCGAACAGCATTGTCACTACCCTTATAAATTTAATATAATCTTTTTGCTAAAGATGTTTTCTATATGTGTACCAAGCGATTTGTTTCTAGGTGGTGTCATTTTAGAGATATTTCACTTTTTCTGTATTTTGTGTATGAACATTGCTTACAACGATTGACAATGCCTTGAGTTTGATGGTACGCGCAGTGCAAAACATTAGTTTTATTCAAAATTAATAGATCTTTATGGTAAGGATGTTTTCTATGTGTCTACCAAGCGATTTGTTTCTAGGTGGTGTAATTTGAGAGATATTTGACTTTTTCTGTATGAAGATTTGCTCACGGCCGTTGACAATGCATTTGAATGGATGTGTCCCTGGCAAACTGGTGTGCCTCGGAAACCGCAACACCGGCCATAAGGTCCCAATGGTGAGCTGGGAAATACTATAGACACGACATCCATATGCAGCCATACACAATTAATATTGGCAAGTACCAACTCTGACACCATGGGCTCTGACAAATCTCTGACGCCATGGGATTTTGCAGTAACAAGTTCTATTTAATTGCCTCAGCATTCCCTTCTTTTTATGTGGTGACAATTGTTTAATATGCGCATCAGTATCTGATACCCCTGTCACACTACGACGTAACGAGCCAACTTAAGCCTGACATGCTCACGTTTCGTCATTACGTTGACGTACATTGGGTGACATCATGATGACGTCAGAATGACATTAGACTGACGTCGAGCTACTTCACGTTATGTTGTGTTATGTCGGCACATGTCAAGGTTTTGAACCTGTTCAAAACTTTCAACGTAACTCGAACGTAAGGGTTTACGTTTGCCGTACGTTCTGTACATGTTCAGCGAATGTCAATGATGTTAAATGGACGTTAGTCAGACGCTGCTCACGTCATTCCACTACGTTGACCCACATTAAAGCTGGTGGAAACGTCCACAAGGCGTAATGGGAACGTCAGGAGAACGTCAGGAGAACGTACGCTGAACGTATGTCCAACGTACGTTCAACGTTTCGCCACCATGTCATGACATATGTAAAGTCACGTAAAGTAACGCAATGTAGTTCTGGTGATGGAATAACGTACATAACGTTCCATGAGTGTAATTACGTTGTCCTCTCTCGTTGAATGATGCTATCACTATGCTTTACCAACGTTATGCCCTCATCAACTACGCTGCATCCATGTTCAACTTGTGCCCAAATTTGCATACTACGCCGAGAAGATTTCACGTTCTCCCTACGCTGACGTCGTTATGTCATATTGTGACAGGGCCTTAAGGTAGGAATGTATAATCCAATCTGGTTGTTGTTGGAGTTTTACATCCTAGCAACATCTAAGGTCATATCAACGTTAGTACCGACTTGTGACAGTGTGCACTCATGGCGACGTTATCGTGCTGCCCAACTGGGGGACCAGGCCACCAGCACCATGATGTGATATCCCAGTCAGTCGCATTATCTTGACACTGAGCTAACCAGTCCTTATCCTATCCAATTAATGCCGAGTGACAAGCTAGGAAGCAATACATATCAATTCTGTAAGTCATTTGTTTGATTCGACCGGGAATGGAACTCTGGATCTCTCGCTCGGAGGGTATGTGCTCTACCGATTCGGTCACCTCGCCCGGTATACACGCATATTAGTTTGGGAATTATAATTTACCTTACTTCAGTTAGAATTAACTTTTATCTAAAAACATCTAGCTAACTTTTGAAATATTTGAAGTGCAACCATACACAATTAATTTGGGTAAAGATGCCAAAGATTTGACAACATAGGCTTTACATTAACAAATTCTATTAAATTGCCTCAGTACTTTCTATGTTGTGACAATTGTTTAATAAGTGCACCTGTAGTTAAGTTACATAATAGATCAAATTCTAGATAATTGCTTTGATTTTGAAAACTTGATGTTTTCATCAGACTATTCATTTTTAAGGAAACACTCATATACTTCAGGGTACCACTGAACCCAATGAGGTCATAGTTCAGGTGAAGGTGAAGGTCATGCAGTAATGTGGCTGGTGAAAGAAAATATATGACAATAAATCAACATTTTGTAAAATAAAAAGACTGCAAGGGATGGCTCTAGTCGGAGCCTCAGGTGATTGGCTGTCAGGAACATATGTTGCTCTCAGAAAGGCTGACCTACCCTAACCTAGCAGCAGACTTGCCAACTGAAGGAGACACTCACCTGCGGAAAGAGGAAGGAAGGAAAGAGGGAGGTTAATGCAAGTCATGGAGCGGGAGGGGAGTACAGGGTGCTGGTAGATGTTGTGGGAATCGGTAATCGGTAGAGCGCGGGCCTCGCGTGGCGGAGAGCGGGAGTTTGGTTCCCGGTCGAGTCAAACCAATGACTTATAAAATTGATACTTGTTGGCTACCTAGCTTGACGCTCGCCATTAATAGTGTCGTGGGGGTGATGAAAATGGGAAATACTGCGCCTAGAGCGGGACTCGAACCCACATCTCTTTGCATTCCGGGCCAGTGTGCTAACCATTACACCACCTAGGCTCCCTGATATCAACACACTCCCCACGCCTACCTGTCTATGTGGTTACTTGCCTGAGAGGTCAGTGCAGACCACTACACTCGTCCCCCTGGAATTGTAAGTCTTGTAATGCTTACAATTACATACATACAGGCAATGCACTAACACATACATACACAGGGTAGGTTCAACAACCATACAGCGCAAAGCTTGTACAGGATCCTGATCACGGCAACCAGTGTCGTGGGGGTGATGAAAATGGGAAATACTGCGCCTAGAGCGGGACTCGAACCCACATCTCTTTGCATTCCGGGCCAGTGTGCTAACCATTACACCACCTAGGCTCCCCGATATCCAACACACTTCCCACGCCTACCTGTCTATGTGGTTACTTGCCTGAGAGGTCAGTGCAGACCACTACACTAGGGATAGGGGAAGGACTGGTTAGTTCATTGCAGGATAATGTGACTGTCGGTACTCGTCCTGATATGACCTTATATGTTGGTACGACTTAAAACAACAACAAATTAAACGTAGTGCAGCGCTGTGCAAACTGAGCTGGAGACCAGGGCCCGTATGCATGACATGGTGTTAGCTTACACTCGGTGTGTTTGCACTACTTGCGTACTGACTTTTCGCCGCTAACCTAGAAATCCCCGCCAAAACCAGTTTTGGCTCGCTAACACCACGTCATGCATACGGCCCCTGATGAGATGGCCGAATGAGTTGAGCATCCGCCTCCTGTTTTGGGAGATGAGGGATTCGAACCCATGGGTGTGTGGGTTCGAACCCTGGTCGAGTCAAACCAATGACTTAAAATGTTATACTTGTCGATTCCTAGTCAGGCACTTGGTATTATTAGGATAGGGAAAGGACCGGTTCAGTTCAGTATCAGGATAATGTGACTGAGTGGGATATCAGGTCATGGTGCTGGCAGCCTTGTCTCCCAGTGGGGTAGCACTATTAAGTTGTCATGAGTGCAGACTGTCACAAGTCGGTACCCGTCCAGATATGACCTCATATGTTGCTAGGACATAAATCAACAACACATTAAAGTTGCATAGTCTGATGCTTTTGAGTTTCTGCTATTTTCTGAGATAAATATATTATCCTGGTGTTCTCTGGTGTTCTCTGCGATAAATATATTATATGGGGTGTTCTCTCTGGCAGAGTGGTTAGAATGTCTAACTTTGTTATAGGTCGGACTCCTAATCTGAAGGGTGATGGTTCCATTCCCCATCCCCCACCTCTGCCAATTTGGATTTCTACGGCTGTGTATAACTTACAGCGTCATCAAAGGCCAGTTGCTCTCACACCATGTCTATGTGGTGTGGGAGGTTAAAAATCCCTTGGGTCGGTAAAAGTGTAGGCTCGAGCTTTCTATCGACAACCTGTCTAATGGTGAAAACAAGTCTATTCAGACTTAACCATGATAGGCAGTATAAATCTTCCAGAAAAAAAATACTAATCATTATAATCACCTTTACTTTAGTTTGAAGGAACTTTAATTTAAAGTGGATAAGTTTGGAGCTATTTGATGTCAAAACATGCCTAAATAATGTTGGGAAGCACGCCAAAACTCTGACACCATTGACTTCAGTAGTAACGGGTTCTATTAATTGACTTATCATGCCCTTCTATGCAGCAACAAATGCTTAATGAGTGCACCAGTGTCTGAGTTGAATATGTAGAATCAAATCTAGATAAGTGTTTTGGTTTTTGAAAATTTGATGTTTTCATCGGACCATGCAGCTTTAACAAACCCCATATAGTGGCAGCCAACTGAAATCAACCGGAGCTTTTTTTTTGTTTTTGTTTTTTTGTGGTAAATATGTTTATTCTGCTGAATAAGTCTTTTGTCAGTGCCGAAGCACTGGTCTTCCAGCCATTTTTCAATTCAGGGTTATTTACACAAAAGGTATATAGAATAAGGTGTACAATACCTGTTGAATAGACAATTTGCACCATGTAACACAATGAAATTCTGAAACCCAAAAGTTCCATAACAATATGGTACAGTAGTGTCATATAACCAGATCAATATTAGTCAGATCAATGTGAGTATTTACATAGTATTTAGAATGTAAGCAGAAGTTATCTTCTGTATTCAGTTGGTAAACTTGTAGTAAGTTTTAATGTTCAGTTGCAGTTAGGCAAGCGGTATATAAATGTTGGTTTGTTAGGAAAATTCTAGTGTAACTCTAATGTAGCTAGTTATGTGAGTTTATGAATTATGTTGTTGGGGTGGGGTTGTTAATAATACACTGGACCATCTGTGACCAGTGAAGCAGTGGGACCAATCCCAGTGCATTTAGGTCTTAAATTTTACATTTTTACCTGGACTGTCTCTGTCATCGTATATGGTTGACTGGAGATAACAGAGGAACAGCAACAAATTAAAAAAGTGGGGGGGGGGGGGGGGGGGGGGAGAAACCGAGGCTGAGGGTTTGGTGGTCTGCCACTTACGGTATGGTGACGCCATGGAACATACTTTACTGCAACTGCATAAGGGCCTGCCCAATCCGATGTACTCTTAGTGAGTTTTTAAATTCTAGGTAAGAGGATGCTGCCCTGGTTCTGGTTGATAGGTTGTTCCACATCATGCTGCCTTTGTAAATTGGTGCTTTAATTAGTTTGTTTGTGGAAGGCTTGGGGACTTTGAGTAGAGTGGAATCAGCCCGTCTAGTATTCCTTTTTGTGTTTTCTATATATTGGGTATCTCTGGCTCTTCTGTACATAAGTGATAGGAGATGTGAATCTCTTCTAACCATTAGGTAATCTAGGTTTGCTTTGTCATGCATTTCCTGTACACTTAGTGTTTTGCCCCAATAAATTGTTCTTAACGCCCGGTTTTGGATCCTTTGTAGCTTAGTCAGTTGCTGCTTTGTGAGCAATCCATAAATTATATCATTATAGTCTATTATTGGTAGAACTGTTGATTTATACAGCAGTAGGGCAGTGTTTTCGCTTATGAAGCTCCGCATCTTCCTGATTGTAGTCATTTTTAGTGCCAATGATTGAGTTAGTCTAGCCAGCTGTTGATTTCCCATTTAAGGTAGAATCAATCACTGTTCCTAAGTACCTGTATGCACTTGCCTCCTTAATTTGGTTTCCGCCAATATGCAGTGTTATGGGTTGTGCCCTTGCCTTCCTTGCTTTGGTGCCATAAATGACAAACTCAGTTTTATTGGTGTTAAGGGATAGTTTGTTTTCACTACACCACAGGTTAACCCTGGTCAGCACTGTCCGAACCTGATCGGTTGCTATTTGGAAATCTTTATTGTGTACTGTGAGTGCTGCATCGTCTGCAAATAATGTGAATGTTGCATCCTCTGATACTTGGGGTAGATCATTTATAAGATTAAAAGCATAAGGGGGCCCTGGGTTGAACCCTATGGAACTCCAGTTTTAATAGTCCTGATGGTTGACTCAGTGTCATTAAGTTGTGTGCATTGTTTCCTATTAGTTAAGTAGTTGGCCATGAATGTACAGGTTTTCTTCCCCAGTCCTGCTTTCTGGATTTTCTGCAATAGTAGTGTATGGTCAATTGTATCGAAAGCTTTTTTGAAGTCGAGGCATACCGTGAAATATGATGATAGAAGGTGGTGTTCTCTGTGGCAGAGTGGTTAGAGTGTCTGACTTTCTTCTATGTCTGACTCCTTAATCGGATGGTCAGTGGTTTGATTTTCCATGCCCCCACCTCAGCCAATTTAGATTTCCACCGCTGTGCATAACTTACAGCGTCATCAAAGTGCAGTTGCTCTCATACCATGTCTATGTGGTGTGGGAGGTTAAAAATCCCTCGGGTCGGTAAAAGTGTAGGCTTCGGATTTCTATGAACAAACTGTCTAATGGTGAAAACAAGTCTATTCTGACTTATCCATGATAGGCAGTATACATCTTCAAGAAACAAAAAGAAAATAAAGTTGATCAACATGCACGGTATGATATGATGCATATGCATAGTACATATATATATATATATATATATATATATATATATAGGAGACTGTCTCAAAAGGTGCTGAGCAATATGGGACAAAACTTTGTCCATTGTAACGATCAACATACTATCTGCCTATGCATTTGCTCAGGATAAACTGATTTGATTTTTACATGTTGTTTCATAATCCTAATAGAATACATATTGCTTTGAAGCAGATGTCTTTGCGTTTTCAGTGTAACCGTGTCTGTGCTGTTTTGTGTCAATCGTTACAATGGACAAAAAAAGAGTTATCACCTTTTGAGACAGGCTCATATATATATATATATATTATGTCTATGCTTATTGGTGATGGATACATGGCATACATCACAAATAAGAGGGTGTTATTACTTATTACCATAGCAGGACTTGGTAGGATGGGGATGGCAATGGTAGTTGTCATTTAAATTGTAGACCGGTAAGAAAAAGGTGCAGTGGGTGTATTATATATATATACATCTAACCTGGGGCCGATACAGAGCTAAAGGCATGTGTGGGCAACAAAGACACTGCATCAGCTTCGGGCTGCTTTATGTTCCCCGTCTGTGGTTTACATGCACACACTGTCCGGCACAACCGGAAGGCATGGCCCAACACCAACAGGATATATATATACGGGTACCAACTTGTGACCAATCCTTGCCCTATCCTAATATATGTATATATATATATATATATATATATATATATATATATACTATATATAATGTTCGTTCCCCAGCGAATATCACAGGAGATCAAAATAAATAATATTAAATAATAAAATAAAGGAGGTAGGAAGAACCCCGCTTATTTATATATATATAATAAATTATATTGTACATATATATAATATATATGCATATATTCCTCCAATGTGTGGCGAGAGGGGCGTTATACTGTGAAATATGACCGGCGTTATACTGTGAAATATGATGATAGAAGGTGGTGTCCTCTGTGGGGGAGTGGTTAGAGTGTCTGACTTTTTTCTAGGTCGGACTCCTAATCTGAAGGTTGGTGGTTCGATTCCCCGTGCCCCCATCTCTGCCAATTTGGATTTCCACTGCTGTGTATAACTTACAGCGTCATCAAATGCCAGTTGCTCTCATACCATGTCTATGTGGTGTGGGAAGTTAAAAATCCCTTGGGTCGGTAAAACTAAAAGTGTAGGCTCGGGCTTTCTATCGACAAACTGTCTAATGGTGAAAACAAGCCTATTCAGGCTTATCCATGATATGCAGTATAAATCTTCAACAACAACAAAGCAACTGGGGCACACTCCACCAATACGCCAATGGAGGAAGTAGCAAGATAGCATGTATACTTGTATAATGTGTTATACATCACATATATATACATATATGTATATATATGTATATATATATATATATATATATACAGATATACTGAACAAACGACTCAATGCCCTATCCTAGTAATGCCAAGCACCAGGTTAGCTAGAGACACATATCAAATTTTGTAAGTCAATAATTTAACTCAACCAGGTCTTTGATCCCCTGACCATCCGCACGGGAAGCCAGTGCTCTTCCCGATTCAGCTACCGCGTCCAGTCCAGTCATAGCAATCAACCTCGTGTATTTATCCCTTTTGTTAAAGGCAGAACCCCAAATCCATCTTTAACCCTTTATTGTAGTTTGTTCTTCCCGTCTAGCTAGGCTGCCATCTTCGAAATGGGGAAATACAACAAAAATATCGACATTTTGCTGTGCACACACATAAATTGGTGTGCCATATTTTCACTTTAGCACTTCAATGTTAGCCCTTTAAAATAAGCGTTACTTCAAGGGAAAATCTTGTATATTATAATGGTCACCAGATATATTTTTGGCAGAAACTTGAAACCATCGGATGATGTAACTTTAAATGTAAGATATTCTGTAGAACCTTTGTAACAGGCGAACGAGGTTGGCAAATGTCATCCCATGCATTTATTTTTTTTTCATTTTGGCCAAGTTGCTTTAAAAAGATTATTGTTGTTTTATTGTTCAATTGCAAGCTCTATTTGGGTTGGGGAATGTTTTGTAGGAGTGGTTGTCTTACTTCCAATATGTTCGTTGGTGTTGCATTCATTGAGTAAGATGGGACCATTTCAATCAGGGACAATTGGTCTTTATCATCCCAATGTTCCTTGCCCTACCCGAGTAATACCCCTGTCACACTATGACGTAACATGCCAGCGAGTGGGCAATGTAAACATCACTTTTTTACATTGAGCTCCGTCAACATTCTCAGCGTTTCAGAGCCAAATTGGACATCACTGTAGTGGATGTAGGCGAAATGTTGGTCCAAAGTAGTTTTAACATGTCTCAACGAGATAGAACGTAAACAAAAAAAATGGGCCAACATAAGGCTAATGAGCCTCCAGCGCAAGTGGTGTCAGCCTAGCAAAACCCTAGCATCTGCTTAGCGTAGGACTCGCATAATTATGCCAGCCCTAATGTAGCTAGCTATGTGTGACTCTGACATAATTAGTAACGTGAGTCAACCTCAGGCCCGTGAGTGAGCAGTGTCCGTCTAACGACAGTCCAGCATGCTCAGCATAAGGACAGCGAGACAAAACATTCACAGCAACATTCACTTACATTCGAAGAAAGTTAGCGCACGTTACATATGAAGAGTTCGGGCACAAAATCCCGTAAACGCCAATCCCAAAATGTAATTAAAATAAAATACTTTTAACTGAAAATAATTTTAATTCTGACTAATTCCATTTTTGTTGTGATGACATGATTACGGAGCGATGACCAAAAATGTAGGAATGTAAAAAATAAAATATTTGTGAGTTTGATTCCAATGTGTATCCCAATTTCTTTATTGCCGTTTTCGAGGTTTTGCACCTGAACTCTTCATATGTTATGCGTGCGGCAGCCATTTGTCAACTAGGTGGAATACATCAAGTCACGTTGGACTTATGTTAGACAAACGTTAGACACACATCAGAGACACTTTAGACCTACGTCGAGATACGGTAACACCACGTTATCGGCGTGTGGCCTGCATGTTCCTCCCGGCCCTCCATCAGTCTACCGTAAGTCGACATAGCTCAACATGGACCGACGTAGCTCTAGCAAAGTCTAACGTATCTCCATGTAAGCCTAACATGAGCGCAACATAAGTGCAACGTAAGCCCAACATAACCCAAAGAAACGGCCTTACATCGAGCTACCTCGAAAGTTTTGGGTATGCCCAAAACCTTGACGTGTGTCACCATATCTCGATGTAACTCAACATATCTGGACTTATCTCGCCGTAGGCTTAACGAACGAGTAGCATATCTCAATGTATCTCGACGTAATGGACAAATTTCACGTATGTCGGCTTATGCGGCATGTGGCCTGACAGGACAAGTAAAAAAAACAACGTTGTTGGTTTCGCTCAGCTACGAGAAAGACAGAGGTTTCAAACCCCATGACCTGCCGTACAGCAAGCGGCTGCTGAACTCATTTACTTGGTTGGTTGGTTGTTGGAGTTTTACGTCCTAGCAACATCTATGGTCATATCAGGACTGGTACCGACTTGTGACAGTGCACACTCATGGCAACTTTATAGTGCTGCCATACTGGGAGACCATACCACCAGCATCATGACCTGATATCCTACTTAGTCAAATTGTCCTGACACTGAGCCAACCAATCCTTGCCCTATCCAAATAATGCCGAGCACTTGGCTAGGAAGCGACAAGCATAAATGTATATGTCATTGGTTTGACTTGACCATGGTTCAAAGCCATAAGTTCGAATCCCACGATCTACAAAAACGGGAGAGAGATGCTCAACAAGTCATTTTGGTCATCACATCGGGTTTGCCTGCAGTCTTTCACCATTGAACGTCAGGCACCATCACAATGACCGCCGAGATGGTGTTATGTGTCTGCACCAGGACACGTGACCTTATCATGTGTGACACGGAGCCAGACACACAGACAGACATACAGGCAGACAGATAGACACACACAACTGATATAGGCAGACGGCTGAGTCAAGCAAAGGAACAGATAGGGATACTGCTAGATAGGCCAAATAAAAATAAGATTGGAGATCGTCCTTTTGAAATAAAAAATCAGTCGGGCGGGCGGTTTATATTTTTATTTAGTTGTTTTTTTTACAGAGAAGTATTACTACGCAAGCAGACGCAATGGCCATGTGAGTTGAGCATCCGCCTCCCCTTATGGTAGGTCGTGGGATTTGAACTCCTGGGTTCGAACATTGGTTGAGTCAAACCAATTACTTACCAATTGAAATTGAGCAGTGGTCAGTCCGGATGGGTGAAGCGGAGTGACCAGCATAGAGGCGTGGGTAGCGGTTATGAAGTAGGCTGTGATTGGCCGGATGAGCCAGGAGTCAGCTGGGGGGGGGGGGGGGGGGGGGGGGGGCGAGGGAGTGGGGAGGGGGAGGGCTGTCAGTAGTATGTGTGTGTGTCCCCCCCACCCCCCACCCCCACCCGGCGACTGTGGGTGAAGGGGGGGGGTTTTGCGCCTCGCCGCCCCAAGTGCCCCGCAATGACTCCGAATGAGCACTCGCTCATTCCCCACAATTGCTGCTAGCCGATGCGATTTTTCAGCCAGGGGCGGGGACCATCGCCAATTGTTGTTGTTTTGGCCTCAGTTCGTTACTCCCACAGTATTAATTTGTTGCTGTTAAATCAAATTTAGTTCTCTATTTTCATTGCTTATTTTAATATTTTAAGTACATATTTAGGTGGTCTCCAGAAACCGGGAAAAAAGCACAAATCTGGGCCACTTCCGGTCCCTAGCTTGCAGGATATTTGGTCTGGTACATTTATTTTCATATGAAGAGTTCAGGCGCAAAACCATGTAAATGCCAATCCAAAAATGGAGATAACCATTGGAATCAAACCGACAAAAAGTTAATTTTTGTATATTCCTATTGTTGTGTGCATTGCTCCATACCCATATGATCATATGAAAAGTGGTATTAGTGAGAATTAAAATTATTTCCATGTAAAAATCTTTTAGGAACTAGATTTTTGGATTGGCGTTTATGTGGTTTTATGCCTGAACTCTTCATATATTGTAAATCGATAACAACTTTTAATGGAAAGGAATACAATCATGTCATGTTAAAAAATCAGGCCATTATTTTTACGTTTTACTCGGCCGGTGATAGAACCCAGGCCATTCCTCACGAGAAGCCAGTCGCCGCTCTCACCTACTCGGCCATCTTTTTGGGGGTTCAATCAATCAATAGGATACAGCGATAATAGGCCTTGGACCTGGTAGCTGCTCTTAATTAATAGAAATCGAGATAGTTCTTCAGATGTGATGGATTGTAGTAACTGTCACTGGCTCCAAGATATATGTAATGCTTGACCAGTGTGCATCCAGTCGGGACTTGAAACAGTTCATTGACTCTGCTGCTATGACACTCTCCGGCAAGTCATTCCACAGGTCAACCACCCTAAAGCCAAAAAAGTTGTGTTGCAGGTCCAGTATGTAGTACCACTTCCTCAGCTTCAGGGAGTGTCTTCTGGTCCTGGGGCCATATGCATGGAGCAGTGTTAGAGGCGTGTGGTGTTATCCCTCTAACACTGTATAGCTATCACCGTTTATCGGCGGCGTCGAAAACGTATGCATGGCGGCCTAAACGGTGAGTGTTAGCTAAACGTGAATGTATTTATAGATTTGGGAAATCCCTCTGCATTTGTAGCCATATATTAGGCTCAAATCTATTCAATGCGACCATATTTAACAGAATTACATACGCAAGAAGTGAAATTTTATCAATTTAACCCTAAATTCGAAGCGTTATTAAGGCTACCGCCGCATTGGCGGCGATATTAATAGTTATATTTTCGAATCGACGAACGTACAGTAAACAAACCGCCGCCGCCGCCAATATGGACAGCAACGTCGATGCGGCGGCTGCGGCGATTTGTTTACTTTACGTTCGTCGATTCGAAAATATAACTATTAATATCGCCGACACTAACCTAAGACTAACACCGCTGTAAACCAGTTATGAGCGGAGTTCGAATTTCCGAGTTTAAATGCGCGGTGTTAGGCCTAACACTGCTCCATGCATACCAACTTTTCGGCGCTAAACCAGAAATCCCGCCCTAAACGCGGTTTGGCTCTCTAACACCACTCCATGCATATGGCCCCTGGTGTCGGAGTCTTTGATAAGGGGGCTGCCTGTCTTGTAGAGACCATGGAGATATTTGAATACTTCAATCATATCCCCCGGGCCCGTCTGTAGTACATGCTTCGGATCTTCAAATGGCGCATACATTGTTTATAGGGTATTTCATTGAATCCATGTACAAGCTTTGTTGCCCTTCTTTGGATCTTCTCAATTGACTCAGCATCCTTTGTGTAGAGTGGTGACCACACAACATTTCCATATTCCAAAAGTGGACATGCAAGGGATGTGTACAGTCTGCGCACAACATCTTCGTCCAGGTCCATGTGCAGTTTTGTTTAGTTTATTTTATTGTTGACGGACAGTGTAAGTTACAGATGTAAGCTGGACTGGCGGTTTCTTGAGAACTGACAATTGCAGACACTTGTCTTGTTGTGTTTGTTTATCTGGTGTGTTTTTTTCTCTCTTTTTACCTGAGAAATATCGGAGACAAGCAGGCTTGTCTGGTGGGTTAGATCACTTACAAACAAAGAGGATAGTGTGGGTAGTAGGAAGCTTTCCCTTTGCATTGAATCACAAATACAGTAAAACCTCTCTAACCGACAACCTAGGAGCGGGACGTAGCTCAGGCAGTAGAATGTCCACATGTGATGGTGTATCTCATCCAACCGATCGTGCTCAGTGAACACATTTGCAGTTCGGGCTATTTCCCGTTCCAACCATTGGTCAATGACTGGTGCATCAAAGGATGTAGTATGTGCTATCCTGTCTGTGGGAAAGTGCATATAAAACACCCCTTGCTGCTTATCGGAAAGAGTAGCCTATGTTGCGGCAGCAGGTTTCATCCAACGAAATATGTCAGAATGACCATATGTTTGACGACCAATAGCCTATGATAAAAATCAATGTGCTCTAGAGGCATTGTTAAATAAAACAAACTTTTCTAACCGATCACCTCAACAGATCAACCACTCCCATATATCGATCACTGTATTTGGGCCCAAACCATCGCCGATACAATACCATTGTAATGATAAAGAAATTCCCTGAACAGACCATCTCCCTAAATGGACCATTTAAAGTTGGTTCCATGTTCGGTCGATTTAGAGTGGTTTTACTGTTAATATATTTGCTGTGTTCCATAGGTAAAGTCTATCAATGTCATAGTAGGTACTGCATTCCACGAGTTCAAACCCTGGTCGAGTCAAACCAATGACTTAAAAATTGATACTTGTCACCTCCTAGCCTGTTGCTCAGCATTATTAGGATAGGGCAAGGACTGGTCACAAGTTGGTACCCGTCCGGATATGACCTTAGCTGTTGCCAGGACGGAAAACCTCAACAACCAACCAACTTCCTCCATTGTCTGGCATATCTGAATATATCAACAATCCCCTTTAGCGAATTCCCCAAAGTGCTGCTCACAGAGTAAAATAAGAAGGACTTCTCAGAGAAAAGATCATGTCACAACAGTTGTTCAGAAATTGCAATGGCTGGACTGGTGTTTAAACAGTTGTAGGCGCCATGATGTGGAGACGGTGTCAGTCAGTTTTCTGTGACTTATCCTCCATGCAGACATGAGTAGGGACGAGATGTCGCCACACCCACCCACACAACTCTAGTTTCCCCTCCACACACACCCCCACCTCCCCCACATGTTGTGAGGGATGCAACGTGGCGGTCATATCAGGACAGGTACTGACTTGTGACAGTGCACACGGATGGCAATTTTATTGATTGGTTGTTGGAGTTTAGCGTCCTGGCAACATCTGAGGTGATATCTGGGCAGGTACTGACTTGTGACAGTGCGCACTCATGGCAATCTTTTTGATTGGTTGTTGGGGCTTTGCCTCCTGGCAACATCTAAGGTCATATTAGGGCGGGCACTGCCTTGTGGCAGTGCACACACATGGCCATCTAATTGATTGGTTGTTGGAGTTTTACCTCCTGACAACATCTAAGGTCATATCAGGACGAAGAGTGACTTGTGACACTGCATACAGATGGCAAATTTATTGAGTGGTTGTTGGAGTTTTACGTCCTGGCAACCTCTAAGGTCATAGCTGGGCAGGTACTGACTTTTGACAGTGGCACTCATGGCAATCTTAGTGATTGGTTGTTGGAGGTTTACGTCCTGGAAACCTCTAAGGTCATATTAGGACGGGTACTGACTTGTGACAGTGCGCACTCATGGCAATTTTATTGATTGGTTGTTGGAGGTTTGCGTCTTGGCAACATCTAAGATCATAACAGGACCGGTAGTGACTTGTGACACTGACAGTGTACACTCATGGCAAGACCATACCACCAGCAAGATGACCCGATTTCCCACTCACTCACATTATCCTGATACTGAGCTAACCCGTCCTTGCATTATCCTAGTAATGCCGAACACCAGGCTATGTAGCAACATGTATCAATTTTGCAAGTCATTGGTTTGACTCCACCGAGAAACAAACTCGCGACCTGCCGCACGGGAAATTTCTGCTCTACCGATTCAACCAGCGCGTCTAGTCAGAGCAATGAATTAACAATTAATACAAATCACTGCCTATCCTGACATTCTAATGTCGTTGGGGGGGCGATGAAAATGGAAGATATTTCGCTTAGAGCATGTTTCAAACTGACACTTCCTGCCATTCGGGGGCTATCATGCTTACCATTACACTACATAGACTCCCTTATGCAATCACCCTATCCACGTCTACTTGACGATCTGACTCCTTGCCTGATCGGTCAGAACAGACTATTATTCTAGCATAGAACAATGAGGAGTGGAATGAGGAACACCATGGATGTATTTGCGGTTGAAATTACCCTTAATTAATTAACCTTAAAGTCTCAATGTATATATATATACATGGTATAAAAATATGAAATTCACTCGATAAAAATATTAAATGTTCAAAGAACATATATATGTTTCAATGAATGTATAAACAGACATTCTGTAAGCTTTACCAGGATGAAAATACATAGTAGTCTAGTATATAAACAATGACATGTCATTTTACACTATTAAAGGTAATATACTTTCTACATTAAATTTTAAAATGTATTATTTGTATTGTATTAGCAATGTACATGTGTTATTTTTAACTGGGGAAAGCACCTCATAATTATTGTACTTCTGGTTTCTCCTTTTTCATGTGAAACACTACATGAATGATACATGATACATAAATATCAGCTTGTATGTACAATGACCATGTGGAAATAAATCAATCCTAATGAATTCAAATTACAAACAATGTAGTAGTGTAGCGTATGCCTTCAACTGACAACCCTCTATGGTGACTGGATACGGCTAGGAGTAGTGGATTGAAGAAAACCAATGGTCCAAGGTTGAAATGTCCTTTTGCTTAAAGCTGCATAGTCCGATGAAATATCAAATTTTCAAAACCAAACCAATTATCCAGATTAGATTTTATATATCTAACTTAGATACTGATGCACTTATTAAGCATTTGTTTCTGCGTAGAAGGCAATTCTGAGTCAATTTACCAGAACCTGTTACTGCAGAAGTCTATGGTGTCAGAGTTTTAGCAAGCTTGCCAAAACTAATTTTCCATGTTTGCACTCAAAATATCTCAAAAGTTTACCATTTAAAATAAAAGTAACTTTGAACTAATGAAAAGTAGATACTAGTGATCGATCTAGTATATTTATCTCAGAAAAAATACAGAAATTCAAAACCATCGGACTATGCAACTTTAAAGCTGCGTTTTCCTATGCAATATCAGATTTTCAAAACAATTATCTAGATTTGAAGAGTTTGGGTAAACCCTAATCCAAAAATGAAGTTTAAATAAAAGTGTTTACCTGAAAATTATTTTAATTCTCACTAATTCCACTTTTCATATGTTTACATGGTTATGGAACAATGCACAGCAAAGTAAGAAATAAACTTTCTGAAGATATGATTCCACTGTTTACCTCCATCTTTGGATTGACCATTTACGTGGTTTAGCGCCTGAACTCATTTGATTCTACATATATCTAAGTTAGATACTGATGCACTTCGTAAACATTTTTATTTCTGCATAGAAGGGAATACTGAGTCAATTTAACAGAATGTGTTACTGCAGTAGCCTATGGTGTCAGAGTTTCGGTGTGCTTGCCAAAATTAATTTGAAATGCTTGCACTTCAAATATCTCAAACGTTTTACCAGTCAAAATAAAAGTTATTTCAAACTAAAGTAAAGTATATAATGATCAATTTAATATATTTATCTCAGAAAAAGGACAGGTACTCAAAACTATCGGACTATGCAACTTTAATCAACTAATGTACACCAACAAACAATAAGAAAACTCGCATTATTATCATTATTATTTAGCTCATCATCATCATCATCATGCTGTCGGTCGTGATGCGACAAAGACTGCTTTCATTACTTGACTCTTGTTCTCCATTTTTTGTCCAGTTGTACATTTCATGAAAGCTACCTGCAAAAGTGTTGAAGTGCTGCTGGCTTTTGCAAGTTACCAGCAGCACTCTCTCGGAGAGCAAATAGAGGTTTCACACCGGCAAGAACATGTCAAGACAGGTGCAAAACTATTTGTCCCTGCAATGGCTGGTCGGGAGATGTTGGGAGTTCCATATATCAACCGCCCTTAATGCTGTCACAGTTACATGGTTTTCTGTTTAGGATTTGCTCCCTTAGCCTTCGGTTATGTCATGAACCTGTACCACCAGGTAATGGTTTAAAACTCTGCAGGGCAGGGGCGTCAAACTCCTTGAGGTATTGCAATACCTGCAATACCTGTATACACTGTATAGCTATACACTGCATAAAGCCGGTACGTGTCTGTGTCTGTCCTCAGATGCTGATACCAGGGCATCACCCCCTCAAAGAACCAAAGGCGCTTCGATGTCACATTTCTCTCAGAGGATGTCCTCGGAGTGCCCGCAGTACGGACTGTCAGTGCATAAGCGCAGAGTGGAACCCTGATGTACTCAGACTCAGAGTGCAAGCACCCAGGTACATCTGGGGTCTCCATCAGCAAGGGGCTGGCCCCCACTCCTCAGCCCCCGCCCCTTCCCCGCCAACGTCCCCGGTCCCCGCCTCCCCCCTCAGGCCCGGTCCAATTCTTGCTTTCTGATCTTCCCCAACCGGCGGCGTCCTAAACCTACCGCCCTCCCGTCTCCCTCTTCAGCACTCTCACATCCATCCACTCACATTCCCAACACCCGACTAACTCCCGCACCGGGCGTGGTGGCCGAATCGGTAGAGCGCTGACCTCGCCAACTGGGATATCGGGAGTTCAATTCCCGGTCGAGTAAAACCAATGACTTATAAAACTGATATGTGTCGCATCCTAGCCTGGTGCTTGGCATTACTAGGATTGGTTAGCTCAGTGTCAGGATAATCTGTCTGAGTGGGATATTGGGTCATGATGCCAAAGGCCTGATTCCCCAGTGGGGCAGCACTATGAAGTCACCATGAGGCCGCACTGTCACAAGTCAGTACCCATCCTGATATGGCCTTAGATGTTGCCAGTACATAAAACTCCAACAACCGATCAAGCAACGCACCTAGCTCCCCAACAGCCCTGAATAATCGTACACATCGTGTAGTGCCTTGCAGATCACAGGGGTCAGTGAAAGTTGTGCGTACCCTTTAAAGCAGGGGGGGATTGCCTTGATGATATACTACTACACCCGAGGTAGGTACAGTATAGCAAGATGTGTATTTGGAATTCCGCTGGTCCCTCAAGCCCCTGTCACACTTCATATGTTTGTTGTTGTTTTACGTCCTAGCAACATCTAAGGTCATATCAGGATGGGTACCGATTCGTGACAGTGCGCACTCATGGCAACTTTATAGTGTTGTCCCACTGGGAAACCAGGCTGTCGGCACCATGACCTGGTATCCCACTCAGTCACATTATCCTGACACTGAGCACACCAGTCCTTGTGGCAACCCTCTTCTAATAATGCTGAGCGCCTGGCTAGGAAGCGACAAGTATCAATTTTTAAGTCATTGGTTTGACTCGATCAGAATTCGAACCCACGACCCCACGATCTACCAGCACGGGAGACAGACGCTCTAACTCATTCGGCCATCCCGTCTGGTCACATTTCATCGGATTGAGGAAATGGATTGAAACGGAACAAATTCTGTTGATATCTGGAAAAGTCTGGTTTGTGTCTATTGCATATCCGTTGATATCCGCTGATATCCGTTGATATCCAGCCCGATCCGTTACAAGTTTTGAGCATGCACAAACCTTTTAATGAATTGCGCCGAACTGATGTATGTGGTTATTATCCGTCACCAGTTCCCTGTCCGTTCCCCGTCTGTTCCCATCCATTACCATCTGTTACTGTCCATTCCCGTCCATTACGTATCCATTACACTTCATTGCCGTTCGTTATAGTTATTTTTGTATACTGAATTGTCCATTGGTCGTTAGATACGTTATCAACCATTACTGTCCATTACCATCCGTTACCTCCGTTACCGTCCGATAGCGTCCGTTATCGTCTGTTACATAATTGATACATGTCAAGTCTGAATCACACCGGATTAGAATATTTTTGTCTGGGTCTGTCCGTATCGTCAATCTGGTAAAGTGTGACAGGGCCTTCAGGAAGGACTGACGCTGTGAGATAGGAGGCTGGGTCACAGCTACAGCTTTTGTAACAGAAGGTGGTGAAAACACGTACACTACAATACAGGACGTCGTATCCTATCGCATCTTAAATATTTGCTGGGACAATTGCACTGCGATTTATATTTGGAACAAATATATGGCAATAATGGTACCATGTTTGGTCACCAGGTGGCAGGTGGTTATCAGTGGAACACGAGTTTAAAGGGTTTTTGGTCTATTGATCGATCGCACACTTGTGGGGTGCCACCAATGAGTGAATGAACCTCGTTTTGAAGTTCAATCTAGGTCAGTGCTGAGAGATCTGCGACTGCACTGAATGCCTGGTGAACCACTGAAGGTGCAGACACACTCACCAGATCAGCTGGAATTACTGGCAAACTGTTCACACCCAATCCTGAGAGATCTGCGATTACTCTAATTTTTGTCATCCCTTTCAATAATTGTTCTTTGTCTTTAGCCTTGATTGGAAATACAGTAAAATCTCTCTAAATCGACCGACCTTGAGACGGACATTACATGGTCCATTTAGGGAGGTGGTCAGTGTAGAGAGTTTGTTATTGTTACAATGGTATTTTATGTGCGATCATTTGGGATCCCAATAAATTGAGCGATATAGGGGAGTGGTCGATTTGTGGAGGTGGTCGGTTAGAGAGGTTTTACTGTGCATGAAAACGTATTGGAATAATATGCCCACTGCTTTCTCCACTTTTGTATGAGGTACACAAGAGTAGGTTAGGCTTTGGTTTTGCTAAGATCAGTTGGGAAACCAACCTCATTTTGTAATCAAGATGGCGCGAGTGTGGGATTGGTCACTACTGAGGTAGGGGAGGGGGGTGGGGTGGGGTGGGTGTAGAACTAACCTCAACTGTCTATCTCTGACACAGCTATGTGTTTGCGCCATCTTGTGATGCCCATATTGTGCATATCTGACATTGCTATGTGTATCCACCATCTTGGAATGCCCATGTTGTTCATATATGGCACTGCTATGTGCGTGCACTATCTTGGAATGCCCATGTTGTGCATACATGGCATTGTTGTGGGTATGCACTATCTTAGAATGTCCATATTGTGCAGCTATGACACTGCTATAAGTGTGCACCATCTTGGACTGCCCATATTGTGCATATATGACAGTGATATGTGGATGCCTTATCTTGGAATGTCAATATTGTGTATATATGACACTGCTATGTGTATGCACGATCTTGGAATGTCCATATTGTGCATCTATGACACTGATATGTGTATCCACCATCTTGGAATGCCCATATTGTGCAGCTATGACAATGCAATGTGCATGCACTATCTTGGAATGCACATATTGTGCAGGTATGACACTGCTACGTGTATGGACCATCTTAGAATGTTCATATTGTGCAGCTATGCAACTGATATGAGTATGCACCATCTTGGAATGCCCGTATTGTGCATCTATGGCACTGATATTTGTATGCACTAACTTGGAATGTCCATATTGTACATCTATGACACTGTTGTGGGTAAGCACCATCTTGGAATGCCCATATTGTGCATCTATGACACTACTCTGAATGTGCACTATCTTGGAATGCCTATATTGTGCATCTATGACACTATTATGTGTATGCCCCATCTTGGAATGCCCATATTGTGCATCTATGACACTACTATGTGTATGCCCCATCTTCGATTCCCCATATTGTGCATCTATTACACTACTATGAATGTGCACTATCTTGAAATGCCCATAATGTGCAGCTATGACACTGCTGTGGGTATGTACTATCTTGGAATGCCCATATTGTGCATACATGCCACTGCTATGTGTATGCACTATCTTGGAATACCGGTATTGTGCATATATGACACTGCTATGGGTATGCCCTATCTTGGAATGCCCATACTGTGCATATATGACATTGTTGTGGGTATGCACTATCTTGGAATGCCCACATTGTGCATTTATGACACTGCTATGTGTATCTACTATATTGGAATGCCCATATTGTGCATATATGACACTGCTATGTGTGTGCACTATCTTGGAATGCCCATATTGTGCATCTATGACACTGTAATGTGTGTGCCCTATCTTGGAATGCCCATATTGTACATCCATGAAACTACTATGAGTGTGCACCATCTTGTAATACCCACCGTGTGCACCTTTGCAACTGTTATGAGTATGTACCAACAAAATTCGGTCCCTGTTCTAATATAACTTCAATTATCTTAATGGCAATAATGTATCCCCCCCCCCCCCATGTTTGCTCTACTAGCGAAATTCCGCGCAGAAGCAGACCACATTAATCTAGCTACATGTATATTGGGTAAGACATGAAGAGTAAACAAATGAAGCAAAAAAAACCCACGAGAATGGAATGCGCAATTAGCTGTGATTGCACAAGTCGATGTTCATAAACATGCCACTCAAGGTTTTGTGGGATATTTTTGTGTTTTCTTCCTTTTTATCCGTAAAGCCGCATCGTTTATTTATGGGCCACATGCAATGACAAAATCCTTGCGTCAATCAATGTCGATGAGCGTATGCTCAGCATTAACTGAGCCGAAATTCCCAGGATACCTGTCGGCTGGTAAGTGAGTGGTTGAGGGTGGCTGCTGTATGAAGTTACGGCTGCATTATGACACTGAAATAGTCCAACTGAATAGTGTCATGGCCGTAATCACAATGGGAAATGTTGTGCCTAGAACGGGAATCGAACCCACACCTCTTGCATTACGAGCCAGTGTGCTAATCATTACATCACCTAGGCTCGCTGATGTCACCACCCTATCCATGTAAATCTGTCTATGTTTCTCCTTTCCTGAGAGGTTAGCGCAAACTACTACACTCGTCCCCCAGGAATTGTAAGTTTTTGAAATGGTCATTTAATGCTTACAATTACATAAAGCCAGGCAATGCACTTCATCATCATGCTGTCGGTCACGATGCAACAAAGACTGCTTTCATTACTTGACTGCTGCTCTCCATTTAGCTCTCTGCTGTGAGAGTTGCGTCCATGAGTCGGTCTTAATGTCTCTCAGCTTCAGGTTTCTCTTGATGGTATCCTTGAACCGGAGATGAGGGTGCCCTCTCTTTCTGTAGCCAGAAGACAGTTGCATACATATGCACTTACATATATATATATATATATATATATATATATATATATATATATATACACACACAGTGTAGGTTCAACAACCATACAACACGTAGTTGGTGCAGAATCGTGGTCATGGCACCAGTGTTTTGGAGGGTGATGAAAATGGGAAATATTGTGCCGAGAGCGGGAATCGAACCCAAATGTCCTTATCCTAGTCATGCCAAACACCAGGATAGGTAGTTGCAAGCAAAGGTCATTGGTTTTATTCGACCATGGTTTGAATCCCACGACCTACGAACATTGGAGATGGAAGCTCAACTCATTCGGCCAACCAGTCTAGTCATTTAGTACTTGATTCTGGAAGAACATTGGCTAACTTTCCTGATTCGAACCCCGACCAACTCAAAGCAAGAAAAGTGTACACTTCGCACGACCAAGCCTGGCACTCAGCATTACTAGGATAGGGGAACATCTGCGTATGCTCTGTATCAGGATAATGTGATTGACATAGAATATCGGGTAATGGTGTCGGTGGTTGGGTCTCCCAATGTGGCAGCACTATAAATTCGCATCGAGTGCGCACTGTCACAAGTCAGGACCCGACCTGCTAATAGGACCTTAAATGTTAGTGGGACGTAAATGCTGAACACAGAAAACAAACAAAACATTGTTGGACCGACTTTCTACGGGCGATAGTCGGTACGTGTAAACATGGCCTCCGAGATCCGATTGTAATAAAGAGCCATAACTATATTGTAATAAAGAGCCATAACTATATTTGCTGTGTTTGTGTTTCTAATTAGATACTGGTACACTTATTCAGTATGTGTTACATAGAAGGGTCCAATGTCTCGGGTAATGTAGGACGGGCCAAGTTGCAGAGTGTGATAAAGGCTTCACATTTTCTAAACCAAAACAGGTATCTAGATTTGTTTCTACATATCCACATTGTCAGTGATGCTCAGGCATCGCGGGTAATTGGATGCGCGAATATAGCCAAGTGCCAGTAACTAAGGCCGCTCCGACATGTCACCGACTAGCGGGTCCTTACTGAACTAATCTGAACTATATACCATTAATGCCAACTAGCGGGTTTTCGGCACTTCCGCCGCACAATCGCCCAGTAAACAAGGTGACAACGGCTCCACCTATATCCATTTCTGAACTAAACTACGCCGCCTTTCGGCCCAAAAATCTCGGCTATAAAAGCGACTGCTAGCTTTAGATGTTTCACTTTCGACACGGGAGCCACGCGGACAACAACTGCCTTAAATTGCCATCCCACACACCCCACAATGAGAAGGGGATAAAGGGTTATAGGCGTGCCTAAGCCTCATCGGCATCACACAACTACCCAAGAGACTGTACTGGTGAAAGAACTAAAATTGTAATAAAGAGCCATAACTATATTTGCTGTGTTTGTGTTTCTAATTAGATACTCGTACACTTATTCAGTATGTGTTACATAGAAGGGTCCACTGAGTCAATTTAATCCAAACCTGTTACTGCGAGAAGCCTAGGAGTGTCAGAGTTTTGACAACCATACCAACATTAATTTTGCATGTTTGTACTCCAAATATATCCCATATTTCTCATTTTAAATAAAATTGTACTTCAATTAAAATCTCAATTTACTTCATTTAAGTCCAAATTTTCTTCAAACTAAGTAAGGTGGGCTATAACCCTCAAGCTGGTAGATTTATCTCAAGAAAATTACTCAAATTCAAATCCGTCGGACTTTGCAACTTTAAACCATTCACAGCGCCACCTCTCAGTCTTTACCCGCTAAATTTTCCCACGCTCTTTTTCTCAATGTTGATTGGTGAAGGCCCAGTCAGACCTTACCGGATTGAGTACAGGACACCACCGGACAGAATTTTCTAGTCCGGTGGTGTTGGGTATAAAAATGTACCGAAATGTGTTGAAATGTTTCAATGGCCACTGGATGAAACGGTCGCTAAACGGATGCTAAACGGACGCTAAACAGACAAGGAAAGTATATTACCAAATATCCACTGGACACTAACCGGACGAAAACCGAATGTCAAACGGACGTATCGGATTGTTCACGGATGCGCTGGAAACATATACTGACCGAATTCCCTCAATTAAAAAAAAACTAACCAAAAAAAAACCCATTGTCAACGGACTTGTCAAGAAGCAAAACCGGGGATGTAACGGATGGGTAGCGGACATGAACTGGCAAAAACGGACTAAACAGACTTAAAACAGACACCAACCATTCACGTCAGTCCGGTGGTGTCCGGTACAAGTTTTGCGCATGTTCAAAACTTGTACCGGACACCGCCGGACACCATGGGAGATAGAATGGACACGCCGGATGGGTACTGTATATAAACCGTACATTGCCGTATTTCACCGGTCAGTGTCTAGTTTCTGTATGGTTCCTCAATCCGGTGATGTCTGACTGGGGCTTGAACGAATGGTGATTTTATTTCGCCCCCTGTCGACAATGATGGCCATAATCCTGGGGAAATGTGAGTCGAATTTATTCTGTCAATCTGCTTTCCGTAGAAACTGAAATGCGCCGAGAGAAAAGGTAAGACATAGATAGTGTAGTAATCTACACTGCCCTCCCAGACGAGGAGCCACATAGACGAGTGAGGTGTGGATATGGTGATTGCATCAGGCAATCTATGTAGTTTAATGGTTAGCACGCTGGGTCGGGATTGGCAAGAAGTGTGTGTTTCAATCATGATCCAGGTTCAATAATTCCTATTTTCATCAATCCCACGACAGTAGCATTGTGGGTACTTTTTAAGTTGAAAGAACTGATACATAACATTCTACTGGAATTTATGTGGGGAATAGGGAAATAGTTGTCAGTGTTAAGGTTGCATAGTCCGATCGTTTTGAGTTTCTGTATTATTTCTGAGATAAATATGTTAGATCGATGACTAGTATCGATTTTACATTAGTTCAAAGTTACTTTTAATTTAAATGGTAAACTTCTGAGATATTTTGAGTGCAAACATGGAAAATTAGTTTTGGCAAGCTTGCCAAAATTCTGACACCATAAACTTCTGCAGTAAC
Organism: Branchipolynoe longqiensis; assembly: GCA_030323885.1. Lineage (NCBI taxonomy): Eukaryota > Metazoa > Annelida > Polychaeta > Phyllodocida > Polynoidae > Branchipolynoe > Branchipolynoe longqiensis. The sequence goes on along the minus strand of CM059190.1, from coordinate 23,649,709 downwards.
AGGTTCTGTTAAATTAACTCAGTATTGCCTTCTATGCAGAAACAAATGCTTAATCAGTGTATCAGTATCTAAGATAGATATCTGAAATCAAATCTAGATAATTGGTTTGGTTTTGAAAATTTGATATTTCATCGGACTATGCAGCTTTAACTGTTCTAGAATTAGGTGCAGATCTCGCAGCACACTGCCATAAACATCCCAATGACTAAGCAGATTGGAAGCTCACATTCCAAACAACTGGAGTGATTATCCGAAAACCAGTTAATTACTCCAGGAGGGGGGGGGTGTAGGGATCCCTGGGCAGGGGAGGGGGGACGAGGGGTATGGAGGTCGTGGCATCAATCCCAGGCCGAGTTAAAGGTGCATAGTCCGATGACAATTTCAGATTTTCAAAACCAAAACAATTATGTAAATTTGATTCTACATATCTAACTTAGATAATGGTGCACTTATTAAACATTTGTCACCACACAGAAGGAAATACTGAGGTAATTGAATCGAACATGTTACTGCAGAAGCCTATGGGGTCAGAGTTTTGACAAGCTTGCCAAAATTAATTATGCCTGTTTCCACTTCAAATATCTAAAAAGTTAGCCACTTAAACTAAAAGTAACTTCAAGCGAAAGTAAGGTACATAATAACGATCAACCTAATGTATTTATCTCAGAAAATTTCAGAAACTCAAAACCATTGGACTATGCAACTTTATACCCCTGTCACACTACGACGTAATGAGCGAACATGAGCCTAACGTGGTGATATTTCGTCATTACGTTGATGTACGTTGGATTACGTTATGATTACATCATAATGACGTTAGACTGACGTCGAGGTACATCACATTACGTCGTGTTACGTCGAGTTACGTCGATGTTTTGGACATGTTCAAAAGTTTTGACGTAGGTCGAACGTAAGGGTTTACGTTCGCCGTACATTCTGTTCACGTTCAGCGAACGTCAATGACGTTAAACGGACGTTAGGCCAACGTTCCTCACTACGTTCCACTACGTTCCACTCGTTGACCCACATTAAAACCGGTGGAAACGTCCATGCGGCGTAATGGGAAAGTCAGGAGAACGTCAGGAGAACGTCAGGAGAACGTCAGGAGAACGTCAGGAGAACGTCAGGAGAACGTGCATTCAACGTACGTTCAACTTCTCATGACATAGCTAACGTCACGTAACGTTCTTCTGGCGATGGAATAACGTTCATAACGTTCCGTGAGCGTCATTACGTTGACCTCTCTCGTTGAATTACGGTATCACTATGCTTTACCGACGTTACGCTCTCGTCCACTACGCTGCATCCACGTTCAACTTGTGCCCAAATTTGCATACTATGCCGATAAGTTCAACGTTCTTCACGTTCTCCCTACGTCGACGTCGTTACGTCGTAGTGTGACAGGGCCTTATAACAACTTAAAGAGGAACAAATTTGTACATCTCACTACACTGCCGATTACTCACCTTTTATAGGAAGAACTGGACGTAAACTATTGAGGAATTGGCATACATTACGATGGGAGAGGATGCCAGGATAATGTGGCTTATTCGGATAGTGGATCATGATAACACTTGTTTGGTATCCCAGTGTGGAAGCACTATAGAGTTATCATGAGGGAAGATATTATCGGTCCTTTGTATTAGGTTAGAATATAATATGATGTTATGAGGTGCAGGCCCAATAGAGCATGTCTACTAATTACCCGATGTTATCTCCTTCCCCTCCACACACACACACACCACACGCTACACCCACCGTACCCCACGCGCCAACACCCTTCTCCACGCACACCCACACCACACCGTACACCCACACTCACCAACCGTACCCCCAACTCGCAACCACCTACCTCCAGGCAGACACACAACACAATATCCCCATGTGCCACCACCTACCCCCAAGCACACCCACAACACAATATCCCCATGTGTCACCACCTACCTCCAAGCACACCCACAACACAATATCCCCATGTGTCACCACCTACCTCCAAGCACACCCACAACACAATATCCCCATGTGTCACCACCTATCCACAAGCAGACACACAACACAATAGCCCCATGTGCCACCACCTATCTCCAATCACATGCACAACACAATGTATCCATGTGCCACCACCTACCTCCAATCACACCCACAACACAATATCCCTATGTGCCACCACCTACCTCCAAGCCCACACACAACACAAGATCCCCATGTGCCACCACCTACCTCCAAGCACACACACAACACAATGTCCCCATGTGCCACCACCTACCTCCAAGCACACACACAACACAATATCCCCATGTGTCACCACCTATCTCCAAGCACACCCACAACACAATATCGCCATGTGCCACCACCTACCTCCAAGCACACACACAACACAATATCCCCATGTGCCACCACCTACCTCCAAGCACACACACAACACAATATCCCCATGTGTCACCACCTATCTCCAAGCACACCCACAACACAATATCGCCATGTGCCACCACCTACCTCCAAGCACACACACAACACAATATCCCCATGTGCCACCACCTACCTCCAAGCACACACACAACACAATATCCCCATGTGTCACCACCTATCTCCAAGCACACCCACAACACAATATCGCCATGTGCCACCACCTACCTCCAAGCACACACACAACACAATATCCCCATGTGCCACCACCTACCTCCAAGCACACACACAACACAATATATCCATATGTCACCACCTATCTCCAAGCACAGACACAACACAATATCCCCATGTGCCACCACCTATCTCCAAGCACACACACAACACAATATCCCCATGTGCCACCACCTATCTCCAAGCACACACACAACACAATATCCCCACATGCCACCACCTATCTCCAAGCACACCCACAACACAATATCCCCATGTGTCACCATCTATCTCCAAGCACACACACAACACAATATCCCCATGTGCCACCACCTATCTCCAAGCACACACACAACACAATATCCCCATGTGTCACCACCTATCTCCAAGCACACACACAACACAATATCCCCATGTGCCACCACCTATCTCCAAGCACACACACAACACAATATCCCCACATGCCACCACCTCCCTCCAAATATCAGTGTGGGGGCAACACTACAAAGTCGCTATGAGTGTGCATTCTCACAAGTCAGTACCCGTCCTCGTCTGACCTTAGATGTTGGTAGGATGTAAAACAACAAGAAACAAACAAACCTTCCTACACACAATTTGTGCCAGACCACGCCACGTGTCACCAGGGGGCGCCACTCACTAAAAGCGGGTAGTCAAGGTCTGATTGCTGTACATATGAGCTAGCTAATGTTGTGTTTTCAAACTCCATGTGTTTGTTGGGGGGGAGCAGGACGTAGCTCAGACGGTAGAGTGTCCTGGGCCTATATGTATGTACCAATTTTTAACCAGACCGGGGTTAAAGGAGGGTGCCGGGTTATCTAACCCCGGGGTTCCAAATGTGTCACACGGGATGTATGGGTCCAAAGCGTGCGCGGGTTAGCTAACGTTTCAGTTATTTATAGATTTGGGGAACCCCTGTGTGCGTATTTACATTCGTCGATTCGACACTATTAATATCTCTGCCAATGCGGTGGTAGCCTTAATAACGGTTCAAATTTAGGGTTAAATTGATAAAATTTCACTTATTGCGTATGTAATTCTGTTCAATATAACAGCATTCAATAGATTTGGGCCTAATATATTGCCGTCGATTCGGGTTAAATTTAGGGTTAAATTTAGGGTTAAATTGATAACATTTCACTTATTGCGTATCTAATTCTGTTAAATATGGTCTCATTGAATAGATTTGGCCCGAGTCGGTGCCTAACCCCACCTTTAACCCTCCTTTCGCTTGGGGTTAGTGCAGGCGACTTTACGCTCGCCGAGTTAGTTTAACCCCGACACATACATATGCAGTTTTCGCCGCTAACCCGCTAAACTCGCCGAAAACCAGCGTCGCAGCGCTAACCCGGACACATACATATAGGCCCAGCTGTGTAGGTGTGGGGCATCCGGTCGATCCTGCTCAGTGGACACATTTTCAGTTTGGGTTATTTTCCGTTCCAGCCAGTGGTCCTCAACTGGTTCATCAAAGGCTATGGTATGTGCTGTCCTGTTTGTGGGAAGGTGCATACAAAAGACCCCTTGCTGCTTATCGGAAAGAGTAGCCTACGTGGCGGCAGCAAGTTTCCTCTAAAGAAATGTGTCAGAATGACCAAATGTTTTACGTCCAATAGCCGATGATAAAAATCAATGTGCTCTAGAGCCGTCATTAAAACAAACAAACTTTCCACCCATTTGTCCCGTTCGTCCCGTTTGTCCCGTTGGTCCCGTTGGTCCCGTTCGTCATGTTCGTCCCGTTCGTCCCGTTCGTCCCGTTCGTCCCGTTCGTCCCGTTCGTCATGTTCGTCATGTTCGTCCTGTTCGTCCTGTTCATCCTGTTCGTCCTGTTCATCATGTTCGTCCCGTTTGTCCCGTTCGTCCCGTTCGTCCCGTTCGTCCGGTTCGTCCCGTTTGTCATGTTCGTCCCGTTCGTCCCGTTCGTCCCGTTCGTCCCGTTCGTCCCGTTCGTCCCGTTCGTCCCGTTCGTCATGTTTGCTATGTTCGTCCTGTTCGTCCTGTTCGTCCTGTTCGTCCTGTTCATCCTGTTTGTCATGTTCGTCCTGTTCGTCATGTTCGTCATGTTCGTCCCGTTTGTCCCGTTCGTCCTGTTCGTCCTGTTCGTCCTGTTCGTCATGTTCGTCATGTTCGTCATGTTTGTCATGTTCGTCATGTTCGTCCTGTTCGTCATGTTTGTCATGTTTGTCATGTTCGTCATGTTCGTCATGTTCATCATGTTCGTCCTGTTCGTCATGTTCGTCCTGTTCATCATGTTTGTCATGTTCATCATGTTTGTCATGTTTGTCATGTTTGTCATGTTTGTCTTGTTCGTCATGTTCGTCCTGTTCGTCCTGTTCGTCATGTTCGTCCTGTTTGTATTGTTCGTCCTGTTCGTCCTGTTCGTCCTGTTTTCATGTTCGTCCTGTTCGTCATGTTCGTCCTGTTCGTCCCGTTTGTCCCGTTCGTCCTGTTCGTCCCGTTCGTCATGTTCGTCATGTTCGTCCTGTTCGTCATGTTTGTCATGTTCGTCCTGTTCGTCATGTTCGTCCTGTTCGTCCTGTTTGTCCTCTTTGTCATGTTCGTCCTGTTCGTCATGTTCATCATGTTCGTCCTGTTCGTCATGTTCGTCCTGTTCATCATGTTTGTCATGTTCATCCTGTTTGTCATGTTTGTCATGTTTGTCATGTTTGTCTTGTTCGTCATGTTCGTCCTGTTCGTCCTGTTCGTCATGTTCGTCATGTTTGTATTGTTCGTCCTGTTCGTCCTGTTCGTCCTGTTTGTCATGTTCGTCCTGTTCGTCATGTTCGTCATGTTCGTCCTGTTCATCATGTTCGTCCTGTTCGTCATGTTCGTCCTGTTCGTCCTGTTCGTCCTGTTCGTCATGTTCGTCCTGTTTGTCATGTTCGTCCTGTGCATCATGTTCGTCCTGTTCATCCTGTTCGTCCTGTTCATCCTGTTTGTCTTCTTTGTCCTGTTCGTCCTGTTCGTCCTGTTCGTATTGTTCGTCCTGTTCGTCCTGTTCGTCCTGTTTGTTTGTTTGTTGGAGTTTTATATCCTGGCAATATATTTGGTCATCTCAGGACGGGTACAGATTTGTGACAGTGTGCACACACAGCAACTTTATACTGCTGCCCCAGTTTGTTTGTTTGTTACTTTACGTCCTAGCAACATCTATGGTCATATCAGGATGGGTACTGACTTGTGACATTGTGGACATATCGCAATTTATAGTGTTGCCCGACGGGGAGACCAGGCCACCTGCACCATGACCCAATTTCCCAATAAGTCACATTATCCTGATACTGAGATAACCACTCTTTGGCCTATCCTAGTAATGCCGACCACCAAGCTAGGAAGTGACAAGTATCAATTAGGTAAGTCATTTGTTGGACTTGACTAGGATTCGAACTCCCAACCTTTCACACGGGAAGCCTGCACTGTTCTATATGTCGGATTCAATCTAGATAACTAACCTCCCCCCCACTCCCATTAAGAAAATTTGATGGTTTCATCGGATTATGCAGTTTTATATAATGATTTAAATGGTGCAGTTTAATCGAGTAAAAATCCAGTCTGGGAAAGCGGCAATAACTTGTGTTTTGCGCCTGATTTATATGGGAATGTCTCTCTCCATTGATAATGCTGTGTGGAGGGTGGGGTGACCAGACTAGGCCCCAGTAAATATATGTACTCGTAAAAGCAGTCGTGCTAACTAACGAGACAAACTTGTGGGGGTGAAAATTCTCTCCTGTTGAGTGGGTATTCCCACTATGAAACTGGCTAGTGAGATTGACTGATTAGACCCAATCGTGCAGCATTAAAGCTAGGATTCCTTACACGCGGTATGCGGTATGCGAATGCGAATGCGAATGCGGCAAAAAATCGAAAAGCATCTAAGTCAATAGGGGTGATTCCTTACACGCGGTATGCGGCATGCGGCATGCGGCATGCGAATACTGAATCGGTCCATGTAGCGATCGGTGCGGCATGCAAATGCGAATGCTGCTGCGTTTGCCATAGAGAACAGTGGTGAGGAAACCTGACACTGTGTGTGGGTGTGGGTGTGGGTGTGGGTGAAAGGACCCATCCCGTAATCACGCCGCACGCCGCATGCCGGATGCCGCATGCCGCATACCGTGTGTAAGGAATCCTAGCTTAAGGCTACATTCCTTACACACGGTATGCTGCATGCGAATGCGAATGCGAATGCAACACAAAATGGAAAAGCATCTAAGTCAATGGGGTGATTCCATGGGTCCGAATGCGAATGCGAATGCGAATGCGAATGCGAATGCGAATGCGAATGCGAATGCGAATGCGAGTGCGGCAACTGAATCGGTCCATGTAGCCATCGGTGCGGCATGCGAATGGAAAAACGCAAGGGGAAGCCCAACAGCTGGCGTATCTCCCATATGTTATTTAAACTCCCGGGTCCCACTGCCCCTCCATAGCCGCATGCCACATACCGCATGCCGCATGAAAGAAACCATCAACCCGTTTGCATGTTGGATGCCGCATGCTGCATTCGCATTCACATGCCGCATACCCTGTGTAAGGAATGCTAGATTTAGAACAAAAAAAGGATATATAGATATACATATATATATATGAAGAGAATTAGTACAATTTATCAATTTCCAAGAGAGTTGTGTGCCTAATGACCCCTTTGAATGTTTATAAACATTGTGTATGCGCGTGCACCTTGGCTGCAGAACCAAGGCACACTGCCATTGAGTTTGCCGATATGCGCAGTGCAAAACGTCAGTGGGAATGTTGTAAACGTAGGGTTTGTCTTGGGCGGGATTCGAACCCGCAACCTTCCTGTCGCACAGAAACTGAGAAAGCCAAAGCTTTATCCCCACAGCTATTAACCACACGTGATAGCCAAATGAGTTGAGCGTCCGCATCCCGTTCTGGAAGGTGGTGGGATATATGAACTCGCGAGGTCAAACCCTGGTCAAGTCAAACTAATGACTTTAAAAAAAAATTGATACTTGTCAGTGCCTAGCCTGGCGCTTGGCATGAGTAGGATAGTGAAAGGAGCAGTGGAATGAGGAAGACCAATTGTCCGCAATTGAAGTTTCCCCTGCTTAATCAACTAATTTTTGTTTAATTGTGTCTACCATCAAGAAGGGCAAGATAGATCGATATGAACTATTTGACTTAAGAGGCCTACATAGCTATTTCAGTGCAAATTCACCAGAACCTCGATATCACCGAATAACTGAAAAGGTGATATTATAGCATGCGCTAGTGACTTGTGTTGCCTTTGATTTCATCTCCAGGCTGAATGAAGTCAGCTTGAGAATTCTAGATGGGTTCGAATTAAAGATGACATAAAATGCTAATTACAGAAGGCGATCCGAGACAACCAGACCAAAGACGGCACTCTTCGTTCACAACTATTCTGATTTACCGGGTTGCTTTTCCCAGTTGGGGTTTTACATTCTAGCCACATTTAAAGCTGCATAATTCGATTAAAGCATCAAATTTTTGAAACTAGAACAATTATCTAAGTTTGATTCTACCGATTCGGCCACCGCGCCCGATGTGTCAGAATGCTGACAGCTATATATATTGTACTATTCCTGTGAGTGCTCATTATGATTGAGTACATGTTTGTCATGAGCTGGTATCGCTACTACTATGATAATTGCTTATCATTTACGTATTATTTGTACATCTGTGTATATTACTTAATAAACTTGATATCCGCTTACTTTATTCCGGTGTTGCCTCGTCTTGCTTACATATATAATTATATATATATATATATATATATATATATATATATATATATATAGACCATACCGGAAGGCCGAATAAGTTAGAGCAGCTGTCTCCCGTGTTGGTATACCGTGGGATCGTGGATTCGAACCCTGTCGAGTCAAACCAATGACTTAATAATTGATATGTTTCGCTTCCTAGCTAGGCACTTGGCAATATTAGGATAGGGCAAGGTCTGGTTGGCTAAGTGTCAGGATAATGTGACTGAGTGGGATATCAGGTCATGGTGCTGGTGGCCTGGTCTCCCAGTGGGGCAGCATTATAAAGTTGCCATGAGTGCGCACAGTCACAAGTCGGTACCCGTCCTGATATGACCTTAGATGTTGCTAGGACGTAAAACAAAAAACTATATATATATGAAGAGTTCAGGCGCAAAACCACGTAAAATCCAATCCAAAATGGAGATAAACATTGGAATCAAACCTTCAACAATTTTTTTTGTTTATTCTTATTATTTTGTTTATTGCTCAATACCCATATGATCATATGAATAGTGGAATTAGTGAGAATAACATTTATTTTCTTGTAAAAATCTTTTATTTAAAATACATTTTTGGATTGGCGTTTACATGGTTTTTGCGCCTGAACTCTTAATATGTAACTATGAGATGGCTATGAGAGACTCCCACAGTCCATGGAGCTGAGTGAGTGATGAGGGAGAGGAGGGATATTCCGGGTTATTATACTCGTATAATTCTTACACAACATATATATATGTGTGTGTAAATATATAAATGCATGGATATAATGGTGGCACGATGCATCACAGTGCATGCACAACTATTAAGTCGCCTGAAGCGATATGACCATAGATTTTGACAGTATGTAGATGTTAAACTCAAACAACTAACCAGCCAACCCTATCAGCACTTACTAAATATGTTTGCGCGCGGGCATATTTAGAAAGAGAAACATATATGGGTTCTAAAAGAAGTGATGCGAGTATCAAAGAAGAATAAGACAACAGGCAGTGGTAATTTGAAAATGGCTGGTGCAGTTTGGATTTATCACCGAGATGGAATGCAGTCTGTAAAAACAGCTATATTTTGTGTTCTGTACCTGATTCCCATGGGAATGACAGTCTCCATTGGTAATGGGGGCGAGAAATGGTGGGTGCGTCGGAGGGAGGGATCCAGACTACGCCGCAGTAAATATATCTACTCGTAAAAACACCTGGGGAGTGGGACGGAGCTCAGGCGGTAGAGTGTCCACTTGTGAAGGAGTGGGTCATCCGATCAATCCTGCTGAGTGGACACATTTACAGTTTGGGCTATTTTTCGTTCCAACCAGTGGTCCACAACTGATTCATCAAAGACTGTGATATGTGCTGTCCTCTCTGTGGGAAAGTACATATAAAAGACCCCTTGCTGCTTATCGCAAAGACTAGTCTATGTGGTGGCAGTGCATTTCCACCAAAGAATGGCCACATAGTTGACATCCAATAGCCGATGATAAAAAACCAATGCGCTCTAGAGGCGTTGTTATATAAAACAAACTAATTTTCTTCTCCGTAAAATCACCCCACTGAAGGCATATCTCACTATATCACCATGGCTGTGAAATTGTCAATAGACAGAGAGGACTGGAGGGTGGGAAAAGTTGACATTACCTCATGTGTTGCTAGTACACCAAACCACAAAGCATTCACTCAGTCAGGTGATTTGAGCAGGCAGCTAAGCGTTGTCTGTTTGCTAGCGCCCTATGGCGTCGCAATTTGGTCAATCAGTCAAGGTATGCGGGCGCTGTGAACAAAGTGCCCCCGGTAAGAGTAGCCCGCTGTGTGCCTCCCTGTCGTCGGGCCCCGTGCCCCGGGCACAGACACCGGGGGAGGGGAGGGGGGAGGGGAGAGGGGGAGAGGGGGAGAGAGGGGAGAGGGGGGAGATGGGGTCGAGGGGGGAGAGGACGGAGGGGAGGAGTGCGTCACTAACACTTTCACACCCCGAAACGCCGAAACCAGCAGAACATGTTTGTTTGTTGTTTTATGTCCTAACAACATCTAAGGTAATATCACGACGGGTACCGACTTGTGACAGTGCACACTCTTTGTGACTTTATAGTGCTAGTGTTTGTTGTTTCATGTCTTAGCAACATCTAAGGTCATATCACGACAGGTACCCACTTGTGAAAGTGCGCACACATGGTGACTTTATAGTGCTGTCCCAATGGGATACCAATCCACTGGTGTCATGACCTGATATCTTATACAGTCACATTATCCAGACACTGTGCTAACCAGTCCTTGTCTTATCCTTTTAATGCTGAATGCTAGGATAGGTAGCGACAAGTAGCAATTTCATAAGTCATCGGTTTGATTCGGCTGGCATTCGGCTGGGATTTGAACTTCCTATCTTCCTCATGGGAAGCCTGCGCTCTACCGATTCGGCCACTGCGTCCGGTACGAGTAGAGCCACCGCCTGCAGATTAGTCAGTGTTACCAATGTTGCTAGTGTGGGAAGGTCCCCACAACTTCATTTGTATAATAAGTAGCATATATCTATATCTATGTCTATATCTGTCTTTATCATCATCATCATCATGCTGTCGGTCACAATGTGACAAAGACTGCTTTTATTTCTTAACCGCTGCTGTTTCGTGTGGTTGTGCATTTCATAAAAGCTGCTTGCAAAGTGTTGAAGTGCTGCTGGCTTTTGCAAGTTACTAGCAGCACTCTCTCGGGGAGCAAATAGAGGTTTCACACCGGCAAGAACACGTCAAGACAGGCGCAAACTATTTGTCCCTGCAGTAGCTGGCCGGGAGATGTTGGGAGTTCCCTTCATCACCGCCCTTAATGCTGCCACAGAAACATGGTTTTATGTTAGGGTTTGCTCCCTTAGCCGTTGATTCTATCAAGAACCTATACCACAAGGCAGTGGTTTATAACTTTGCAAGGCAGGAGCGTCAAACACCCTGAGGTATTTTAGCAGATAGGTACTGCATTACCCGCATATCTGTCTTTATTAATGCCCATATATCATATTTATTTATATTTACATTTATATATGTATGCATGTAGATTGTACAGAGTCCCGGCTACGGCAACCATGTCATGGGCCTGATGACAATTGGACATATTGCGCCTAGAGCAGGATTCAAACCCACACTTCTAGCCATTCCGGGACTGGCGTGCTAACAATTACACTACCTAGGATCCCTGATGCAATCACCTTATCCACACCTACCTGTATATGTGGCTCCCTTGCCTAAGATGTCAATGTATACTACATTCTGTATTTTGTATACATACCTCATAGATAGCCTGGTGTCTGGTGTCAGTATGGAAGCTGAGTATATATGTGATGTATACTACATGGTATGCAGGTATTGCAGGTGTAGCAATACCTCAGAGAGTTTGATGCCCCTGCCCTGCAGAGTTGTAAACCACTGCCTTGTGGTACAGGTTCTTGACAGAACCGAAGGCTAAGGGAGCAAACCCTAAACAGAAAACCATGTCACTGTGGCAGCATTAAGGGTGGTTGATGTATGGAACTCCCAACATCTCCCGACCAGCCACTGCAGGGACAAATAGTTTTGCGCCTGTCTTGACATGTTCTTCCTGGTGTGAAACCTCTATTTGCTCCCCGAGAGAGTGCCGCTGGTAACTTGCAAAAGCCAGCAGCATACCTTCCGCGTCCCTAACGGACGCGCCACACGACAAGTCGCACCGGCGGATTTTTCTTTGCATGTGTTAGTACATGGAGGGTATGCAGATCTTTAGTACATGGTTGTATATGTAGATGTGCATACAATTATGTATGATTGTGTGCGTGTATATGTGTAAATGTATGGATGCATATGAACGTGTATTGTATATGTGCCAATTCCTAGATTTTCACGATTTGGGTAAATTCCAATGCTATGTCGTTTCTAAGATATCTAGGATATAAAACCCCATTAGAGAAACAACTAATGTCAGGTCCACGAGTTTTATCGCCCTTGTACATCAACCGGACGCGGTGGCCTAATCGGTAGAGCGCGGGTTTCGCATGTGGAAGGTCAGGATTCCAATTCCTGGTCGAGTCAAACCAATATACTTTCAAATTGATACTTGTCGCTTCCTAGCCTGCTGTTCAGCATTAATAGGATAGGGCAATGACTGGTTAGCTCAGTGTCAGGACAATATGTCTGAATGAGATCTCAGGTCATGGTGTCAATGGCCTGATTTCCCAGTGGGGCAGCACTATAAAGTTGTCATGATCGTGCACTGTCACAAGTTGGTACCCGTCCTGATATAGCTATAGATGTTGCTAGGATGCAAAACTCCAAGAAGCAACCAACATAATATCGACACAACATTCCAGGAAAGAACATTGAAACATTGGCGTCTGTTTGGTAAAGCCGTCCGGGCGGAGCGGGCCGCCCGGGTCCCCGACATTGTGGTCGGGTGTGAGAAATAGTGAGGCGCGGAGAGATAAGGAAAGAAATGAAAGAAAAAGAACAACAAAAGCCACATCCACGCCCGGCCTCCCCCTCCCATAAACCGCAGGGTCCCGCTCTACTAAAACACCACCAATGCGTCTTACTAAACGTTAGTCGCCCTATTCATCCAGATCTAAATTATCTTCTAAAAGAATGATGTTGTTGTTGCTTAGATTTACGACTCATTCAGGTGTCAATGTTCACGTATGATCTACAGTAAAACCTCTATAATCGACCACCTCAACAGATCGACCACTCCCCTATATCGATCGCTTTATTTGGGTCCCAACAATACCACTGTAAGGATATTATAACTCCCTAAGCCGACCACTTCCCTAAATGGACCACTTAAAGTTGGTCCCCAGGTCGGTCCATTTAGAGAGGTTTTAGTGTGGTGCATTTGTATTGTCCGTTGAATGTAAAAGTGATAGACACAGAATACACTAAAACCGCTCTAACTGACCACCTCCACAGATCAACCACTCCCCTATATCGAGCGATCGCTTTAATCGGGTCCCAAATGATTGTCCATACAATACCATTGTAATGCTAACAGAAATTCCCTAAAACGACCACCTCCCTAAATGGACCATTTAAAGTTGGTACAATGGTCAGGTCGATCTAGAGAGGTGCTACTGTAGTCTAAATCATTTATCATGAAACTTGTGTATTGTCCTTTGAAGGCAAAATATATAGAAACAGGGTACAGTAAAACCTCTCTAACCGACCACCTCCACAAATCGACTACTCCCTATATCGATCGCTTTATTCAAACCGACCACCTCCCTAAATGGGCCCTTAAAGTCAGTCCCATGGTCGGTCGATTTAGAGAGGTTTTATTGTAGTCTATATCGTTCAGTCATGTTTCTTTTGGATTATACTTTAAATTTAAAAGAGAGAGAGAAACAGACGACAGTGCCATTCTATACTTGCCTGGTTCTTCAAACTTATTGTTATCATTTATTTCCCGATCTCCTTATACTTATAGCCAAAATTACCCCCTCCCACTCTATTGAGGATTTGTTTGTGACGTAGGCATCACACTACTCCTGCGTATTGGTTGGATAGAAACACATCCTTCTACTATCAAGCGTGTGTATCGCGAATGTAACTAAAACAAAAAGCACAAATCTATTCACTGCTACGATCAATTTGTGTTATTTAGAACCATGAATATTCACTCAGCGGTTTGAAATAATGCTATTTAGGAGCATTACTTACTCAGTAAGTGAAATTTGGCTCAAATTAAAGCCAACATCCGAGCGATAATAAGGCCGCCACTGCATCGGCAGCATTATTGCGAATGTAAATAAAACAAAAAGCACAAATCTATTCACTGCTATGAATTAATTATGTTATTTAGAACCATGAATATTCACACGGGGGTTAAAATAATGTTTATTTGTTAGTATAACTTACTCAATAAGTGAAATTTGGTTAAATTAAACACAAAATCCAAGCGATATTAATGCCGCCACCGCATGGGCAGGGTTATTGCCATTGTCACTGTACTTTCTATCCAGCATTGATGGCCGACTAGGCCCGGGTCACGTGGTGCTAATCATTTGACGCAAATCCTCAATATCTTCTTCTGCCTCTCTATTATCTATCTCTCTGCATGCATCTCAAGCTCCATCTTAGTTAAAGCTGAATAGTCCTATAAAAGCATCACATTTTCAAAAGTTAACTCCTATCTTAATTTGAACCTACCTATCCACCTTAGATGCTGATATTCTTATTAGGCATGTGTTGATATATAGAAAGGACTACTGAGCCATTTTAATAGAATATGTTATTGCTTCAGCATATCGGGTTGCATTTAACACTTCAAGTATTTCCTAAGTTAGTCATTTTAAAACAAAGGTACTTCAAAGGAAAGGAAGTTAGATTATCATGATGAACTTAATATATATATATATATACTTTTTTTGTTTTGATTGAGGCTGTATTTATACTGTCCTAGCATGTAAGCTCGGGTATCCAGGCTTGTTTTCAATGCTGGCTAGCTGTAGTGTTGGTGTTGTCTTACCAAGCAGTAGCTGCTGATAAGTTATTTGATTATTTGATAAGTTATTTATCTTTAGCGAAATGACAAACTGACAACCATCGGACTATGCAACTTTAAAGTTGTCCAGTTTTTAGTTTCTGGAATTTTTTTAAATAGATATATATATTAGCTTGGTCATTACCATCTAGCTTACTTGATAATAGATTTAAATCTCGAGTAGTTTGGGGGTTGGATCTTCGATGCTTTGTTCGAACTGTGCCGCTTTCACGGGACTTTCTGATGACGTCACTAGTAGGGAATCCCCCAGGGGGAGGGGTGTCGTCCCCGGTTCGTTAGGTTAGCGGCGTCTACCCGTTGGTTTTATCGTCGCACCTGACATGACAGTTGTGACAGTTGTGACGTCTAGGGCTGCTGACAGGTGTGTCAATAGAGAAAGGTTGTGGAAATTGGAAGATAATGTGATGGGACGGATAAGAACGGGGATGAGTGAGTGTGGTGAGGGGATGGGTTTACGGGGGGGGGGGGGGGCAGGGGGTGCCATCGGTGAGTGGGTGTGGGATGTGTTAGTGGGTGTGGTG
Source organism: Branchipolynoe longqiensis (assembly GCA_030323885.1). NCBI lineage: Eukaryota > Metazoa > Annelida > Polychaeta > Phyllodocida > Polynoidae > Branchipolynoe > Branchipolynoe longqiensis. The sequence continues at coordinate 23,634,304 of CM059190.1, read as the reverse complement.
AGGGCGACGTAGAGGGGAGCGGAAGGGGGGGGGGGTGTCATGGGTGAGTGGGTGTGGGATGTGTTAGTGGGTGTGGTGAGGCGACGGAGAGGGGAGCAGAAGGGGGGAGGGGGCATGGGGTGTCATGGGTGGGTGTGGGATGTGTTAGTGGGTGTGGTGAAGCGTCAGAGAGGGTAGGGGAAATGGGGGGGGGGGGCTATGGGGTGCCATGGGTGGGTGGGTGTGGGATGTGTTTGTGGGTGTGGTGAAGCGTCAGAGAGGGTAGGGGAAAGGGGGGGGGGGGTATGGGGTGTCATGGGTGGGTGGGTGTGGGATGTGTTAGTGGGTGTGGTGAGGCGACGGAGAGGGGAGTGGAAGGGGGGAGGGGGCGGGGGGTGTCATGGGTGGGTGTGGGATGTGTTAGTGGGTGTGATGAATCGTCAGAGAGGGTAGGGGAAAGGGGGGGGGGGGGGTATGGGGTGTCATCGGTGGGTGGGTGTGGGATGTGGTAGTGGGTGTGGTGAGGCGTTGGAGAGGGGAGAGGAAGGGGGCATACCTCCAAGGGGTGTCATGGGTGGATGTGGGATGTGTTAGTGTGTGTGGTGAGGCGTTGGAGATGGGACGGGATGGGAGGGGAGGGGAAGGGGGGGGGGGGGGGGGGTCATCGGTGGGTGGGTGTGGGATGTGTTACTTAGTGTGGTGAGAGGTTGGAGAGGGGAGAGGAAGGGGGCAGCCCCCCAGGGGGTGTCATGGGTGGGTGCGGGATGTGTTAGTGTGTGTGGTGAGGCGTCGGAGAGAGGAGGGGAGGGGAAGGGGGGTGTCATAGGTGGGTGTGGGATGTGTTAGTGTGTGTGGGGAGGCGTCGGAGAGAGGAGGGGAGGGGAAGGGGGGTGTCATAGGTGGGTGTGGGATGTGTTAGTGTGTGTGGGGAGGCGTCGGAGAGAGGAGGGGAGGGGAAGGGGGGTGTCATAGGTGGGTGTGGGATGTGTTAGTGTGTGTGGGGAGGCGTCGGAGAGAGGAGGGGAGGGGAAGGGGGCGTCATAGGTGGGTGTGGGATGTGTTAGTGTGTGTGGGGAGGCGTCGGAGAGAGGAGGGGAGGGGAAGGGGGCGTCATAGGTGGGTGTGGGATGTGTTAGTGGGTGTGGTGAGGCGTCGGAGAGGGAGGGGGGGAAGGGGGCGTCATAGGTGGGTGTGGGATGTGTTAGTGAGTGTGGTGAGGCGTCGGAGAGGGAGGGGAGGGGAAGGGGAGCAGGGGATGTCATGGGTGTGTGGGTGTGGGATGTGTTGCTGGGTGTGGTGAGGCGTCGGAGAGGGGAGGGTAGGGGGAGGGGGCAGGGGGTGTCATCGGTGGGTGGGTGTGGGATCTGTTAGTAGGTGTGGGTGTGGGAGAGTGTGGGTGGATGTGGGTGCGTGTGTGTGTGGGTGTGAAGGGTATGTGAAAGGTTTGTTTTTGTTTTTGGGGAGTTTTCAGTTGCATTGGTGCGCTGAAGGCTGCAATTCTGCAGCACTGAATGGGCACCGTTGAAAGCAGTCCCATGTGGTCGGGAGTTGGCTTCCGATGGGTAGTGATCAGAGGAATTGGGGGGATAGGGGGTGGTGTGTGGGGGTGGGTATGTGGGGGGTGGGGGTGGGAGAGGGTGTGGGGGTGCGGGTGGGTGTGAAGGATATGTGAAAGTTAAGTGAGGGTATGGTATGTGTGTGTGTGTCGGTGAGGTGTGGATGTGTGAGTGGTATGTATATATATATATATATATATATATATATATATATATATATATCACTTTATTGCAGCTATATGCACAGACACCATGCAATAATTGCATTTCTTTCCTATGTGTGCATACATATCAATATCTGGATGTACATAAATTGCGTTAGTGTATCTATATCCAGACACATCCTATATGTAAGAATATGCAAACACTTCTTCCACGGGTGCACATGCAGTTCATGTATAGGTATATATATACATGACTTTTGTTCATCCATATGGAGACATTGTGCCTAATTATGTATATACATGTATATCTTCAACATGGGTGCATACATATGCTGTATATATATATACTAAATAATTTATTATGTGGATATAAAAAACGGCAGCTCTTTAATGTTTCTCTCTGACCACCTTAATTTCCATGTTATTCACTGCGGAGCGGGCATTCTCTCCTCCCACCTCCTCTACACCGTGACCCAACTTTCACTCTGCTCACTTTCAAAAGTTGTACATTTCTTTATTCCATCTATATACCGGAAGTAGTTGCCGAATCGGTAGAGCACAGGATTCCTGCGCGGAAGGCCAGGTGTGCGAATCACAGGCGAGTCAAACCAATGATTTATAAATTTGAGACTTGTCGCTACCTAGCCTAGCACTCGGCATTTATAGGATGGGGCAATGACTGGTTAGAAAATTATTAGGACAATGCGACTGTGCGGGATATCACATCATCGTAATGGGCCTGGTCTCCCAGTGGGGCAGCACTATAAATTCGCCATGAGTCGCCATGAGTGTGCAATGTCACAGGTCGATACCCGTCCTCATATTACCTTAAATATTGCTAGGATGTAAAACAACAAACAAATAAATGAACAAGTATTGCGTGTATATGCACCATATATAGGTATGTATACGGATATGCACCCTACTATACGGAGCTGAGGCCTGGACAGTGTACAGACAGCAGGTGAAAAAGCTGCATGCCTTCATGATGCGACATCTGCGTTCAATCATGAGGCTAACCTGGAAGGACAAAGTGACGAATAAGGAAATACTCGAACGGATGGGGCTGCCCTCTATGGAAGATCTTCTGATCAAAAAGAATCTCCGGTGGACTGGACACCTCATGAGGATGTCATCAGACAGGCTACCAAAGCAGATCGTCTATTCTCAACTGTCTTCTGGCTACAGAAAGAGAGGGCGCCCCGTCTCCGGTTCAAAGATACCATCAAGAGAAACCTGAAGCTGAGAGACATTAAGACCGACTCATGGACGCAACTCTCACAGCAGAGAGCTAAATGGAGAGCGGCAGTCAAGTAATGAAAGCAGTCTTTGTCGCATCGTGACCGAGAGCATGATGATGATGATGGATATGCATCATAATATAGGTATTATATACTGTATATATACACGCGTTTCTTCCTCGTGTGTGCATACCTATCATCTAAAGGTACATATACATGTCTTACCACACCAAACATTGACACACGTTTTTAATATCCATCCTCACCTCGTCATTTCTCACACTCAGCACACAAAGTTCACCAATGCACTCAACGCTCAGGGCAGTATTACCCCTGACGTTACCAAGCAATCAATTTTACATTTCAACTAAAATAAATTAGTATGAAAAATAAATAGCAGCCTGCGCAATAGTTGTATGCGTTAATCCATATTCAGAAAATAATTAATTAACAGGTTAAAAAGCAGCTTGAACCTAAGCATGGAATGCTGTCTTGAATACTATGCTATGCCTATATACATATAATACAAGTAAATAAATAATAAATCGACATAGGTGCAGTAAAAAAAACGCGAATATTATTGCGTTATTCGCCGAGTAAATTAGACAAGCACCCTTTTTGCTTGGTTCACGAGTGTGCTCATTTGAATTTTTTTTAATTGTTTGTTGTTGATTTACGTCCTAGCAACATCTAAGGTCATATCAGGATGGGTACCGACTTGTGACAGTGCGCACCCATGGTGACTATATAGTGCTGCCCCACTAGGAAACAAGTCCACCAGCACCATGACCCGATATCCCACTCAGTCACATTATCCTGACACTGAGCCAACCGTTCCTTGCCCTATCCTAATAATGCCGAGTGCATGGCTAGGAAGCAACAAGTATCAATTCTAAAGACATTGGTTTGACTCGACCAGGATTCGAACCCACAAACTCATGAGTTCCGATCTCCCGATCGCCTAAAACAGGAGACGGACGGTCTACTCATTCCGCCACCCCGTCTCGTCTCTCGTTTGAATAAAAATGTAAACAAATAAATAAATTGTGATGGTGTTATGCATTATGCTACCCGTCACAAGTGATGATCTTATAAAGTCTTAGACAATCTTAGACAAGTTTAGACAGTCATGGCGGGACGGGATGGCCGAATGAATTATATCGTCCGTCTCCCGTGTTGGTCGATTGTGGGATCGTGGGTTCGAATCCTGGTCGAGTCAAACCAATGACTTAAAAATTGATACTTGTCGCTTCCTGGCATAGCACTTGGCATTAATAGGATAGGGCAAGTATGGGTTAGCTTCGTGTCAGGATAATGTGACTGAGTGGGATATCGGGTCATGGTGCCAGCGGCTTGATTTCCCAGTGGGGCAGCACTATAAAGTCACCATGAGTGCCCACTGTCACAAGTTGGTACATGTCCTGATATGACCTTAGATGTTGCCGGGATGTAAAACTCCAACAAACAACCAAATGGGATATCAGGTCATGATGATTGTGGCCTAGTCTCTCAGTGGGGCAGCACTATAAAGGCACCGTGAGTGTGCACTGTCGCAAGTTGGTGCCCATCTACTGATATGACCTTAGATGTTGCCAGGACGTAAAACTCCAAGTCAAGCCTCATGGGGTCCGAATTTTGACGTGCTTGCCGAAATTGGTCGGGACGCAGCCATAGTCGGCGCCAGTCGGTGGGGTTAGCGCCAGGCATTCCCCAAACAGAAGCTCTGCGTTATGCATGATCACGTGACATTAACTATTTAACTAAAATAGCCATAACTATACACCAGGAAGTAGGTCATCCAAGTTGACCCCACTGCATAATGCATGATGTCTAAGCGTGCCGAATATTGATCACAGTGAAAGGCTTGAAGGCATGATATTAGATGTTGCTAGGAAGAAAAACACTGTTGTGTGATGGACATGTTCAGAAAAACGTCTGAAAAGTCTGGAAGAAAAGAGTCTTAACTCGTGGTGAATATGACATTTCTTAGGATTTGATTGAGACTTTCTTTTGGTGATGGTTTATTTACCCTGTCCATAACGAATAAGCTGCATCGCGGCTTGTTTTCACCGCTGAACAGTAATAGTCTCAATTTTGTTGTAGCCTTGTCATCTTAGCTGTTAGTAGTTATATTATTTTTGTGTGTGGTTTTTATTTGGTGGCACATTTGCAACATTTTGGAATATACCTAGCCCAGGTGCAAGTGTTAGTAAGGATAGTCAGTTTACGCTGTGACTTTGTGAGGTTGGAATATGAGGTCATTTGAAGAATCTTTTGGAGTTAAGTCTTAAATGACGGTTGTGAGTTATTTGAAGAATTGTTTGGAGGTAGGTCTTAAATGACAGTTGTAAGTTATTTGAAGAATTGGTTGGAGTTAGGTCTTAGATGATGGTTGTACGTTATTTGAAGAATTGTTTGAAGTTAGGTCTGAAATGACGGTTGTGAGTTATTTGAAGAATTGTTTGGAGTTTAGTCTTAAATGATGGTTGTAAGTTATTTGAAGAATTGTTTGGAGTTAGGTCTTAGATGATGGTTGTGAGTTATTTGAAGAATTGTTTGGAGTTAGGTCTTAGATGACGGTTGTGAGTTATTTGAAGAATTGTTTGGAGGTAGGTCTTAATTGATGGTTGTGAGTTATTTGAAGAATTGTTTGGAGTTAGGTGTTAAATGATGGTTGTGAGTTATTTGAAGAATTGTTTGGAGTTTAGTCTTAAATGATGGTTGTAAGTTATTTGAAGAATTGTTTGGAGTTAGGTCTTAGATGACGGTTGTAAGTTATTTGAAGAATTGTTTGGAGTTAGGTCTTAGATGATGGTTGTGAGTTATTTGAAGAATTGTTTGGAGTTAGGTCTTAGATGACGGTTGTGAGTTATTTGAAGAATTATTTGGAGGTAGGTCTTAAATGACGGTTGTGGGTTATTTGAAGAATTGTTTGGAGTTAGGTATTAAATGACGGTTGTAAGTTATTTGAAGAATTGTTTGGAGTTAGGTCTTAGATGTTGGTTGTGAGTTATTCGAAGAATTGTTTGGAGTTAGGTCTTAGATGACGGTTGTGAGTTATTTGAGGAATTGTTTGGAGGTAGGTCTTAAATGATGGTTGTAAGTTATTTGAATAATTGTTTGGAGTTAGCCCTTAAATGATGGTTGTGAGTTATTTGAATAATTGTTTGGAGTTAGGTCTTAGATGACGGTTGTAAGTTATTTGAAGAATTGTTTGGAGTTAGCCCTTAAATGATGGTTGTGAGTTATTTGAATAATTGTTTGGAGTTAGGTCTTAAATGACGGTTGTAAGTTATTTGAAGAATTGTTTGGAGTTAGCCCTTAAATGATGGTTGTGAGTTATTTGAATAATTGTTTGGAGTTAGCCCTTAAATGATGGTTGTGAGTTATTTGAAGGATTGTTTGGAGTTAGGCCTTAAATGATGGTTGTGAGTTATTTGAAGAATTGTTTGGAGTTAGCCCTTAAATGATGGTTGTGAGTTATTTGAAGAATTGTTTGGAGTTAGGCCTTAAATGATGGTTGTGAGTTATTTGAAGAATTGTTTGGAGTTAGGCCTTAAATGATGGTTGTGAGTTATTTGAAGAATTGTTTGGAGTTAGCCCTTAAATGATGGTTGTGAGTTATTTGAAGAATTGTTTGGAGTTAGCCCTTAAATGATGGTTGTGAGTTATTTGAAGAATTGTTTGGAGTTAGGCCTTAAATGATGGTTGTGAGTGCACACATCCTACATCAGACGACATCGCAGCCGTTATCCTTGGACATTGTGTGTTTGTTGTTGTTTTACGTCCTAGCAACATCTAAGGTCTAAGACCGTGATTAGGGTATATAATGTTGGCGATGACAACTATGTTATATGTAGCCCTGCGCAGAAACAAGCATTACGGTCTGCATGGAGCACAGCTTTTAAAGCTGCATGGTCCGATGAAATATCAAATTTTCAAAACCAAACCAATTATCTAGATTTGATTTTGCATATCTAACTTAGAATCAGATGCACTTATTAAGCATTTGTTTCTGCGTAGAAGGCAATATTGAGTAAATTTAACAGAACCTGTTACTGCAAAAGTCTAATGCCTAGTACACACCTACCGTTTGTGCGCACCCACCTACCGTATACAATCTAAAACTGCCCGTTTCGCACACAAAAATCGCTAGGGGTGCACTCCCCATGCACACCTAGCGATTGCGATTCGCGACTAAAAACTCAGTTTTAGGGCTAAAACGGGCCGATTACGATTGCGATTTGCGATTCGAAAAATGAATCGGCCCATTTTCAGTTTTAAGCGGGTCAGGTCGAGTCGCGAGTTTTAGTGCGCGAATCGTATATGGTAGGTGTGTACCAGGCATAAGGTGTCAGAGTTTTGGCAAGTGTGCCAAAACTAATTTTCCATGTTTACACTCGAAATATCTCAAAAGTTTACCATTTAAAATAAAAGTAACTTTGAACTAATGTAAAGTAGATACTAGTGATCGATCTAATATATTTATCTCAGAAAACATTCAGAAATTCAAAACCATCAGACTATGCAACTTTTAAGGTAATGGGTTTGTGGGTTAAAACCCTGGTTGAGTCAAACCAATGACTTAAAAAGTGATACTTCTTGCTTTCTAGCCTGGTGCTCGGCATTATTAGGATAGGGCAAGGACTAGTTGGCTCAGTGTCAGGGTAATGTAACTGAGTGGGATATCAGGTCATGGTGCTGGTGGCGTGGACTCCCAGTGGGGCAGCACTCCCAGTGGGGCAGCATGAGTGCACACTGTCTCAAGTCAGAACCCGTCCTATATATGCGTTAGATGTTGCTAGGACGTTAAACAACAACAAAATAAAACAAATGGCAGGGGTGCCAGCGGCGGAATTGCGAACTATCACCGAAATTGGAGCCGTATCGGGTATCAGTGAGAATTTAAATAAAAGGTGGCCTGTCCTCTGTGTCCATCAACCACAACGAATACCCTTCCATAATTCATCACATAGCAATAAAATGTATGAAGGGCTTCGGCGCAAAAAATTCCAACAAATCCATATTACTTGTTTTGTGTCAAACGAAATGTATTGTTGTGCTTTCCAGTTAAATTCTATCAATTTCATATTGAGTAGGGCATTATATAGGTGATAAGGCAGATTATACAGGGGGGAAACATATTTGGTTATTGGAATGATGGAAGCTTAAAGTTGCATAGTCCGATGGATTTGAGTTTCTGAAATTTTCTGAGATGAATACATTAGGTTGATCGTTATTATGTACCTTACTTTAGCTTGAAGTAACTTTTATTTTAAGTGGCTACCTTTTGAGATATTTGAAGTGGAACCATGCAAAATTAATGTGGCAAGCTTGTCAAAACTCTGACCCCATAGGCTTCTGCAGTAACAGGTTCTATTCGATTGCCTCGGTATTCCTTTCTGTGTGGTGACAAATGTTTAATAAGTGCACCAGTATCTAAGTTAGATAGGTAGAATCGGACGGCATTTGTCAGTTTTTGAGCCCAAACTCTTCATCATATATACGTGAAGTGGGCCGAATGAGTTAGAGGGTCCATACATATATATGGACAGTGAGAAACCTTTAATCGCATGTAATAAGCTAAGTAGTGTCCTGTCACTCCACCCTCCCAACTCTGCTGGGGTGTGTGCTCAGTGTCAGGATAATTTGACTGAGTGGGATACCAAGTCATGGTGGGGGGTAGATAAAAGATTCACCCGGTACTTGTAGTACATGGGTAAAGACCAGCCTTATATAAATACGGGCGAAAATAGCGTTAGTATGGAACAAGAAGTAGAATGCCTGGCACCAGTGTCAAGTGGTTACTTATATCAGAACAGAGTTGGTGAAACGGGAGAGAATGCAAAAAGACAAGATGGCGGCCAGAGAACGCTGTCGATTTCACTTTTAAATCGCATTAAAGTATATGTTTTATTATATTTTCCAACTCAAAAGTAGCGGGTAAACATGAAGACATATACAAAGAATAAATGTTGCTTCTTAGATTGTGAAATTAGGCTCTCATAAAGACTCAGTTCATTAGCCCGATTTTTCGACCGTTTTTCAACTGGAAGTACGGGGTGAATTTTTTATCTAGGTGTGGGGGGGGGGGGGGGTGTACCGGCGTGCACCACTCCATACCTCACTGCGCTGGGTGTGACACTCCACTCGCTCGGAAGTTCATACATATATATGGTGTTTGTTTGTTGTTGTCGTTGTACGGCCTATCAACATCTAAGGTACCGACTTGTGAGAGTGCGCACTCATGGCGATTTTATAGTGCTGCACCACTGGGAAATCAGGCTTCCAGGACCATGACCCGATATCAGTCACATTATGCTGACACTGAGCTAACGAAGCCTTGCCCTATCTTATTAATGCCGAATGCAAGGCTAGGAAGTGATGAGTATCAATTTTAAAGTCATTGGTTTGAATCAAGCTGGAACCGAACTCCCGACCTTCCGCACTACATATGTATACATATATATATATATATATGTATAGATATATATATATATATATATATACATATATGGATAGTGATAAACCCTTTATCGCATGTACTAAGCTCTGTAGTGGTCCCCCACCCCCTCCTGTTGGGGTGGGGGTGGGGGGGTACCAGCATGCTCTGTTGTGTGATGGAGATGTGCAGCAAGTCACCCCTCGCAGGGGGGGACCCCTCCCCCCAACCCATATATATATATACTCACGGTTAAAGTCTACATATGCATATATACATATATGTATACATATATATATAGACATATATGTACATATATATGCATATATATGCATATATATATGTGAAGTGGGCGAGACTACACGACCGGTGGAAATGCGGGGCTGATTAGCTCGCATTCTGAAATGTGGGCTACTCACCAGGCTCACATTTGCCACCATTTGCGGGGCCGGGTTCCCTGCTTTAATGCGTTGCAAGGATACATCAATTGTGACTTTCCTAGCAATGATGGAAGGTCGAGCGCTCGGACTCTGACCCATCAGACGTGTTTCTGCATGCTCTGATGTTTTAGACGAGATTTAGGCTTTTATTGTCGAAATTCCATACTGATTTAACTTAACAAATATGGGAGGGGATATGCATATTGTACTTAATCATTATTCATTGAAATTGATCTTTGAAATAACTCTTACATTGTTAGTTAGGGTAAGAATAAAGCCGTGAGCTCTTAAGAAGTAATTGGAACGTTCCTTGCATTCTTTACTATTCTCCAGTCTTATATTATTAACCGCTATGGTCAACCTGATATTGGTATTCGATTGTTCTATAGACGTATTTAATTAAGGGCCTCCCGCCCCATGGACTGTATGGAGTCAAAGTTCCCACCTCCGGGGATATAGTAGCCACCTTTCTAGCCTGGGTCAAGTTAGCGTGAAGGCGGTCAACCAGTGGCGGGACGAGAGGCGACAGCGGCCCGGCAGCAGGCCCGGAAATTCACATGGAAACAATTATATATTAACACATAGGCTCGCCTTAAGCGGGGGTGGAATAGCTGATTTGTTGCTTCATTTGTCACTGTTTTGAACAGTTTGGCCTCAGAAGTTGTTGCTAAAGTGCTGCAAGTAAACACATTGGAAGTAAACTACCCAGAACCTCCCAGAACACAAGAAAACTCTGTTTTACTGCATCTGCATGCATTCACAACATGGCTAGGGAGACAAAAAAAAAAATATAAAAAAAAAAAAAAAAAAAATAAAAAAAAAATAAAAAAAAGTAAAAAAAGAAAAAAGAAAAAAAAAATAAAAAAAAAAAAAAAAAAAAAAAACAAAAAAAAAAAGAAAAAAAAAAAAAAAAAAAAAAAAAAAAAAAATAAAAAAAAAAAAAAAAAAAAAAAAAAAAAAAAAAAAAAAAAAATATAAATAAAAAAAAAAAAAAAAAAAAAAAAAAAAAAAAAAATAAAAAAAAAAAAAAAAAAGAAACAAAAAAAAAAAAAAATAAAAAAAAAAAAAAAATAAAAAAAAAAAAAACAAAAAAAAAAATAATAATAAAAAAATAAAAAAAAAAAAAAAAAAATAAAAAAAAAAAGTGTTAAACCTAATATAAAAGATTTATCCAATTAACCTGAGTAGGAATGCCAAGCTAAGACCATCAACAGTGAGACACATTTTCTCCAACTTTTACTATTTTAGAGAGGGTTGTAATTCACATCTGAACAGAGTCGGAATGGAATCTTTTATTTATGTTCAGCCTAGATCAATATACACATATATACACATATATACACATATATTCATATATATATATATATATACATATATACATGTATATATATACATATATACACATATATATACATAGATATATACATATATATAATAATATATATGCATAGATATATACATATATACATGTATATATATATATACATATATACATATATATATGTATCTACACACACACATAGCCATCCAGATATATATATATATATATATATATATATATATATATGTCTGTAGTAAAACATAGGTAAGAGGCCTCTTTGTAGGTCTGAGCCGGTTGAGACTGTTGTTTCCATCTGACAGCATGCACTTACTGTGTTTGTCAAACAGCTGCCACACACAAGGCGCTGCTCCCTATCCACACTTTGACACCCACGCAGGGAGACCTCCCCCACCCCCCCCCCCCCCACACACACATCAAGACTATGGGAACCTAGCGTTCCAGGCGTGACTCCCTCCTCCTCCACCTCGTCACTGACATTCCCACACACTCCGCGCACACATTCACACCCCTCAACCCCCACACCCCAATCACACACACAAAAACCCCCAAACCACACCCCCATCATACACACACAATAACACCCACTCAAACCCCACACACAACACCACAACACTACACACATCCCCACATTACACACTCAGACACACGACACCCATCACAGACATTCACACCCTTCAACCCCCACACCCCCATCACACACACAATAACACCCCTCAAACCCCCCCCCATCACACCACACAATACCACCCCTCAAACCTCACACACATACACCACAACACCCACATCACCCACAGTTACACACTCGCACAACACACTACATCACACACATTCACACCCCTTCAACCCCCACAGCCCCCATCACACACACAATAAACCCCTCAAACCCCACACATATCACACAACCCACATACCCACAGTAGACATCACATCACACCACCCATCACACACATTCACACCCCTCAAACCCCACACACTCACCACTATCACAATAACAACCCTCAACCCCCACACACACATCACCTCACAACACACCCCTCATCCCCACAGTTACACCACAGCACACCCATCACCCACATTCACACTCCCTCACACACACACCCATCACCCACATTCACACCCCTCAAACCCCACACACCCATCACACACACAATAACACCCCTCAAACCCCACGCATATACACCACAACACCCACATACCCACAGTTTGGCACTCACACTCACACACACCCATCACACACATTCACCTCCTCAGACCCCACACACTCATCACTATCACAATAACACCCCTCAAACCCCACACACCCATCATCATCATCATGCTGTCGGTCGCGATGCGACAAAGACTGCTTTCATTACTTGACTGCCGCTCTCCACATTTCATGAAAGCTGCCTGCAAAAGTGTTGAAGTGCTGCTGGCTTTTGCAAGTTACCAGGGGCACTCTCTCTGGGAGCAAATAGAAGTTTCACACCGGCAAGAACATGTCCAGACAGGTGCAAAACTATTTGTCCCTGCAGTGGCTGGTCGGGAGATGTTGGGAGTTCCATACATCAACTACCCTTGATGCTGCCACAGTGACATGGTTTTCTGTTCAGGGTTTGCTCCCTTAGCCTTCGGTTCTGTCAAGAACCTGTACCACAAGGCAGTGGTTTACAACTCTGCATGGCAGGGGCATCAAATTCCCTGAGGTATTGCAATACGTGCATACCCACACACCCATCACCATCACAATAACACCCCCCAAACCCCACACACATACACTACAACACCCACATACCCACAGTTACACACTCACAGTCACACACACATCACACACATTCACACCCCTCAAACCCCACACCCCCATCACTATCACAATAACACCCCTCAAACCCCACACACATACACCACAACACCCACATCCCCACAGTTACACACTCACACTCACACACACCCATCACACCCACTCACACCCCTCAAACCCCACACACCCATCACACACACAATAAGACCCCTCAAACCCCACACCGATACACCACAACACCCACATACCGACACCCAGACACTCACAGTTACACACACCCATCACACACCCTGACACCCCTCAACCCCCACACACATACACCATAACACTCACCCACCCACAGTCATACACACACTCACACACCCCCATCACACACACCCATCACACACACTCACACCCTTCAAATCCAACACACATATACAAGGCGGTGGAGGGATGTGTTAATTCCATAGCTGCACCAACAACCACACCTACATCCCCAGACCCCTGACCTGAGGTGTTGGCCGAATCAGTGTAGACTAACCGCGCAGACTTCATGGGTGGAAGGTCAGGGATTTGGTGCACAGCTGAGTCAAACAAATGACCTATGAAATTGATACATGTTGCCCTCTAGCCTGGTGCTCTGCATTACTATGATAGAGCAAGGACTAGTTAGCTCAGTGTCAGGATAATCAGGATAATGGGATTGAGTAGGAAATCGGGTCATGTTCTCGGCAGCCAGGGCCGCGTTCAGGGTCCATCTCGGAGGCGCCTCGGAGATGCCAGTGACGTCACGCTAGTCTGAACGGCAAAAGCAGTTTGTTGTCTCTAAAATGGCTGCCCCCATAGGCAGCGGCCAGTTGCAGTGGAAAAGCTGCACTGTGATTGGCTGAAACGACTGGATACGGCAGCCATTTTCGAGGCGCTTTTTGTCTCTACTATGAAAAGGGAGGCGTCGCCGAGACGTCGCCGAGACACACCCTGAACGCAAATAAGCCAAAAAGCATCGCCGAGACGTCTCCGCGGCGCCTCTGAGACGGACCCTGAACGCGGCCCTGGTATCCCTGTGGGGGCTTCGCTATAAAGTCACCATGAGTGTGCATAGTCACAAGTTGATAGACATCATTATATGACCTTAGATGTTGCCAGGATGTAAAATCACAAAGAAACAAATATATCCACACCACTACACACACCACTAACACCAACACGCCAAGTCCAGTACACCACAAAGCAGAGTACAGTACAATACACCACAAAGCAGACACGGGAAGCGATGGGGTAATAAGGCGGAGGGTCCAGAGACCAGTTGACAATTTTCCCACAGATGCCTACTTAGCTGCGCAGTCTATAGAGCCCACGCCACTAACAATCAAACCGATACTTTCACTCAAACTAAATCACTACTTGAATTACTACATATGGGACGTAGGCGAAATGGAGCATAAACCAGGCTCAACTTGGGTATATATAACATATAATATATATATATATATATACATTAAAACCTCTCTAAATCAACAGACCATGGGACCGACTGTAAGTGGTCCATTTAGGGAGGTGGTCGGTTTAGGGAGTTAAAATATGGATATATTATAACAAGTTGTTATATTAAGAATATCCTTATACTATAAGGATATTCTAATTCCCTAAAGCGACCACCTCCATAAATAGACCACTTAAAGCTGCATAGTCCGATGAAATATCAAATTTTCAAACCCAAACCAATTATCTAGATTTGATTTTACATATCTAACTTAGATACTGATGCACTTATTAAGCATTTGTTTCTGCGTAGAAGGCAATACTGAGTCAATTTAACAGAACCTGTTACTGCAGAAGTCTATGTGTCAGAGTTTTGGCAAGCTTGCCAAAACTAATTGTCCACGTTTGCACTCAAAATATCTCAAAAGTTTACCATTTGAAATATAAGTAACTTTGAACTAACGTAAAGTAGATACTAGTGATCGATCTAATATATTTATCCCAGAAAAAATACAGAAATTCAAAACCATCGGACTATGCAACTTTAAAGTTGGTCCCATTGTCGGTAGATTTAGAGAGGTTTCACTGTATATATATATATATATACGATGACAATTATCAAATAAAATTGATGAATGAAGCAAAATAGGATAACTGGAGAGGCAAGACATTAATTATGAATTGTAATCCTCTTCTAACCTTCCTTCTTCCAGCAAACTACTATTTACCTAGCATTAGCAATATGTAGCAAATGCCGACTCAAAATATTAGTTACCCTACTAGCCTAATGTATATATTGCACCCTACTAGTTTTATAAGTCATTGGTTTGACTCGCCCAGGATTCAAACTCCCGACCTTCCGCACAGGAAGCCTGCGCTCTACCGATTCGTCCAATGACATGCATATATTATATATATATATATTATATGTATATATAATATATGTATATTTATAATATAATATAATATATATATATAATCCATATATATAAATATACATAATATATATAGATAATAAATAGACTATATATATATTATATTATATTATAAATATACATATATTATATATATATTATATATATATATAATATATGTATGTCATTGGACGAATCGGAAGAGCGCAGGCTTCCCGTGCGGATGGTGGCGAGTTTGAATCCTGGGCTTGTCAAACCAATGACTTACAAATTTGATGATTGTCGCTTCCAAGCCTAACATTTAACATTACTAGGATATGGCAAGGACAGGGTAGCTCAATATCATGATAGTGTCACTGAGTAGGATATCGGGACATCGTGCCGGTGGTCTGGTCCCCCAGCGGGACACCACTACAAAGTTGCCCTGAGCGACATGAGCACACACTGTTACAAGTCAGTACCCGTTCTCAACTGACCTTGGATATTGCTCGGATGTAAAACAACAACAAAGAGCAAACAACCCATCCTCAAGCAGACTAGCCCTTGGTGGGGAATAAAATGTGGAATGAACTACGACCTACCATCAGAAGAACACTAACTTACCTTGACTTTAAAGTTGCATAGGCCGATGGCGTTTGATTTGTTGCCTTATGTTTTAGATAAATATATCAAACTGATCATTATAACCTACTAATCATTAGTCCAGAGTAATTTTGATGAAAACTTGCTAATTCCCGAGCAATTTGAGCTGAAAGAACCAAAAATCATTTTGACAACCTTGTCAAAAGTCCTGTACCTATGACACAGATTACTATATCATGATGGTCATTTGATGTAAGTTGACCTAGTAATGTGTATGTCTTAGAACCTGACTAATGCCATATATGGTATTGGGAATGAGGGCAACACAAATCAGGTCATGACATTGACCTAATTTGTTTGCCTGCTACCTGCCTAATGGCTTCCTCAAAGTAAGTGTCCAATGGGATGAGGTAGTAGATTCGCTGATTATTCTGTATATGTTGTCCCAAATTACTAGTTAATACAACAAGATCTAAGTTGGATATAATGAATCAAATGTAGATAAGTATTTTCCTTTTGAAAAATATATATTTCATCAGACCATGCAACTTTAAATCATTGCTCACAGTCCACCTGGCTTATTTGACACTTCACCAGGACACATCTTCAAATGACCGCGGATTGGCATTGCATCCACTTCCTCCTCCTCTCCAACATATCCCCACAACGTGAGGATCCCTCTCCACTGGGTCCTCTACTGTTGAATCGAAAAACACCCTACGATGACAATTAATAAAAGGAAATTGATGAATGAAGCAAAATATGATAACTAGAGAGGCAAGAAATGAATTGTCAACTCTAACCCTCTTCTAACCTTCCTTCTCCCAGCAAACTAGTATTTACCTAGATAAAGGATTCACCCGGTACTTGTACTACACGGGTGAAGGACAACGTAGTCTAAATACTGGCGAAAATAGGATTAGTATGGAACATGAACTAGAAACTGTGGCTCCAGTATCAAATGGCTACTTATATTGGCACAGATTTGGTGAAATGGGAGAGAATGCAAAAAGACAAGATGGTGGCCGCAGAAGACCGTCAATTTCACTTTTAAATCTTATTAAACTAGATATTATATTATATTATTCAACTCAAAGGTAGCAGGCTATCAATAAGATATATGTAAAGAATAATTGTTGCTTCTTAGAGTGTAAAATTAGGCTCTCAATTCTTTGACACGCATTTTCGACAGCTTTTACATAGGGTTGGTTTGCACCCCTACTGCAGCAGTACGGGGTGAATCTTGTATCTAGTATTTACCTAGCAATACATAGCACCTGCAAACTACAAATATTAATTACCCTTAATAGCTGAAAGGTAACCAGTAGGATCCAAAATTACATTTCATGCCACTTACATGAACATCCTGTCACCCCACCTCCCTATCACCTACAGTATTTATGATAATATTAGTGATAACACCTACCATATATGTCCCAATAGATGCGCACTGCATAAATGCAGACACATGGATGCGCGTCTATTCAAAGTTAAAGAATTTCATGGATTTGTTTTTGTTGTGCCTCTGAAATGAAGTGGGATTGTCTTATATTATGTGCATTCAGTCTGAAATTTTGATTTGGTTTTGCCGTGCCTCTGAAATGAAGTGGGATTGTCTTATATTCTGTGCATTCAGTCTGAGTATGATCGTAAATTTTGATTTGGTTTTGTCGTGCCTCTGAAATAAAGTGGGACTGTCTTATTTGATGTGCATTCAGTCTGAATGTGATCATAAATTTGTGCGTGCTTTCAATCTTGAAATTGGAGGTGTGCTGCTATTGGGTATCGTGCTTCTGTTGGGACATATAAGTTATACTAATTAACTAATAGTAATATCCATCAAGCGGAAAATCTACATATCATATTAATCTACTAATTTGCTTTGTATATCAAAATCTACTACCAAAAATACATGGTATCCAATTGTGTATAAATGTGTGTAAGTTCTTACTGATGTACTCAATGGCTGGAAGACCAGTGCACCAGAGCTGGGAAAAAGAGCAATTCGGAGGAAGAACCACCCACCCCCTCCAAAAAAAAACAGAGACGAGAGAGAGAAAAACAAGATTGTGTCCTGTCATCAGTGGATAAGTAATACTTGACAAATCAAAAACACAGTGTTGTACAATGAAAAGCTACTCGCCCAGGGTCGTGGGTTTCGTCGATAAGGAGGGATACTGAATACAAGTCCTGCTATTCAATACATTCCTTTTGCCATAACCATATATTGTACGACCTGGTAACCATCTTGATATGACCTTATATGTCGCTAGGACTAAGACGTAAAACAACAACAAACAAACACACGATTTGGAAACGGTATTATGACACATTGTGCCGGTTTGCGACCACTTAGTTCCATCCATCCCCCTCCCCCCCCCCCTCCCCCACCCTGCGTGGTAGTAGCCACAGCCTTCCGCTTTCCCGCCAAATCCCCATTCAGCAGACGACCTTTTGTGGCTGACAGACGGACAGCGGACGGCGGGCGCTGGGTGGGTGGGTGGGTGAAGGGGGGGGGGGGGATCTCCGCTAATTGTCGTCTGCGTTCTGGCAGCCGGTCGTACATCGGTCCGATTCATAATGTCCAGTCGCGGTTTGTGGCTTCTCTGCTATGGGACGGCGGCGACGGGCCCGGCTTGACCTGGTGCCCGGCGCATGCGCAGTCCGAATTTGGCAGCGGGGCAGACACATTGTTGCACGCTGTCGGCTTTGGTTTGAACGCGCCAACAGTGCAAGTTGGAAGTCGAGCAGTTTCACACGAGGGTCACTGCCACGTCTGGGGTAGTACCAGTAGGCTCAGCTCTATTGGGGGTTTTACGGCCTAGCAATATTTAAGGTAATATCGTGAGAGGAACCCAATTTGTACCAGCAAAAGCCCAAGGTGTTTTTAAACAATAATTTTTAATGTCATTGTTTTTTGGGGGGTTTAAAACAAAATGCTACTATATCACCACTGTTTGTGTTTGATATAAAACCGGTATCAGGATGTATATAGCATGTATTCCCATATAGTTTACCCTCTAAGTATTGCCGAGGTTCAGCATAACAAACTGAATATGTTCAATTATTATTGTCCACTATTGGTTTGGTAGATTACAAGATTGTATCAACATCTCCACGGCACATCATATTTCCAGGGGGTGATCCATCCAAGCAAAGACCCTATAATACTAAGACGGTTCACTCCCTATCTCTCCCATGGTAATGTAAATTTTGCAGTGCCACCTTGTGGTGGGTCTGATCAGCCCGGCTGCTGGTTGATGTTTCACATGTAAACACATACAATTATATTATACATGAGATAGGTAAGTATGAATACATATCAATATGAAATTGCTATGAACAAATACACATCATCAGCATCATCATCAGCATCACCATCATCACACATCTTTCACATTCATATATACACTTATACATATAATATAACACCTGTTTAACCAAGAGAACAGCCAGCATACCAAGTGGTGGGTTTGATCATTTTGATTACACAGTACAGGCTGAGTGAGCCGTCTTCGTATTATAGGGTATTTGATCCCAAGTAGGGCCTACTGAATAGGTTCAAATATTACTTAGCCAATGGACGGGGTGCAGGCTTCCCTTTGGAAGGTTGGGAGTTCAATTCCTGGTTGAGTCAAACCAATGACTTACACAGTTGATACTTGCCGCTGCCTAGCCTGCTGTTCGCAATTATTAGGATAGGGCAAGGACTGGTTGGCTCAGTGTCAGGATAATGTGAGTGAATGTTATATCAGGTCATAGTGTTGGTGGCCTGGTCTCCCATAGGGGCAGCACTAGAAATCACCATGAGTGTGCACTCAAGTCGGTACTTTTCCTAATAGGATCTTAGGTGTTGCCAGGACGTAAAACTCCAATAACCAACCAACAACATATACTGGCTTTATGCCATTATATATATATAAATATATATATATATGTATATATATATATGTGTGTGATATATAACAAGTTATGCAAATATAAAGATACGTATGGGAATTATTATCATTATTGTTATACACCGTAAGACCCAACACTGTACTGTGGCACGACCTTCGGCATCCTCGCCTCCACTGGGTGAAGACCAGTGTCAGTATATATATATATATATATATATAATATATATATATATATATATAAATATGTGTATATATTATATATATATATATATATATATATATTTGGATATATACTGGCTTTAAGACGATTGATGTTTATCTCTCTCGAACAGTTGGCAACCCAACAGGCATTTTGGTCTACAACGAGAACCCCTCAGGTTGAGCGACTACAGGTCCAGAAGCTTCTGAAATAAAATGCTAATGGCGTCAGCAGGCACTTACTCATATGTCACCTATTCGAAGCCCCCATCCCCATCCCCAACCTCCACCAAGAGCCTCCACCCACAACCCCCACCTTCAATCCTCCACCCCTAATCCCCCTTCTTTGGGTCTGAGTTAAGTTGTAGCATTGTCCAGGAAAACTAGTTCATTGCCAGCCTTTGCACTAGTGTATATCAGGCTTAGGGACGGCTGTCAAACTGATTCAGTGATTGTCAGGCTTCATATACTGACAAGATGGCTGAAATGATGCCGGGTAGTTATTCAGTGGGATATGTGAAGGGTTCAGGTGCAAAGATTCAACAAATCCATTGTAGTTCTTTTATGTCAAATTAAATGTATTGTTGTGCTTTCAAGTTAAAGTCATAGGAAATCAAGTTCCCATTGAGTATGGCATTATACAGGCCCTATTGAATGTGGCAGTTTCTGCAAAAAAAACTAATTTGATTATCGGAATTATGGCAGCTTCAGCTCAAATGTGGTAGTCCTGGGTTCGTTTCAGCCCAGATGGCATTTCTGAGGTATTTCACCTGAGCCCTGGATATATATGCATATTTTTCTTTTCCAAAGTCTAAGGAATCTTCAACAACAATATGGCAGGTATCATCATATTGGAAGCAGCAGTTCTCCTGTGATCACCAAAGTTGAAAGTGTCATGATCTGGTAAGAAAAACACTGTCTTCAAAATCATAAGACCTGCCTAGATCTGTTTCTACTGATAGTAACGTTGATATGTACTTGTGCACTTATTAACCATCTTGATATGACCTTTGATGTTGCTAGGTCGTAAAACAACAACACATCATAATAAAATAATATTGCGTTATTAATTAGTTCATGTGGGTTTTACCCATTGGTGACAGTGTCAACGCTCGCTGACTTTGACAGGTCATTATGGCCATAATCGATTAAGCAATTCAGATCATCCGAACCATTGTTGTTCATGCGCAGACCCTATAACCTCGGGTTGAAAAAACGAACATGCTTGGGGTGTAAAAATGGTAGCTCACTCCAAGATTTTGTTTTAATAACCAATATAACTACAGTAAAATAGGATTTAAAACATTTTATGATTGCATAATTTAGTTGTATGTACATTGTAATATAGATGGTCTTATACATTTAAAAAAAGAAGCTTTGCAATATATGACACACACAGGTACCAGCACAAATACTCCTGGCACCACCAGCCAAGGCGTGGGGCATTGGAGTCAGATCATTTTGCACACGGCCCATGTATTTTTAGGTTTATCTCGGGGTGTTCTATTTGAAATCCTGACCACTCGGATTACCCGAAAGGTCCGGACTGTCTTAATCCCTCCCGTGCCACCACCCTTAACCATCAAGAACAAACCATCAACACACCGAACATCCTACACAACTGTCAACCTGTTTAAACACATTGAACACTATATAAGACAGACAAAATGTATGGTCAACTATAAACTTACCTTGTTTTATTAGAGAAAAATGTAACCCACTACGATTGTTGAGTTTCTCCGAGTATACACTTTCTACTCGGTGCTGCTACCCATTCCTGCATGAACTACAGTGACTGGTGGTGTACATTATACAGCAGGAGCCACTCCCTTAATTCTATAGGATCAGTGCTGTAACTAATACAGCCCTGATCAAACTTAAATTATTTAGACTGTCAACTACAATAGTAAGATGGCCGGAAGACCAGTGTTCCGGTACTGACAAATGTCATATTTAGATGAATAAATACTTTGCCAAAAAAAAATTAAATTGAATACGGCCTATGTGACCTAATTACAGGTGTATAGTCTGATATGCAGGTATTGCAGGTATAGCAATACCTCAGGGAGTTTGACGCCCCAGCCCTGCCGAGTTGTAAACCATTGCCTTGTGGTACAGGTTCTGATTGATTGATTGATTGGTGGTTGCTTTACGCCGTGTCGGCAGCATAGGCCATATTCACGGCGAGAAATGTTTGTTTTTTGTTCAAACCATCGCTTTTACATGTAAAAGCAGACAATCAATTATGTGCCAATAGACACTAATTAAATTAGAAAGCTCACAATCATATATCTGTGGTCAAGGGAAACAAATTCCCATAGAAAAAGAAAAGTTTCATTAATAATTAATAGAATCCATTTAGTAAACTATATAAGGTGGTACAGTCCAGCTGCCCTCAAAAAGGCTAAAATGTTTTCCTGTTTTACCTTAGTAAAAAGGTCATGCATACTGCCTGCAGTGTAGAACCGTTGGCGCAGGGCCAACAAATCAACGCAACTTAGTAAAATGTGTTTGAGTGTCAGTGGGGACTGACACCCAATACATTCAGGGGGAGGTTCCCCCTTGAGCAGAAAAGCATGTCTAAGCCACGAGTGGCCAACACGGCAGCGACTAAGGACCACTTGGTCCCGCCGACCTCCCGCATGAGTCTGTGGTGGCTTTCCCACAGATGGTTCAATTTCTTTAAGTGTATTGATGTTTTCATCCCACTCATGTTGCCATTTGGATTTTATGTGGGTGGCTATTAGTGGTTTCAGATCAGAGTGAGGGATCAGACATGGTTCAAGATCACAGTTCAGGGCCTTCTTCGCAGCCCGATCAGCTCGTTCGTTTCCTTGTATGCCAGCATGGCCAGGCACCCAGCACAGGTGGATATCATACCCATCTGTTGTCAGTTGGTTCATTTTATAAATGACCGTTGCTAGAATAGGGTGATTCATTTTCAGTCCAGCAACAGCCAGGAGGCAAGAGAAGGAATCACTGTATATAACATAGTTAGTGTGGTTGGATACCTCGATATACTCCAAAGCGAGAAGGAGTGCTCGGGCCTCTGCAGTGAAAATCGAGCTCTGATCGGGCAAACGTACACCAAATTTTTCCCGTCGGCAGACTGCCGCAGCAGCTACCCGGCTTTGGTCTTTCGAACCATCAGTGTATATGGAGAGGTGGTCTGCAAACTGGCCTTGAATCTCTGCATGCAGTCCTTTGTACTCGAGTGGATGTGTCCCAGATTTCCTCAGTTCCGTGAGTCGGAGGATAACCGATGGCTTTCTCAACGACCACGGGGGATGTTCTTGACAGAACCGAAGGCTAAGGGAGCAAACCCTAAACAGAAAACCATGTCACTATGGCAGCATTAAGGGCGGTTGATGTATGGAACTCCCAACATCTCCCGACCAGCCACTGCAGGGACAAATAGTTTTGCGCCTTTCTTGACATGTTCTTGCTGGGGTGAAACCTCTATTTTCTCCCCGAGAGAGTGCCGCTGGTAACTAGCAAAAGCCAGCAGCACTGGAACACTTTTGCAGGCAGCTTTCATGAAATGTACAGAAAGAGAGGGCGCCCTCATCTCCAGTTCAAGGATACCATCAAGAGAAACCTGTAGCTGAGAGACATTAAGACTGACTCATGGATGCAACTCTCACAGCAGAGAGCTAAATGGAGAGCGGCAGTCAAGTAATGAAAGCAGTCTTTGTCGCATCATGACCGACAACATGATGATGATGATGATGATGAAAGCAGCTGAGTTCCAACACCAAAACAAGATTTGATCCTCCATCTCCAACTTAGATACTAGTAGAGCTATTAAGTATGTATCTCTTGCTGCATTGAAGGGAATACTAACCCAATTGTCTGGAACCTCTTACTATATTAGAGCCAATAGTGCCCAGTATTTTGATGTGGACGTCAACATTCATTTTCTATGCTTGTACTTGAACTATATGACCTTTACGCAACATTCAGCCTCAAGCAGCAAATTTTGTTTGCAATTCCTGTTCTTGGGTTCAATGCCAGATATGGTCAAAGCAATGATGTCTACAATATTGAAACCTTCCCATATATGCTCTACTAGGCTGTTATAGGGACTGGTTGACTCAGGGGTAGGAGTATGTGACTGAGTCGGACAGAGGGATATGGCGGTGGTGGTGGCAAGATAAGGGTGACCATGCGCAAAATTGGCACCATTTTGTTTTAATGAATAATATTCACTTGTTTTATTTCCAAATATATCAGGCTGACACAAATAAAATCATCCATATATGTATATGAGTGTGAGTCATGAAGACGCCCACGGAATTTCTCGGTAGGTGGCACCACCATGTGTATTACATTACCAATATACAGTAAAACCTCTCTAAATCGACTAACCTTGTGATCGACTTTAAGTAGTTTATGTAGGGAGGTGGTCGGTTTAGGGAATTAGAATATGGTTACAACGATGTTGTTGGGACCCAATGAAAGCGATCGATATAGAGGAGTGGTCGATCTGTGGAAGTGGTCGGTTAGAGAGGTTTTACTGTATTGCATTGTCCCATTTTAGTCTCTGTTCCATGTTACACTGACACTGGCAGCACTATAAAGCCACTCCGAACTAAAACCGCAACCACATTTGCTATCCGGACCGCACTTCATCCACACCTCTCTCTATCTCCTCTCTGCTGGCCATGCTCCTCCTTGATAATGTCTGAAAAGAATTCCAGGAGGGGGAGCCCGCCAGCATTTCACTTTTTACTCTTATTCTGTCCATGTCTTTTGCTTGCCGGCTGGTCACCATAGAGCAAATAGACACGGTCCTTTGACTCAACTCTCCTCATTTCTCTTTCCTATACTGTACCCTTTTTTTTCTTTCTCCCAGGCTTACTTCTCACCCTGATCAAGGGAGTTGTTTGCTTGGGTGGGGCCCTTTACCTTATTGTTTCTCTCGCTTTGTTCTTGTTGCTGGAACTGCTGGACCCACCTTTACCCATCCCTTCCTCCTAAACCCCTGCTGCTGTCGACTGGATACGAGTGCTGTGCTATCGCCGGAGCAGAGTGATTTGGGGCCGCCCCAATGATTCATCGTTTTAATTGTTCTAAAGACATCCCCACCTTATACACCCGTCCCAAAGATTTTCAACCAAAGATTGCACCGATTTCTGGGTGCCTCTCTATATTGCTGCAGTTCTGCAGCTGGTAACCGTTCTAAGGTTACAAACACCCCAGAACGCAACCACAACAACTGTCGCAATCGCCCTTCACCTGACAATGAGCCTCACTTTGGTTGGATTGGCTACATTCCCTAACTAGGAACATACAGTAGCCAAGACAATTACAAGCGTTTGCAGCCTGTGGCCATTTGTTCCCATGTCTCACGCTCTGCGCCCTACCAGGCACATAATTCATGAAGCTATAATGACATAGACAATGAAAATAACCACAGAAACAACAAGAACAGGTCGAAACAAAGCAAATCAAACCTGGTCAGTTCACCTTACTTATACGAATCTGAAATTTGTTATGAAGAATTTAAGCTGCATAATCTGATGAAACCATATGATTTTTTAAGTGCATCTGAAGAGTTCAGGCAGGCACAAAAATCGATAACCCATTTTAGTTGTTTTCTGTAAAAAAAAAAAAAAAAAAGAATTTGGTGCAATGCTTTCCATGTAAATGCTATCAATTTCAAGTTGCACAGGGCACTATAGGGGGGATGTGTATGTTTCTGAAACCAAACAGAGTTGACTATCAGAATGACAGCAGCTTCAGCTCAAATGTGGTAGTCATGGTTTCATTTTTTCCCAAGTGGCATTTATCTTTTTTTGTGCACCTGAACTCTACTCCGCAATCCTATATATCCAATTTAGATAGGGATGCACTAATTAACATTGCTGACGTTGCGGTGACCCTGAACTATGCCGATCCACCTAAAAATAAGATAAGTAAGGTCTATGTCTCGCATGTTGGCGACGCACGCCAAAACGTTTACATCTTTTCACGTCAGATATTTCCAATGCTAACACTGTATAAGGAAACATAATCCAAGCTAAATTAAACTTGAATACAAACATCATGTGGAAGGTTGAGAGTTCGAATTGCAGCTGAGTCAAACCAAAGACCCTATAATACTAAGATGGCTCACTCAGCCTGCATTGTGTAATCAAAATGATCAAACCCACCACTTTGTGCGCTGGCTGTTCTCTTGGTTAAACAGGTGTTATATTATATGTATAAATCTATATATGAATGTGAAAGATGTGTGATGATGGCGATGCTGATGATGATGCTGATGATGATGGGTATTTGTTCATAGCAATTTCATATTGATGTGTATTCATACTTACCTATCTCATGTATAATATAATGGTATGTGTTTACATGTGAAACACCAACCAGCAGCTGGCTGATCAAACCCACCACAAGGTGGCGCTGCAAAATTTACATTACCATTGGAGAGATAGGGAGTGGGCCGTCTTAGTATTATAGGGTCTTTGGTCAAACCCATGACTGAAAACGGGATATGTGTCACTACCTAGCCTGGCAATTGACATTACTAGGATATAGGACAATGACTGGTTCGTGCATTATCATGGTAATGTGACTGTGTGGGATATCAGGTCATGGTGCAGGTGGCCTGATCTCCCAGTGGGGCAGCATTATATACTCGCCATAAGTGTGCACTGTCACAAGTCTGTACCCATCCTGATATTACCTTAGATGTTGTTAGGAAATAAAACAACAACCAACTAAACTATACATACATCTACAGTTGGCGCTGCAGTGCACGCCTCGTCTGATTCAAAGTGTTGCATGATTCCTCTGCTGGGAGAGTGAGAGAGCCTCGGACCCTCCCGCCGCAGGTTCGATGTCCTTGGGTACATTGTGACCGGCTTGTTTGGTCCCAGGACTGTGAACCAGTGCCACAGGCACCGGCGGAGATTTCAGTGGGACCCGACCCGTGCCACTTTCTGCTAATGGGGTCTCAATCCTTCCTCTCTGCTCACAGCTTTTTATTTATATTTGTTGGTAGGTTATTTTTTATAATTAAAAGACAAGTTGTATACTGTGTGTGTCCTTTGTCTATTTGTGTCGTTACTGTCAACGCGTAGGTTCCGCTTGGGTGGATTTTATGTAACCTGACTATTCTCTTCTAATGAATGAATGTGGGTGGAAAATTGTGAAATTAATAAAACCACAAATAGCGAAATAGCAAATTGTAGACAGGAAGTGTGAACACTTATTTGTCTCTCATTTTTGCTTGAGTGCAACTAAGTAAGCAACACAAGGAATAATTAATAGCATGTGGTGAATAAGGGGTCAAATTTCCCTGGATCATCAGCCCATGCCTTTTCTAATCTGTTCTTGAATGAATGTATTGACTCGGCATCAATAACATTTTGTGGGAGACTTCCATATATTTATGATCCTGTTTGAGAAACTGTGTTGCCTTAACTTTGAAATGGCTCTGGGTTTTACTAGTTTGAGAGTATGGCCCCGACTGCCTTCTCTTTTATTCAAGGTAAGCAATTGGTTCATATCTGTTTCATCAAAACCTTTCATAATTTTAAACACTTCAATTATGTCACTTCTTTTCCTTCTGTAGGAAAGGGTAGGAAGTTTCAATTCCCTAAGCCTTTGTTCATAGGGTAAGTCCTTTATAACTGAAAATGAAGCACCAACAAGATTGGTTGGTTCAATGGTTGTTGGATTTCTATGTCCTGGCAACATCTAAAGTCACATCAGGATGGGTACCGACTTGTGACAGTGCGCACTTATGGCGACTTTATAGAGCTGCCCCACTGGGAAATCAGGATGTTGGCACCATGACCCGATATCCCACTCACTCACATTATCCTGACACTGAGCTAACCAGTCCTTGCCCTATCCTAGTAATGCCGAGCGTCAGGATAGGCAGCGACAAGGTTCTTGGAGTGTTACGACTTGGCAACATCTGGGGTCATATCAGGCCGGGTATCGACTTGTGACAGCGCCGCACTCATGGCGACTTTATAGGCTGCCCCACTGGGAGGCCAGGTCGCCAGCGCCATGACGACTGGGGTTATGTGTGTTCGAACCGATTCGGACAATGAATAAGGCCGTCTAAATACATGTGATCTCGCTTCACGTAGCGTTAATTGGCAGGAAGTGGCGAGGGTGGCGGGAGGTGGCGGGAGGTGACGGGATGTGGCGGGAGGTGGCGGGAGGTGGCGGAAGGTGGCGGGAGGTGGCGAGATGTGGCGGGAGGTGGCGGGATATGGCGGGATGTGGCGGGAGGTGGCGGAATGTGGCGGGATGTGGCGGGATGTGGTGGGAGGTGGCGGGAGGTGGCGGGAGATGGCGGGAGGTGGCGGGAGGTGGTGGGAGGTGGCGGGAGGTGGCGGGAGGTGGCGGGAGGTGGCGGGAGGTGGCGGGAGGTAGCGGGAGGTGGCTGGAGGTGGGGTATTGGTTCGCGGGCCTCCCGCAGCGGGGCGCTGTTGCTGCGCGGAAAGGACACCGGACAACTCTGTTAGGTAAAACTGTCGTGAGTGATTAGCATCTCGACTCGCCGCGGCACGGTTCTGGGTGGAGGGGGAAGGAGGGTAGAGGAGGCGATGGAAGGGTAGGTGAGGGAAAATAAGGGGAGAAGCAGAGAAGGGGGGGGGGGGAAATGGTGGGGTTGTGGAGTGGGAGAGAGAAGAGGAGGAGAACGGAAGGGGGGGGGGGGGGGCGAGAAGGGGATATGAAGGTAAGGAAAGAGAGGGGAGGAGGAGAGAAGAATAGGAGGAGAGGAGGACATGGGAGTGGAGGGGGAGGAGGAGAAGAGAGAAGAGGAGAGGATGGGAGGGGGGGAAGGGAATAGGTGAGAAGCGGAGAGGAGCAGAGAGGAGCGGAGAGGAGCGGACAGGAGCGGCGAAGAGCGGAAGGAGTGGAGGGGAGGGGAGAGGAGAGCTAAGGGATTGAAGGGGAGGGGAGGGGAGGCGAGGGGGAGGGGAGAGCTGGAGAGGGGAGATGACAGGATGGAGGGGATGGAAGGGGAAGGGAGTGGAGGGCAGGGGAGGGGAGGGGACAGGATGGGTGGGGAGGACAGGGGAATAGAGAGCGGGGAAAGGCAGAGGAGAGGAGAGGAGAGGAGAGGAGAGGAGAGGAGGGGAAGGAGAGGAGAGGAGAGGAGAGCGCGGAGATGGGAATGGGAGAGGCGAGAGGGTACAAGGTAGAGGTTAGATAAAAGATTTACCCAGTACTTTTGGTACACGGGTAAACGACAATGTAGTGTAAATATAGGCGAAAATAGATTTAGTATAGAACAGGAAGTAGAATGCCTGCCTCCAGTATCAAATGGATACTTATATAGGCACAGAGTTGGTGAAATGGGAGAGAATGCAAAAAAACAAGATGGCGGTCATAGAACGCCATCGATTGCACTTTTAAATCTGATTAAACTAAATGTTTTATTATATTTTTCAACTCAAAGGTAGCGGGTAAATACAAAAACATATATAAAGAATATATTTTGCTTCTTAAATTAAGACATTATTCACTCAATTAATTTCCCCAGCATGTCAAAATTCTTCGCCAGCTTTTCTAATGGGTTGGTTTTCACCCATGACCTGTCAGTACTGGGTGAATCTTTTTATCAAGGTAGAGGTGAGAAGGGAGAGGAGGGAATTGGGAGACCGACGGCGGCACATCATGGAGTGTGTGTGCGTGAGTGTGGTGGGTGTGTGAGTGAGTGTGGGTCTGTGTTGGTGAGTGTGCGTGGTTGTTTGTAAGTGTGTATATGTGTGCCGTTGTTTTCGTGTCCTTTGTGTAGGTTAGGTTGTGTTTGTTTGTGCCAGGTTTGTTTGTGTGAATGCGTGGTTCTGTGCGTGCACACGCGCGTGTACACATCGTCCACACGTACACGTCACGCACACAGAACAGGTCAGTTGTTTGTAGGTGTGTGTGTGTGTGGTGGGGGGGGGTCCATCCACAGTTACACACAAGTAGCATTAGAACACACACACGCCGTCCTGATGTGACCTTATATGTTGCTAGGACGTAAAACAACAACAAACAAACAAACAAACGTGCATATGCGCATGTGAACAGGACGCAGTACGGTTGTGTGTGCGTCTGTGAGGAATGGGAGGATTTGGTTGTTGGAGTGTTACGTTCTGGCAACATCTAAGGTCATATAAGAACGGGTACCGACTTGTGACAGTGCTGGAATCGGGTGTTTAACCTCTTATATACAGTTGATTCCTGAATACAAAAGCAGTTCTTGCTCAGATTTAGATATGGTACTATGGGTAGAAGCGGGTGTGGGGGTGGGGGGGGGGGGGGGGGGTATTTGATATATCTGGACGTTTAGAGTGGAATAGCAATATGGCTGAACACACCGGCTCTCTGCAGAATGATACACATTTAACATTGACAGCAAGCTGTGAAAGAGTGTTTACCAGTTCCAAAGATTGTTGACCAGTTCGAAATACCGACAATGTGTGTCAAAGTGTGTTTGAGCGCCGTAACATAACAGGCAGCTAACGAATACCCAGGGTATGAGAGTGGAAGGCAGGTCAATCAATTATGAAGGACCTGTTGTTTAGAAGCTGTCATTGCTAGGCTGTTGTTGTTTGTTGTTGTTTTACGTCCTAGCAACATCTAAGGTCATATCAGGATGGGTACCGACTTGTGACAGTGCGCACTCATGGTGACTTTATAGTGCTGTCCCACTGGGAAACCAGGCCACTGGCACCATGACCTGGTATCCCACTCAGTCACATTATCCTGACACTGAGCACACCAGTCTTGGCCCTGTCCTAATAATGTCAAGCGCCTGGCTAGGAAGTGACAAGTATACATCTTTTAAGTCATTGGTTTGACTCGACCAGGGTTCGAACCCACGACCCCATGATCTACCAGCACGGGAGACGGACGCTCTGACTCATTCGGCCATCCCGTCTGGTTTCATTGCTAGGCAATTGTTGGTTGGTTGGTTGTTTGAGTTTTACGTCCTTGCAACATCTAAGGTAATATCAGCACGGGTACCAACTTGCGACAGTGCACACTCATGGCGACTTTATAGTGGGTGGCCCACTAGGACACCAGGTCGCCAGCACCATCACCTGATACCCCACTCAGTCACATTATCCTGACACTGAGAGAACCAGTCTTTGCCGATCCTAATAAGGCTGAGGGCTTCCTAGTGTTTGGAAGCTGTCATTTCTAGGCAATTGTAAATTAATAAAAATTGTATAAGACAAGTACAGTAACACCTCTCTAAATCGCCCGACCTTGGGACCGATTTTAAGTGGTCCAATTAGGGAGGTGGTCGGATTAGGGAGTTAGAATATGGTTACAATGGTATTACTGGGACCCAAATAAAGCGATCGATATAGGCGAGTGATGGATCTGTGGAGGTGGTCGGTTAGGGAGGTTTTACTATATGTGCCTATCATACTAGCCGTAGCCAGGAATTTATGTTTGGGTTGGAAGATGAATTCTTGCTGAAAAGAGTGAGGCACAAGGTGGTTCTGCTCCCCTGCCCCCCCCCCCCCCGCCTCTCCCCCTTCTCAACACACATATTGAAAATCTAGACTTTCTGAAATGCCATTTCCTAGCATTTCAGGGAGGTGGCATTCTTCTTCTTGGTCTTAAAGTGTGTGTGTGGGAGGGGGGGGGGCAACTTTCTCCTTTGTCATATCTGCTAGATATGGCCCTGCCGATGGAAAGACTGGTTGGTTGGTTGTTGGGGTTTTACATCCTGGCAACATCTAAGGTCATCTCAGAACGGGTATCGACTTGTGACAGTGCGCACTCACGGCGACTTGATAGTGCTGCCTCATGGGGAGACCAGGATGCCAGCACCATGACATGATATCCCACTCTGTCACAGTATCCTGACACTGAGCCAACCAGTCCTTGCCTTATCCTAATAATGGCGAGCACCTGGCTAGGAAGCGACCTGTATCAATGTTTAAGTCATTGGTTTTACTCAACCAAGGTTCCAACGTGGGTTCGAATCCTACGATCTACCAAAACGGGAGACCGATGATCAACTCATTGACCATCCCATCTGGTTATATATAAATATATTTATACATATATATATAATTATATATATCTATATGTGATGTATGACGCATTATACAAGTATAAATACAAGAGTAACATGTACATCCTATATTTCCTCTTGCGCGTTGGCGGAGTGCCCCCCCCCCCCCTCCCAGCTGTCGGGTAAATTGCGGGCGGGCGCCCCCCTCGCGTCACACACTGGAGGAAATTATATATAGCATTATAGGTGTGTATATAATATTATATGCATAACAACGAGTTCCAGACGTTGACTAATGCAAACTAGAAGCTGGGCAAACTTGACTAATGCGCACTAAACATCAATCGATGCTGGCCCCTGTCGGCCTGGCATGATTCCGTCAATTAGCGGACCTTAATCACCCAGTTACAGGTCGTGCCAATTATCCCAATATAACTTATTCATCAATTCAACTAGGTTCAGACAAACTTCGGTCACACATCACTGCCCACTGACGTGGTCTACTTCATCCCGTTGGCGGATTGAAATCATTCACATGGAGGAAAACTGCCACACGCATGATCGGTTTCTGTGTTATTTAGGATGGTTCAGTAAGTAGCAACATGGTTCAATCGCTGAAAGTTGGTCTTTCTTATCGGACTGTTCGTCGTTTTATGATAGAAATGCGGAGCACCAGGCTAACAATTCAAATAGTTTACGCTTAAATGTAGAATGCTTCCCCCACCACACAAATAAATCACCATGAAAACACTGTATTCTCGACTAACTATGTATGTATGTGTATATATATTTATATATATATATAAATATGTTATAAATATGTTATAAATATATTATAAATATATATAAATATGATAATTGATCATATAAAATAGATCAATATATATGTATGTATCAATATATATCGATATCTTATTATCTATGTCAATATATTTAAAGATATATCAATATATATCAATATATATCATATATTTCGATACATATCAATGTATATCAATATATATCAATATATATTGATACACATCTCAACATATAAATATACATTTTCTGAACATATATAAATTATAAATATATATATATATATATCATTGTATAAATATATAAAAATGTATAGCTACAAATATATAAATATATAATATATATATATAAATATATCTATATATAATCGAATTACAAATGAGACATGAGGCCATGTCATTGATGGGCGATTAAAGTCTGAAAATGGCTGGGAGGGTCGGTACCAGTGGAAGGCGTCAACAAGTACTAAGCAGGGCCGGATAGACTGAACGGAGACATAGGTGGAACAGTGGCACAGCCACCGCCCGCATAGATTGGGTCAAGGAGATAATAGTATAGGGAGATCATATAATTGACACCTTCCGCACCTTTATACTCGCATAATGCATTATATATCACATATTACGGGATGCGGTGGCTGCGTTGGCTTCCTGTGCAAAAGGTCGGACATTCGAATCCCAGTCGAGTCAAACCAATGACTTACACAATTAATACTTGTTGCTACCTAACCTGGGACACGGTATGACTATGAGGATAAAGCACAGACTCAGTAGCAGGGTAATGTGTGGCGATATTGAGACATGGTTCTCGTGGCCTGGTATGCCAGTGGCACAGCACTATAAATTTGTCATGAATGTGTACTGTCAGTCACACTTGCTATCTGGACCGCACTTCATCCACACCTCTCTCTATTTCCTCTCTGCTGCCATGCTCCTCCTTGATAATGTCGGAAAAGAGTTCCAGGAGGGGGAGCCCACCAGCATTTCACCTTCTACTCTTACTCTATCCGTGTCTTTGGCTCGCCAGCTGGTCACCATAGAGCAAATAGACACGGTCCTTTGACTCAACTCTCCTGATTTCTCTTTCCTATACTTTACCCTTTCTCTTTTCTCCCAGGCTTACTTCTCCCCCATATCAAGGGAGGTATTTGCTTGGGAGGGGCCCTTTACCTTATCGTTTCTCTCACTTTGTTATTGTTGCTGGAACCGCTGGACCCACCTTTACCTGTCCCTTCCTCCTAAACCCTTGCAGCTGTCTACTGGATACAAGTGCTGTGCTACCGCCGGACCAGAGTGATTCGGGGCCGCCCAACAATTCATCGTTTTAATTGTTGTAAAGACATCTCCACCTTCCACAACCGTCCCACCAGAAGATTAATCTTCAACCAAAGATTGGACCGATTTATCGGTGGCTCTATAGTTCTGCAGCTGGGAACCGTCGTAAGGTTACGAACCCCACAGAAGTCAAGTTCTGTCAGTGTCACAAGGCGGTACCCATTCTGATAGGATGTTACATCAGACCGGATGGCCGAATGAGTTAGAGCATCCGTCTCCCATGTTGGTAGATCATGGGATCATAGGTTCGAATCCTGGTTGAGTCAAACCAATGACTTAAAAATTGATACGTGTCGCTTCCTAGCTAGGTGCTCAGTATTATTAGGATAGGGCAAGGAGCAGTGGAATGAGGAAGATCAATTGTTCGTGATTGAAATTTCCCCTGCTTAAACAACTAATGTACAGACATGTTACCAGGACCTAAAACCCCAACAAACAAACTGCAACGACATAAACGAACGATGGTGATAATGTACATTCTAGTGTGATGAGTGTAGCCTAATAAATTATGTGAATATACATTGTGGCTGACTACACTGTGCATGTGGATGCTTTCCTACCGCATAATGTATTCATGCCATGTAGATGTATTCCTGCCGCCTGCAGGCTAGCTTACCACTGGCGCCACCTGCTGGCGTTGTGTGTGACTAATTTAAACCCAAAATGCCCCATGAACAAGTTCCAAATGCTAAATGGGGTTAGGGTTGAATTTGATACATATATTGTTAAAATTGAAGGTGTTAAGGCCAGGCGCAGCTGGCATACAGTGCACCGGGACGCTCACAGGGGGCGCCACTGTGGCCTATGTATACTAACAGGGTCAGCTAGATAGGATACAGCGCTAACTATTACATAGGGAACTGAAGATCGGTAGTGTCCTTGTTTATATTCCCATAATGGATTATAGAGCACATATATATATATATATTCAGAGGTGGCAAGTCTCCGAATTTGGCGGGAGATATCCCTGGAATAGTATAGCAAAATAGCCCCAATCTCTTGACGATTTACCCATTTTTAATTTGGAATCTCCAGCTAAAGTACCATTTTAGCTTCTGGAATGCATATTTCTTCAGCAAAATGTACCAGAATATAAATTCTGTACCACTCCCCCCCCCAGATTTCCCCCAACCCTGTGCCCCCCCCCCCACATCCCCCACTCTTCGGCAAACTATTTCTTCCTATTTCCAGTTTGTCTATTGGGGAGATCTCCATAATCGCACTCTTATCTATGTGGCACCTCTGTATAATATATATATATACCATATATATATAATAGTATATATATAATTATATATCCGGATAAGTGTGATATGTGTATCTAAATCAGGCCTTAAAGTTGCATAGTCCGATGGTTTTGAATTTCTACCACTTTTCTGAGATAAATATATTCAATTTATTGGCATAGCATCCCTAACTTTGGTTTGAAGTAACTTTT
Organism: Branchipolynoe longqiensis; assembly: GCA_030323885.1. Taxonomy (NCBI): domain Eukaryota; kingdom Metazoa; phylum Annelida; class Polychaeta; order Phyllodocida; family Polynoidae; genus Branchipolynoe; species Branchipolynoe longqiensis. Next base: position 23,598,744 of record CM059190.1, on the reverse strand, counting down.
ATTTTAAATGGCCAAGTTTTGAGATATTTGAAGTGAAAATATGTCAAATTAATTTTGGCAAGCTTGCCAAAACTCTGACACCATAGACTTCAGCAGTAACAGGTTCTATTAAATTGCCTCTGTATTCTCTTGTATGTGACAAGACATGTTTAATAAATGTGTCATTATTTAAGTTAGATATGTAGAATCAATTTGAGATAATTGCTTTGGTTTTGAAAAATTGATGCTTCATCGGACTATGCAGCTTTAAGTTTAAGCAACAAGTTATCCACCAGATTATATATCAAGCACACTGCTCGTTCCATAACTACATGTTGCCATGGCAAGAAGCCACATAGACAGATATGCAGGTCGGCGTAGATAGGCTGATTACATCAGGGAACCTAGGTGGTGTAATGGTTAACATGTTAGCCATGGAATCGCAAGAAGTATGGGTTTCAATCCCGGTCTGGGCAAACAATTTCCCATTTGCATCACCCTCGTGATACATGGGTGGTTTCGGTCAGCACCAGCACATTACACTTGCAGATAGGTTTGTTTGTTGCTTGTTGTTCTTTTACGTCCTAGCACCATATAAGGTCATAGCAGGATAGGTGCCAACTTGTGACAGTGCAAACTCATGGCAATGTTATAGTGTTGCCCCCTGGGAGACCAGGCCACCAGCACCATGACCTGATCCATGACCTGATATCCCATTCAGTCACATTATCCTGACACTGAGCCAACCAGTCCTTGCCCCATCCTAATAATGCTGAATGCCAAGCTAGGAAGCAACAAGTATAAATTTGTAAGTCAATGGTTTGACTCGACCAGAGTTTGAACACATGAACCCATGGGTTCACATCCCCCGATCTCCCAAAACAGGTAGGTAACCCTGGGTTGTCAAGGAAACCAAGCCCCTTATCCTACACACACACTCTTCACTCCTACTGTCAGAATTTCCCACCCACCCGCCTTCATACAACATTTCCGTTATTTTGGTCTCTTTATCCACTTCATATAATTTTAAAATTAAAATAACATTCACGAGTAATTTTACTTTCGGAACCCTTGAAATAAACTACTTGATATATTCAATGAATATGGTGCACGGGTTGATCCAACGAACATAATTAGGTGGTGTTATTTATTACCTCATAATGCATTACATAGATTATAAATTTAAATTGAATCTTCCTCGGAAAATCGTCATTTTAAATCCGAGCAAAGCGCCTCACATTATTATGCCATTTCAATCCGATTACACGCGCATCGCATTATGATCATGTCGCGTAACACGGATTATCAGCCACTTCCGGTTGTAGGTTGTTTTCACCGGAAGTGTCCACGACGAGAGACAGTCCCGGTAGGGTGTGGACGGAGCTGCTTGTTTGTGTAGGGTTGTGAAAGTCTTCACGGTCTGACGCGTTTTGCAGATTACCACAAGCGGAGCTGTCATCGCAACAATGACAACAATAACAATAACACGAGAGGTGTCAAGTAGGTATCCCAACATTGGTAGTATTATCAGAGAGCGTGTATAGATCTATATTCACGCTCTCTGGTATTATCCTGGTTCTGAACGACCCAATCCTCTCCATATCCTACTCATGCCAACTGTCAGGATATATAATGACAGCTCTCTGTTATGTGACTCATTTGGTTGACTTGGGCTTGGCCGGGATTCAAAATACTTCGGGAGAGAGACAAATAAAAAGTGTTAAGAGTGCACCTACTCCGCCCACCATCAGCTCCCCCACCCCTCAGTCCGGGCCCCCTCTCTATTTATAATATTATACCTGTAACTGTTTTTCTGTCATTTCTCTCTCCAGCACTGTGCATCTCTCCTTCTGCCGAGTACTCTCTCCTTCTTTATTTCAAGCTCAAGCTCAAGCCCTGGTCACATACACGTTAGTGAACGTAGTTGAACGTAGCATAGATTAACGTGGGTCTAACATGGTGTAAGTATGTTAAACTACAGTGAAAAACATTAAGGCATGGCAGGTTTTGGAACGGATAAATATGTTACGGCATGGAGGCCAGTACTTTCAACTATGTTCAACTATGTTCAACTACGTTCAACTACGTTCAACTACGTTCAACGTAGATTAGCCTCCACTACGGTCAAATACATTCAACTATGTCCAAGTACGCTAGAGTACATTAAGAGTATGGAGACTTCGCCACAGTGCGTTAGCCTCTAGCATATAGCTCTTTTGAACATTCCAAAGATTAAATCGGAACTCACCGCCCACCCACGTTATTACCAAGTTATCATGACAGATAAGTATGGATGCCGTACATTCAACCACATTAGCCTCCACTACGTTTAACTATGTCCACTAACGGCTATGTGACTGGGCCTTAAATATCTTTGTCTCTGTCCCCCTCTTTACCTATCAGTATCACCCTCACTCATTCCCTCTCTTCGTATACTCCCCCTTCTCTATATCCCCATCTCCCTTTTTTGTATCTGACCCTTCTGGATATCTCTTTGTTGCAAGGACGTAAAACTCCAACAACCAACTTCTAGATCTCTTCTTCTCACTCATCATCTCTCATTTACTAATCACTCATTGCTGTGGATCTGTCTTTCCACCTTTGTCTCTATCGGGTTATTTCGCTCTCGGCCGCTCTCAAGTCTCATCCTCTCTTTGTGTCTATTGCATCACTTGTTAGACCCCCTTCACACCTTTTTTTGCCGATGTCTCTCTCTTTGTATGTTGCTCTTTCTCACTTCCTTAAAATAATCCTTTATGTCACTTTCCCTCACTCCCTCATCCAGTCTTTATCTTTAGCTGTCTTTCCCTTTCTAGTCATCCATTATTATTGTTAGACACCCCTCTCTCCATTTGTCTCTCTCCAGCTATTTCTGTCTGTCTGTCTATTAACCTCTAATTATATCTCTCATTTAGATCATCTCTTTTGATACATATCTTTCCATCTCTTTGTCTTTCTTCTCATGTATCTGTCTTGCTATATTTCTCCTTTAATGTATCTTTCTCTGTTAGCTGACATTGTTTCTTCTCAATTCCTCTCTATTTATCTTACCCTCTTGTATCTGCCTTTCTCTTTCCCCCTCTCTCTCTCTCATTCTCTAGCTTTCTATTGAAATGTATTCGGCTGATTTCTTCAAACCTGTTTAACCTCATTAAGTACATATTCTCAGAATTCTACAGGCACTCGACCTGCGTAAAATTAACTATGTTGGTCACAATAACTGAACATTACTAACAAAACACCAATTACATATCCTGTTCAAATTATGTCCTCGTGCTGACTTGAGAAGTGGAAATATACCTGCAAAGGGTTTCAATGATTCTCTTTGAAAGGCAAAACTATAATTGCCAGCATTTAGGATGTTTGCCTTTGGAAGGTAGCACTATAATTGCAAAGTATATAGAATGCTTGCCTTTGGAAGGTATAACTATAACTAGAATTGCGAACGATTTAGAATGTTTGCCTTTGGAAAGCAAAACTATAACTGCAAATGATTTAGAATGCTTGCCTTTGGAAGGTGGAACTAGAATTGCAAAGGATTTAGAATGCTTGAATTTGGAAATATAATTGCAAACGAAGTAGAATAATTGCCATTAGAAGGTGGAACTATAATTGCAAAGGATTTAGAAGGATTAGGCCTACTTTGGGAAGGCAGAATTATAGATGCAAAAATGTTTACCTTCGCATGGCGTAATTCAAAGTTCAGGTCTTAGTCTAGATATTGTGCCCTCTCTATATGGTGTGCCACGATATCACATGATGTGTCTCTCAGCGTCTATAATTATATCGCTCTTTCAGATAATCTCTTTTGATACCTGGTTCTCTCTCTCCAACCCTTTATCTTTCTTCTCATTTATCTCTCTCGTTTTATCTACATTTCTCTGCTTGCTCTCATTCTTTCTCTTTTCCTTTCTTTCTCTCACCCTCTCGTTTTTCTACATTTCTCTCCTCTGCCGTTCTTTCCCTCGCCCTCGGTCTCTCTATTTTAGTGCGTTCTATCACATGATGCGTGTTGCGTGGTTCCTGAACCTGCCTTGTGTACCTAATGTAAGTGCACTAAACCGGAAGTAGTTGTAATCGTCAACATAATAGACTACATCACTGTTCCAGTGGCACGGTGCATTGTTGGATGCGTCAGAGCCAAACAATCCCGTGAGAAGCACATGGCACATGCTAACAAACTGGGTGCAGCTATGAAATGTGCTAGTTTCAGCTCATCTCAGCTCTTGTTTGAAACATAGAATACCAACTAAAAATATATATATAATAAATTAAGATATTAATCTGTTATCCAGCATTGCATTTACATCAATATAATATGCACATATTATGCCAAGTGCATTTAGATTTAGACAAATCCAGGCACTCAGTTTAGTGTTAGAGCCATAGCCAGAGTCAGTTTTGCTTATTTTATTAATGTTTTTGTTCATATCCTATGGTTAATGACATATGTAGAACTAGAAAATTAGTAGGGTTAATCAGATCTTGGTTATATATTTCTCTGAAACAAGTGTATGTTGACACATTTGGCATTTTAATATTTAGAACAAGAAGTAATAATGGTGATGTGGATATCACTGATTGTTTTGTGTGGAATTGTATGTTTCTTAGCTCAAAATGTTTAACTATATATGGCTAGTGTTGTCTCAGCTATATTCATGAGATCATTATATAGCATGTGTGCATACATGTTTATGCCAAATTGTTCTGTATTTCTATTCATTTTGAATAAAATCGAAGTTTTTTACTATGCGTGTCGACAAACTCAATGGCCATTCACATTTGTTTTGCTGCCAATGCCGTTTTCAGCGCATGCGCAGTCGGAACCGTGATCCCGTCTATTGTAAATGTACGAGACTCGTGACGCGTGTCGGAAGACACACTTACACATTACACAAGTAAGAGAGATTAAACAGTAGTTTGTAGGGTTCACCTCGTCAGGTAAGTAAGTACATCCATGGTCATGGACAATTAATCATGGTTGTCTCAGGGAGTCAATAGGTCCTGATAATGCATGTGTATATATTTAGTATATATTTAGCATATATTTTGTATATATGTTGTATATATGTTGTATATGTGTTGTATATATCCATACATATTCAAATATAGATGGATATCCAAATATTCACATACAGATGGATATCCCAATATTCACATATCATATAGATGAATATCCAAATATATGCAGATAAATCTATATATATATGTGTATTATATATATATATGCATATATATATATATATATATATATTTATATGCAACAATGCCTGAAACATGATTAGGTGTACATACTTAATATATATCCATGCATTTTTTCACATATACTATATATAGATGGATATCCAAATATAATATTATATATCAATAGAAATGCATATATTATATAATATATATTATCTATACAGTTGAGTCAGGCAGATGCCCCCGGTGCATATATACATATTATTAATATAATTATTATTATATCCATATTCGTATAAATACATATATTTATCCATATAGTATATATATATATATATATATATATATATATATATAAATGTAGATACATATACGTATTGACTCAATCAATAGCCACACCCACGGATACCAAATATATGCACATTCATTCACTATGTATTATATATCCATATACTATATATGTATGCATGTGTGCATACATTTGTATAACAGTATATCAACAGTTCCAATATGTATGTGGATAACCATACGCTTATAATTAATTATTCACTGTTTTACTTTTAGTGTTTATATAATTTGCATTCCTCACTTCGACTTGGGGAGCAATTTCATTGTTACTGTTACTAGTGTTAGTCATATCTTCACAAATCCCAAAGCAAATTATAATGCCCCTCGTACCTCTCTCTATATATATCGCTATCTCTCCTCAAGACTCTCTTGTCTGTCTCTGTGAGTTTGTCTCTTTCTCTCTATCCCTCCATCTCCCCCCCCCCCTCCTTCTTCCTCTCTCACTCCCTCTCTCTGTGAGTTTGTCTCTCTCGGTCGCTCTCTCTAACTCTCTCGCTAACTATATCTCTCCATACACTCACCTCCATATGCAGCCGATCATGTTGAGCTGATTCGCGTTATCCGTCACAGACCGAGACTCCACCACCGTGGAGGAACAGAAGACGACAACGAGCAGGCCCACCATCCTCCAGCAACACCTCACCGACGGCAACACTCCGCCCCACTCCAAGCTAGTAGTCCCCGTCCACGGCGCCGCCCCGGTCGCTCCCGCCGCCGGCCGGGCGCCGCAGCCGCCGCCGCCGCAGCCGCAGCCGCAGCCACGCTCAGCGCGCGCGCCTGCCCGGGGTCCCGGGTTCCCGGGCTCCGCGGCCGGGGAGTCGTGCCGCGTGTCTGGCGCCATGTCCCGTCAGGAATCTTCCCGGCCTTGCCAGGCGGGCACGCGGGGTGATGATGTACCCCCTTTGGGGGCTTCTTTTTCTGCGCCGCTGTTTGGCTGTGGCCGTGACGTGTCCCACCAAGATCAGGTGAAGCTTGACCCGGCCAAGCCGGGGTGAGTGAGCCTGGGTGCGGGTTGACTCGGGCTCCACCCCACTCCTAGTCCTACTTACTTAGCCTATCACTAGTATCAGTGACCAGGACTTCCTAACTTCCTTCTTGACGTATCTTATTACTTCCATCCGCAAGCAACATTAACATGATCAAAGCAAACATGAGAATGCTTATAATATTAAACTTATATGTGTATATAATGTATATCCGATGCTACTTGGGGTACATCATCAATACCCTTTACTTAGAGTTGATGGTTAAATCCGTGAATGCCCCGATAGAGCACAGCGCGATGACAGGCAGTGAATGCTGACGGATAGAGACCTGGAGTAGATCCACATGTATTGAGCTGTAGTACCTGAATCAAGCCAGCGTGGTGGGATGGTCTGCGCACGCACTGTGTGTGCATGTGTGGGGGCGTGGGGATGTTGTTGGGAGGTTTGTAGTGTTAATAACGGTAGGTGGCGCCTCCTTGTGGTGTCACCGTGAAATGATCCTTCGGAACGATGCTGAGAACATGGGTGTGTGGTGCACATGTGGGTGTGGGCGGGTATGATGTTACGCGGGTGATGGTGCGAGGGTGTGGGTGAGTGGATGTGTGTGAGGAGTGATACGCGGGTGTTTGTAGGCGGGTCTTGGTGGGTGGGGCTTCGCTAATATAACTGTAATCCAGGTGTCCGACAGTGTGAGTACTGCTAATTCAATTACAGCCAATTGAATTGAGGTAATTCATCCAATCACCATTGTTCTACTGATTGGATCGCTCCTCCCCTCCTACCCTTCCTCACTCTCCCACCTTCTCTCTCATCATCCTCCTCACTCTAACACCACCCTCTCCTCCTCCTCGTCCTCCTCACTCTCCTCCACCTCTCCCTTCTCTCCTCACTCTCCCACCTCCTCTCTTTTTTTCTCGCTCCTCACTTCCTCCCACTCTCTCCTCCTCCTCACTCTCCCCCCTCCTGTATCGCCTCCTCCTTCTCTTCAACTCCTCTCTTTTCCTCTCCTCCGCCACCTCCCGATCTCTCTGCCACGTCTGAGTGACCGCCCGACTGACTTGCTGGCTGACGGCTTCAATGAGTGGCTGAGTGGCTGACTTACGGCTTCACTGACAGTCTGGCTGGCTGGCTGGCAGAACTGATACAAGGCGATCCAGCCTGTTCGTGTGTTGCCGGCCGGTGTGCGTGTGTGTATGGGCGCGCGTGTGTGTGTGTGTTTGTGTGTGTGTGTGTCGGTGCGCCCACCTGGGCGGTGACTTTACCGTTGCCGTGCTGGCTGGCTGGCTGGCTGGTTGGCTGGGTTGGCTGGTTGGCGGTCCCCGGTGCCCGGCGGGCCGGTGGGAGTGGCTGCCTCCGCCGCTGCGCTGCGTGGCGGCTGCGTGGCGCCAGAGCCTGTGTGTGTGTGGGGGGGGGGGGGGGGGGGGGGGGGGGGTATTGCAACAATGTGTAGGGAGAGTGGAGTGCGAAGCGAGGGTGTGTGTGTGTGCTGGGGGTGGGGGTTGGGGTGGGGTGGGGTGATCGGAATCCACGCCAATCACCACTCGCCGCTGGCGCCAATCCTCCCTCCGTGACTAATGGGAGACGGTCCTACCCCCACCTCCACCTCCACCCCCACCCACACCAACTCCCACCTCAAACTCCAACCCTCAAAACCCTCTCCCACCCCCAAACCCCAATTCTCCCCTCTCTCGCTGCTCCCTCCCTCCATTCCTCCCGCATTCTCTTTCTCCGCCTGCCTCCGCCCTTCCCTCTTTCCTTCCCTCCCTCCCTCCTCCCCCCTCCCTCCAGCCATCGATCCTCCCCTCCGTCCCATACATTCCCAACCCATCTCTTCTCTTCCTCCCTCCCCACTGTTCTTCCAACTCACCCCTTTCCCCAATTTCCCCCACCCACCTCTTCTTCTCATTCCGACCAGACGGGATGGCCGAATGAGGTAGAGCGTCCGTCTCCCGTGCTGGTAGATCGTGGGGTCGTGGGTTCGAGTCCCAGTCGAGTCAAACCAATGACTTTAAAATTGATACTTGTCGCTTCCTAGCCAGGCGATTGGCATTATTAGGATAGGGCAAGGACTGGTGTGCTCAGTGTCAGGATAATGTGACTGACTGGGATACCAGGTCATGGTGCCGGCGGCCTGGTTTCCCAGTGGGACAGCACTATAAAGTCGCCATGAGTGCACACTGTCACAAGTCGGTACCCATCCTGATATGACCTTAGATGTTGCTAGGATGTAAAACAACAACAAACAAACAAATCTTCTCATTCCTTTTCCCTTACATACCCCCTCCCCGTCCCCCCCTTCCCATGCCACTGTACACCACACCTGCTTCTCTCCCCCCCCCCCCCCCACACCTCGTCACTATGCCCTCAACTCTCACACTTTCCATCCACTGCCATCCTTTATCTTCCACTCCCAACCCTCCCCCATTTCTCCCGTCCCTCTTTTGTTCTGCCATTTCCCTCATGTTCCTCCTCTTCCGAGACTAGTATCCACTCATAGACCTTCTCTCCCCTCTTCCCGAATAGGTAATGTTCGCTAGCTTCCTGGCCGGAAGGTCGAGGGTTTAACACCCCTCACCCCAACCCCAAACCCAAACCCCAAACCCAAACCCAAACGCAACCCTAACCGTACCCAGCCCCAACCCAAACCCAAACCCAAACCCAAACCCACACCCAAACCCCACCCCCAGCCCCAACCCAAAACCAAACCCAAACCCAAACCCAAACCCAAACCCCAACCCAAACCCCAACCCCACCCCCAACCCCAACCCCAACCGAGTCAGACCAATGACATACAAAATATATACATGTTGCTACATAGCTTGATGTTCAGCATCGCTGGGATAAGGTGACACCTGGTTGGTTCAGTATCAAGATAATGTGACTGAGCGGGATATTGGACCATGATGCAAGTGGTCTGGTCTCCCAGTGAGGCAGCACTATGAAGTCACCATGATTGTTCCCTGTGGCCTTTCCAGTGTTGCAGCTTTACGACCTTCAGCCACCTCAGGTGCACCGTAATCTCACGACTCAGTCAGTTAGTCCTGTGGCAAGTTTGTACCCATCCTGATATGAGTATAACGTTAATGTTGCTAGGACATGAACCCCAAACAAACATACTTCTCCCCTCCTACCTTTCTCCCGTGAGCCCTTCTCTACCCCGACCCTTATGTTTCCACCCTCCCTCTATCCCCGTCCTTCACACTTCACCCCCCCCCTCACCCTGGCTTACCCCCACTCTCCCCCCTCCACCCCCTATTCCTCCCTCCCACCTCAACCACCCCCATGTTGTTACACGCCCATTCACCTTGACCCGCTCCACTGACCACACCCCGCCCAGTTCCACACTCCCGACCCCCCCCCCCACACACACACACCCGTACACCCACACCCACACCTACACCCACAACCACAACCACATCCACACATACACCCACACCCACCCCAACACCCCCCACACATCTACCCCACACCCACACCCACCACCCACACCCACACTCACACCCACCACACCCACACCCACACTCACACCCACACCCATACCCACACCCACACCTACACCTACGCCTACACCTAAACCTACACCCACAACCACTTCCACACTCACACCCACACCCATACACTCACACCCACACCTACATCCACACCCACCCCGACAACCACCACCACCACAACCACACCCATACCACATATACACCCACACCCACATCCACACCCACACCCACACCACACCCAATCCACCCTACACCCACCCACCCCAACCCCACATCCCACACACCCCCCACCCCAACCCCACTCCCAAACCCCATCCACCCCGGTACCACCACCCCCACACCTACACCCGTAACCCCACACCCACATCCACAGTCCCACACTACAAAGCACCAGACGTGGTCGCCGAATCTGTAGAGTGCAGGTTTCCGGGGCAGAAGGTCGGGAGTTCGAATCCCATCCTAGTCAATCCAATAACTTATCAAATTGCTACTTGTCCCTACCTAGCCTGACACTCTGTATTAATAGGATAGGACAAGGACTGATTAGCACAGTGTCAGATAATGTGACTGCGTGGGATCTCGATCGGGTCATGGTGCTAGTGGACTGGCCTCCAAGTGGGGCAGTACTATAAAGTGGTCATGAGTGTGCACTGTCACAAGTCGGTATCCATCCTGATATGACCTTAGATGTTGCTAGGACATAAAACAACAACACAACCCTACAAAGCAGCTCCTCACCCCTCCCTCTAACAAAGACGTAACTACAAGTAAGATAGTTCATTGGTTCATGTTGGTTTTAAAGCTGCACAATCCAATGAAAGCATCACATTTCCTAAACCAAAACACTTCATTTCTGGTAGATCCTATATATTGAACTTACATACTGGTTCACCGATAGACGAGATCACAGTTCCGAGTGTGCATGCACTGAAAACGGCTTTGGGAGCAAAGCAAAGGCGTACAGCCATTGAGTTTGCCGATACGCGTAGGGCAAAACTTCCATTTTATTCAAAATTAATAGCAATACATAACAATTTGGGACAAACATGGATGGAAGGATGCAATATAATAATATAATGATTATGTTTAAGACACACCTCTCCATAATTAAGCATTTTGAGCTAAGAAACATACAATTTCCATTGATTAGCCATAAGTAATTCTTGTTCTAAATATTAAAATGTCAAATGTTTCAACAAAAACTTGTTTCAAAGAAATATATAACCAATATCTGATTAACCCTACTCATTTTCTATTTCTACATATGTCATTAACCATGGGATATAAATAAAAACATGAATAAAATAAGTAAAATTGACTCTGGCTATGGCTCTAACACTAGTCTGAGTGCACAGATTTGTCTAAATCTAAATGCACATGGCATAAGATGTGCTGATTATATTGATGTAAATGCAATGCTGGATACAAGATTAATATCTTAATTTATTATATATATTTTTTTAATTAGTGTTCTATGTTTCAAACAAGAGCTGAGATGAGCTGAAACTAGCACATTTCATAACTGCACCCAGTGTATTAGCATGTGCCATGTGCGTCTCGTGGGTTTGTTTTGCTCCGACACATCCCACAATGCACCATGCGGCTGGAACGGTGATGTAGTCTATTAAACATGTGTCGCTGCTAGAAAGGGGTATTAGACAAACTTAATAGAAACAAAACCGAAGTCACATGTTTTCACTTCAAATACGTACGAACATGTCATTTTTAAATGCAAATTACTTTAAACTTTAAACTAAACTTAAAATAAATTATGCTGCCTTTCGGCCAAAAACCTTAATCTCGGCTATAAAAGCGACTGCTAGCTTTAGATATTTCACTTGCGACACGGGAGCCAACTGTATTAAATTGCCATCCACCCCACCCAACAATGAGAAAGGGATATAGGGTCATAGGCATGCCAAAGCCTCATTGACATGACATAACTACCCAAGAGTCTGTACTGATGAAAGAAGTAAAATTGTAATAAAGAGCCATAACTATTTGCTGTGTTTGTGTTTCTAATTATCCTCACACTGAACCAACCAGTCCTTGCCCTATCCTAATAATGTCGAGTGCCTGGCTAGGAAACGACAACAATCAATTTTTAAGTCATTGGTTTGACTCGACCAGGGTTTGAACCTGTTCTTTCAAAGCTGTCTAACCCAATGCAAGGGTAACCTTTGTTTACACTGAATCGCTTACCTGGATTTGATTATGCAGATCCAACTTAGATACTGGTGCATTCATTAAATCTTGATTGCACCTTCTCGGGGTAGGGGCCGGCAGACTGCTATGCTGTAAAGTGGGTAAGCAAAACCTTTGTCCTGGTTGTTTTGTTCATGAACACCAACATTACTATTGCCTATTTCCATTTCAAATATCCCCACAGATACAAGTTTAAAATCAGAATGACTTCAAGTAAATAGTATTATTAGTCAACTAGATTCTTATGATCAACCTAATTTGTTTATCTAATAAGTCTGACAGAAATTTAAAACCATCGCAGTATACAACTTGGTTGTTGTTTTGCTGTTGGTATTGATGTATGCATATGCCCCTATTGACATATATACATATAATATATATATATTTATATATGTATGTGTATATATATGTATATATATATATATATGTATATAAAGAAATACATTTTAGTTACATAATTGTTCAGTAATATATTAAATTAAATTGATAAGTCCAGGTTATGGACAATATGTCAGACTACTGGCCTCATGGTATTCCAGTGAAGCAACACTATGTAGCCAACAACTGGGAACATGAATATGCCATGTGACAAGTCCATATTCCGGTCGGCTATGATCATGCATGTTGCAAGGATGCAATGTCCCACTTCAATCTCACTTCTCGAATCTACCGTAGTATCTCGCCTTCAACGGACAAATCTGCATCTACACCAATAAGTTGTCCTGATATGGTAGGTGTCCTGTCATCAGAAGGACAATCAAATGAAGCAAAGACTAGGCCGCGGGTAGGGGATTTGTCCACACATGGCAGTAGATCACCAATCACAGGTGTCGCTCGCTGGAGAGAGGTACTACTGTAGACCGATGCTGTTGTTGTGTGTTGTTGTTTGGTTGTTGTATGTTTGTGGTTGTTGTTGTTTATTGTTGTTTGTTGGGGTTTTAATCTTAGTAACAGCTACCATCATATCAGGACGGATACCCACTTGTGGCAGTTCGCATACAGTGCTTCCCCACTGGGAGACCAGGCCACCAGCACCATGACACCATTTCCCACTCAGCCACATTATCCTGATACTAAGCTAACCATTCCATGCCCTATGATACTATTATACTAATTCAGAGTGCCAGGCTAGATAGCGACAAGAATCAATTATGTAACTCATTGATATGACTCGACTGGGATTAGAACTCGCAAGCTTTCGCACGGGAAGACTGCGCTCTACCGATTCGGCCACTGTGTCCAGTGTATGCCGCTACAATTACCCCTCCACTTCTCCACTAAATTCCACACAACAGTGGCGGGTTAGAAGGCGGGTCAGCACTCTACAACCAGACGGGATGGCCAAATGAGTTAGAGCATTTGCCTCCAGTGTTGGTAGATCGTGGGGTCGTGGGTTCGAACCCTGGTCGAGCCAAACCAATGACTTAAAAATTGATACGTGTTGCTTCCTAGCCTGGCGCTTGGTATTAATAGGATAGGGCAAGGACTGGTTGACTCAGTGTCAGGATAATGTGACTGAGTGGTATATCAGGTCATGTTGCTGGTGGCCTGGTCTTCCAGTGGGGCAGCACTAACAAGTCACCAGGAGTGAGCACTGTCACAAGTCGGTACCCTTCCTGATATGAACTTAGATGTTGCTAGGATGTAAAACAACAACAAACAAACAACAAATTTACTCGAACTGCACCTACCTGAGCAGAGTGGCGGGTCTTACCCCACATGAACCTCTTTGATCCCTAGCGTTCATCTGAGGCACTACGCTGGTCCCGACGTGGCCATTGTGAGGCAGATGGAACGCCTTATTTGGGGGAGTAGCACTAGTTGAGCACCGTGGCTCCCTCTGGCGGCAGCTAAAGGCATATCTGGCTGACATATCGTGGCGCCATCTAGGGGATACTGTCTGCGTGAACAGAATCCTCCTCTCACGGCTGAGTAGTTGATTGGCAGGTAAAAATCACAGACTTCCCTTGTGGAAGGTCGGGAGTTTTAATCCCAGCCGAGTCAAGCCAATGACATACAAAATTGATACTTGTCAATGCCTAACCTAGCGCTTGGCATTAATAGGATATGACAAGGACTGGTTAGATCTGGATTAGGATAATGTGATTGAGTTGGAAATTGGGGTCATTGTGTCCATGACCTTACATATATACATACACAGGGTAGGTTCAAAGTCCATACAATGTGTAGCTTCTGCAGGATCCAGGTCATGACAACCACAGTTGTGGGGTGGGGGGGTTGATGAAAATTTTAAACATTGAACTTAAAGCAGGATTCGAACCCACACCTCTTGCCATTCCGCGCTAGTCTGAACCGACATGTTTTACTATTCCGGGGATATCAGGCTAACCATTACACCACCTAGGCTCCCTGATGTGGTCACCCTATCCAAGCCCACCTGCCTATGTGGCGCTTTGCCTGAGAGATCAGTGCAGACCACTATAATATTAAAGCTGCATACTCCAATGGAAGCATAATATTTTCTTTCAAAATCAACACCTTTATTTATATTTGATCCTACACATCGAATTTAAATATTTCTGCATCCAGTAAACATGTGTTGATGTATATAAGTCAGTTCATTATATTAATCTGTCCCCATGGAAGCCTGTGGTTTCTTGCATTTAGACGTGCACACCATCATTAATATGCTATATTTTCACCTTAAATATCTCCAAGGTCAACTCGTAAAATGCCGAATGTAAAATAGCAATAGTTGAGGAGAGACTGGTTGGCTCTGGGATTAGGATAAGGTGACTCAGTGGGATATTATCTTATGTCATCTATGTAGTCAACAACCGACAACAAAGTAGATTGTAGCGAGTGATCTAATATTGTCAGACAGTCCTGTGATAAGTTGTCATTAATACAAAACACACTGAAACGAATGCTGAACCCATACCAGTACACCCACACCCACATCCACAGTAGGCGGATGTGGGTGTGGGGTAGAAAAAAGATTCACCCGGTACTCGCAGTACATGGATGAATGACAACGTAGTCTAAATACGGGTGAAAATAGCGTTTGTATGGAACAAGAAGTAGAATGCCTGACACCAGTGTCAAATGGTTACTTATATCAGCACAGAGTTGGTGAAATGGGAGAGAATGCAAAAAGACAAGATGGTGGCCAGAGAACGCCATCGATTTCACTTTTAAATTGCATTAAAGAATATGTTTTATTATATTTTCCAACTCAAAAGTAGCGGGTATACACGAAGACATATACAAAGAATAAATGTTGCTTCTTAGATTGTGAAATTAGGCTCTCATATCGACTCATTTCATTAGCCCGATTTTTCGACCATTTTTATATAAGGCTGGTCTTCACCCGTGTACTACCAGTACCGGGTGAATATTTTATCTAGGTGTGGGGGTGCTATCCCACTGAGGCATGTACGACGAAGCCACCACGAACATGCACTGTCACAAGCCGATACATGTCCTCATATGACCTGCAATGGGTGACTAGGACGTAAAACCCCAATCACTCTGGTCGAGTCTAACCAATGATTTAACAATTGCTACTTGTGGAAAGGACTGGTTGGCTCAGAGTCAGAATAATGTGACTGAGTGGATTATTAGGTCATGGTGCTGGCGGCCTCATCTTCTAGTGGGGCAGGAATATAAAGTTCCAGTGATTGCGCACTGTCACAAATCGGTATCCGCCCTGATATGACATTAGATGTTTCCAGGATGTAAAACTCCAACAACCCAACCACTATGCGACTACTGTCTTGTGTAACAGAACACACAATGAATGTGTGATCGCGCATGTTCGTGTGTGCGAGGAGAAATGCACTGCACGATGACATTACACACAGAATGAATGATTACTGATAATAGCTTGGTATGTCATTCTGACTTGCAACAACCATAGCGCTTAATCTAAATTAACGGCAGTCGACAAGTTGATGAGCACTGCAATTAGCGTACTCACCCGATAAGGGGATAAGATCAGTAGTACCCAGTGCAGAAATAATACAAATAAAATTTAAAAAAAGTTTAACAAGTAGAATATGTTTGGGAAAGTTAGTTAAAGTGTTATTTAACAAAACTGTCTGCATGCATATTTTTCATCAAACTGTACCAGAATGCACTATTTTGTACCACTTGTTTTCTCTCCAACTTTTCCGGGGGAGGCCCCACCAACACCCCTGTTTACAATTTGTGTATTAGAGAGATCTCCATTCTCACATTCTTATCCACTTGGAACCTCTGTTAGATATATGATGTGTGTACTGTGCAAGCTGTGTGTGGTGTGTGGTGTGTGGTGTGTGGTGTGTGGTGTGTGGTGTGTGGTGTGTGGTGTGTGGTATGTGGTGTGTGGTGTGTGGTGTGTGGTGTGTGGTGTGTGGTGTGTGGTGTGTGGTGTGTGGTGTGTGGTGTGTGGTGTGTGGTGTGTGATGTGTGGTGTGTGGTGTGTGGTGTGTGGTGTGCGGTGTGCCGGTGTGTGGTGTGCCGGTGTGTGGTGTGCCGGTGTGTGGTGTGTGGTGTGCCGGTGTGTGGTGTGCCGGTGTGTGGTGTGTGGTGTGTGGTGTGTGGTGTGTGGTGTGTGGTGTGTGGTGTGCGGTGTGTGGTGTGCGGTGTGTGGGGTGTGGTGTGTGGTGTGTGGTGGTGTGGTTGTGTGGTGTGTGGTGTGTGGTGTGTGGTGTGTGGTATGTGGTGTGTGGTGTGTGGTGTGTGGTGTGTGGTGTGTGGTGTGTGGTGTGTGTGGTATGTGTGGTGTGTGGTTGTGGTGTGTTATGGGTGTGGTGTGTATGTGATGTGTGTGGTGTGTGGTGTGTGGTGTGTGGGGTGTGGTGTGTATGTGATGTGTGGGGTTGTGTGTGTGGTGTGGTGTATTTGGTGCGTCATGTGTAATGTGTGGTCTGTAGTATGTAGTGTGTGTGGTGTATGTGATGGGTGGTGTGTATGGGGTGTGCGTTGTATTTGTGGGGGGGGGGGTGGAGTGGGGGATATGTGGTGTGTGGTGGGTGTGGTATGTGGGTTGTGGTGTGTGTGGTGTGTGATGTGTGGTGTATAATATGTAGATGCTCCCCATGTAAGCCCAATCCTGGTGGTGCAGAAAAAACCTAACTGCTGAACCAGGAGACTGCACTTTCTGCCCAATGTTGAAAAACTGACAAAGGCCACCCAGTTCTGAAAATCTAATTTGACAAAACTAACTCCGAGAAAATCCATACTGCAACATTCTATACAGTGTGTAACACTAGTCGTACCCTTAGTAGTTGACTCATAGTTCCATGGGTGCGTGGGGGTGCATATGAACAGCTGGTTATTGACTTATAGATTGAATATTTTGCATATACTTACACCGAATCCTATATACTAACGAAATTATCAGCATAATCGCGAAATTAAAACAAAACAAACTTTAAAATAATCCCCAACCGGATATTCTCTGATTTGAAATTGCTTGCTTATTTCAAATATATTGCTTTAATTTTGTTAAAGATATTAACTGACTTATGTTGCTACTAATATACTAGGTTCTGTTATACCAATATAAATTTGGAATTAATATTACTGTGAGGTTTGGGTTCATGCAGGAAGGTTAACGATCCGGTGAACTAGTTGTCCTTGGTAGATGACCTAGCGGATAAATAATATGGAAACAACACCAACACATTAAGAGTTCAGGCGCAAAACACCGTAAAGCCCAATTCCCCCCCCCCTCCCTCCCCCCCCCCCCCCCAAATAATAAATTCCACTTTTATTGTGATAGTTATGGAGCAGAGAACAACAACAATATGTATGTCACAAAATTAACCTTCTGAAAGTTTTATTATCATGTTTTATTATTATGTCAATTTTCATATTGGCGTTTACAGGTGTTTGCGCCTGAAGTCTTCATATAAATGCAGAGACTCAATGACTGGTCCTAATCAGACACACAACAAGCACTTAAACTTGCATATTCCGATGCTTTTGAGTTTCTGTCCTTTTCTGAGACAACTATATTATTAGGTTGATCATTGAGCATGTTGGTGAGGCTAACATGCGTAATTTGCGAACGAGGCTGTCTGTTATTGTTTTCCTCGCTCTTCCTTTCATTTTCTCAACTCAGTCCACCTCGGTGACTCTTGCTGTTCACTTCGCTTCCCCACCCTCCCACCCTCTTCCTGGGGGGGGGGGGGGGCGACTGACACTGCAGAAATCCGATTACATGATGTCCTGATACAGAACATGAACTTTGCCCTTGTCAGCACTCAAATTGACGGGTCATGGCACCCACCTGCATAGCCTCTCCTCAGGCCGAATTGATTTCTTGATTAAAACCTTTCAAAGTTTCATCTCTCTCACTGTTTTCTGCTTTGCCGAGTGAAGCAAATTATAATCTACCTTTCTTTAGTTTGAAGTAACTTTGTTTTAATATTATAACTAACTTAGGGGATACTTGAAGTGTAACCATGCAACATTGTTCATGTTGCGGTGGCAACATGGGTAATTTGGAGCTCAGGACCTATAACCTTAACCACTAAACTCTATGGGACGGTGGCGCCACCTATACTATACTAGGCGACAACCGCGCACCCGCCTAGCGGCTCGGGCTGGCACCACGCCAGAGACCGGAGCAGCTCACTTCCGCCAGTGAACCCGAACCTGCCGCGTGGTTGCTGCGAGTCTCCGCCCGATTTACTCACTACGTACAGAATGCCGTCAACACGCAATAAACGCCAAAAGGAGGATACACCACCAACACCACCTGCCCCTACGACGGTGAAAAAATCGCGCGGACGACCAAAATCAGTAGTCCTGCACGAAAAAACAACTAACAAAACACAGTCGAGATCTACTCGCACCGAGGAGCGACACGCGGGCGCACGCCCAAGTGACAGCCCAGCCGGGCCCAGTGATAAACGGAGGAAATCCGACACATCGGCACTCCTGGAGGCGTTTAATGGATTCCAGGAGAGGATGGATGACAAACTGGGTAGGATGACCGAACGCCTCGACGACATCGAGCGATCGGCGCCAAAAAAGCGACGAAGCAGCACGCCGCGTGCGGAATTCCAAGATGGCGGCCACGAGACGCGTCAACAGACCACGAGGCCGGCTGCCAGCAGCAGCAGACACCGGTCACCTAATGGTAGGAGGAGGACCCGCAGTGGCAGCCGCACACGACACAGCGGCGGCTACACCATGACGGACACACGCCCTGAGCAATACTACTACGCGACTCCAAGGGACGACACCAAAAAACGTGAGTTTGTTCCATTCGTAAACCCATTCCGCACCCCTGCTGCCATTGCTCGTGATCGAGCAACGTCCCGGAACCCATTCTATGATATCGCGTCAACTGGCGACCAGGAGGATAATGACCGCAGTGACGTAGTCAACGAACTGCTGGCGGCAGCTGGCACCGCGTTAGGAGACAAACGAGGTAATAATGTGATAGCACCCCATAGATATGTGATCCGAGGCCATCGGAGCACAAAAATCGGACTCGACCAGGCGACATGGGCTGAGTATGTGGCCGCGCTGTGCCGCATGATGAAGGATCAGGCGATGCCAACGAGCTGGAGAGAACCTCTCATAGACCATCAGCTGCAACTGGCGACAATGGCAACGCTATACGACTGGCCAACATGCCGACGCTGGTCGGAGGGCGTATTTACCATGATCGCTGATGGCCGGCTGCCGCACGGCTGGGCAGACCAATACGCAATCAAAGACATACAACGAGACGCGTGCGTGGAGGGCACGCGCCTCGACGGAAAGAAGCCAAACCGTACCAATGCCGAAGACAACACGGCACGGAAACACGACAACACCACGAGCCGATCGGACAGATCCGACTATGTCCGACCAGTATATAACAAAGAAACTGATGGAAAGCCGTGCTCCAAATGGAACTGGGCAGAGGAGTGTGGCTTCACCACCTCGCATGGGATACAACCAGACCGAAAATGCCACCTCTGTGCATGGTGTGCCACAAAATATGCAAAGGCGAACCCACACCCTGAAAAAGAATGCCAAAACAAGAGGAGATTCTTTGACCGGAAGAATGGTGCAGAAAAATCGGCTAACAAGGCGGATTTTTAGAAGGCGGCCGACCCGTTGAACCGACTGGCGATGGCAAGGACTCCGCACACAATACAGCTGCCGGCGCGTACCCAGACGGCACGCCGAAAACAACGCACAGACAAGAAAACCAAAACAACACTGACCTACTTACACACACTGAACACCCTCCCACCACGGAAGCCACACACGCTGGCTCCCGCCCGGTGGCGGAAGGTGGCGCCACCGCACTGGAGCCACAACCACGTGCGTCTGGTGTGATACCACACAACGGACGCGACCCATGCCACGCCCCCACCCCCACCCACCGCTACACACAAGGTGGCGCCACTGCAGATGAACACACGGCACACGGCCATGCAGGCGGAGCCACCCCGACCGACACGAGATGTAAACAAACACACACGAGCGGTCGGATGGAACACGTGTCTGAGGACATAGGCACCAGCGTACAACAACAACAAACCAACACAACACACGCTGCCTACCACCAGACCCGCAGCGCAATGCAACCACACCCAACCCGCCCATGCACCACCGTCATGCCACTCACAGCGAACAGCACGCACGGCCACCGCACAGACGCCACACCGACGGAAGCACATTCCCACCCGAACCCAACACCCGTCGCCCCGATAGCGATCCGTGGCCACGGCCAAATCACCGACACAGATCCCACACAAACCGATGGCCTACTGCGGCACCAGCAGCCGGACGACATTGAAACCATACTCGGCGAGAATGGAGACGAAGCTGCCCCGCCATACAACCCACCCCTCACACCCACGGCATACAGATCCACACTACACGAGATCTGGCCATACACCATACCAGCACTCTGGACCAACAATACTCCGTACATGAGGCTGTACGACGCTGTCCGGCGATGTGCCCTGCCTAACTACATGGGGATGCGCATTCCCGTCCCGTCGGGATTGAACATACCTGCATGGCGCCACCTACTGAAAGACTATCACGACCGACAAGTCGTGGACTTCCTAGAGTTTGGCTGGCCGGTGGACTACACGGCGCCACTACCACCGGTCCCGGCCACCGCCAACCACACCGAGGACCCCGCACACGACATTCACATTGCCGACTACGTGCGGAAAGAGGTCGAGCACGGCGCCCTAATAGGCCCATTCACCAGACCCCCATTCAAGCCGTGGACACAGGTCAGCCCAATGATGACCAGACCCAAGCGAAACTCGGAGGCGAGGAGAGTGGTCGTCGACCTCTCATACCCCGGCAAGGCTAGTGTGAACGCGGGCATAAGGAGGGCACAGTACCAAGGTGCCCCCATGGCATACACTCTACCGGGCATGCTCGACCTGGCACAGGAGGTGACAAGACTTGGCCCCGGCTCATACATCTGGAGCGCCGACCTTGCAAGGGCGTACAGACAGCTGCGCACCTGCCCGCTATCAACCCCACTCCTCGGCATACTCTACAAGGGACACTACTACATCGACGCGGCACCGCCGTTCGGGTGTAGGACGTCCTCAATGGCGTGCGCCAGAACCACAAACGCAGTGGTTCACTTGATGAGGAAGAAGGGGCACCACATACTATGCTACCTCGACGATTTCGTCGGGGCCGCTGCAACACAACACCAGGCGGCACATGCATATGAAGACCTAATGCACACCGCACACACACTGGGCCTGGAGCTCTCCCCACAGAAATGCGTGCCACCAACGACACAGCTCGAATGGCTGGGCTTCGCGATCAACACCGATCGAATGTGGGTCAGGATACCAGACGAGAAGCTCGCCGAGGTCCTAACCGAGTGCCGCATGTGGACGGTCGGGCGGAAGGCATCCCGAAAAGACATACAGAGACTAGTGGGCAGGCTACAGCATGTCGCGAAGTGCGTCAGGCCTGCAAGGAGATTCACCTCCAGGATCCTCGAAGCACTCAGAAACGCACCCATGAACGGCAAGCACAGCGTGCCGGAAGAGATGCTCCAGGACATCGCATGGTTCAATACATTCGCAGAGGCCTTCAACGGGTATGTGCTACTACACCCAAACCCCAAAGATGAATGGCGCATAGAATGCGACTCATCTCTGACCGGAGCCGGAGCCCACTCGACTACCCACTACTATGCCGAACGCTACCCCGAAACGGTCACGAGAAAAAGCATGACCATCGCACAACTCGAGGCATTAAACTTGGTCGCCGCAATCAAGGCGCTCCTCCCCCTCAGGCCACACCAGCACACCATACACGTCAGCACTGACAACTCGGCGTCACAACACGTGATGACGGAGGGAAAAGGCCGTGACCCGGTGCTCACGGCGTGTGCTAGGGAGATCTGGCTCATGGAGGCCACAATGAGCACAGAAATACAGATCCACCACAAGCCTGGAAAAGATATTGTGCTCGCAGACGCGCTAAGCAGGCGCCACAACGACTACTCGGCTCGCCGAACAGCCCAAGCCATGCTGGCACAGCGCGGCCTAATACAGGTCCATGTCGACTTCGACCACATACTCACCCCCGGGCTATAACCTGGCTCTTCCTCCCATAACACCTTGCCTCTCATCCCCAGGTTTCTCCGACCACCACCACGAGCGGCTCATGAAGAAGATCCATGACGGGCTAGCCCCAGGAACCTGGCGAAACAAGAACCGACAGGTGTCAACTTATATCGCATACCTCACCCAGCACGGAGCCCGACCATCGCGCCCGACCCAGTATATAATACTGTCCTACATACTCCACCTATCGGACGTGCTTAAAACGCCCGGTGCAGTACTCAACTACCTCAGCGGCGCACGCACATGGGTGCGGGCGGTTGGAGGCTCACACAACGCATTTGACACATACCCCGTAGGACTCATGAAAAGAGGCATACAGAGAACATCACATCACGTGCCGACACAGGCCCCGCCCGTCACGCCGCGCGACATAAAGAACATTGTCGAATTCTTCTCCCGCGCCGGACCGAACGGACGTGTTCTGAAGGCGGCCACACTCCTGGCATACTTCACGATACTCAGGCAATCCAACCTGCTCGAGTCCAACGACCCCACGACGAGCAGACACGCACTGCGAGCAAGCGACGTCACCATAACCCCCGAGGGCATCAACATCCATGTGGCATCTACAAAAACCCGCTGGAGACCTGGCGAACACATCGACATTGCCGTCCCGGCGATACCCGGGTCACCCTTCTGTCCGGTGGCCGCCTGGATCGACTACGCCAAACACACCGCCCTGCACATGCAAGGTCCAGCATTCGTCACCACATCGGGCATGCCCCTGCGCCCCAATGCCCTGCTGGCTACCATACGCCTCGCACTTGCATCATGTGGCCACCCTGCACCACGCACCGTGACCCTGCACAGCCTGCGTCGAGGCGGCGCACAGGCGTGCGCCGCCCTCGGCGCCACACTGGACGACATCCAGACACTCGGCACCTGGACCTCAATGGCAGTGCACCAGTACGTGCCACGCGACGCCATCAGGGCATGCCCCTTCACGCTCTCCACTACCTTTGGTTGAGCGCTCGAACATTACCCTGACTCATGAACTATTATCCGTAACAAGAATAACATCTGACAATGTAAAAATCATAAACGAATTAAAAATACCCACATTAAACTATTTGTGTCCTGAGTTATAATTGTTCATGTTGCGGTGGCAACATGGGTAATTTGGAGCTCAGGACCTATAACCTTAACCACTAAACTCTATGGGACGGTGGCGCCACCTATACTATACTAGGCGACAACCGCGCCCCCGCCTAGCGGCTCGGGCTGGCACCACGCCAGAGACCGGAGCAGCTCACTTCCGCCAGTGAACCCGAACCTGCCGCGTGGTTGCTGCGAGTCTCCGCCCGATTTACTCAGCCATCCCACCCACCCATCTGCAAGAACAAGGTTGAGCGCTCGAACATTACCCTGACTCATGAACTATTATCCGTAACAAGAATAACATCTGACAATGTAAAAATCATAAACGAATTAAAAATACCCACATTAAACTATTTGTGTCCTGAGTTATAATTAATGTTGGGGTGCTTGTCAAAACTCTGACTCCATTAGTAACAAGTTTTCTTTAATTGACTTAGTATTCCCTTCTATGTGGGAACAAATAGATAGTAAGTACACAGGTATATATGTTGGATATGTAGGTTCAAATCTAGATAAGTGTCTTGCTTTCCTAAATGTGATGGTTTTATCGGACAATGCATCTTTAATTAGCTCAATGTGACCAGGAAGACCAAAACAATGGTTATAAATAAAAAGACAGATAAACCAAATATCAATATCACCAAAGATGGCACAAACATAGAACAAGTATCCGAATTCATATATCTCGGACAAAAGATTACAAATGATGGGAAATGTGAGGAAGAAATTAAGAGAAGGATAACAATAGCCCGAACAACATTCTCCAAAATGTATAGAGTGCTAACATCAAGTAAGATATTAATACATACAAGGAAGCGTATTCTTCAGTGTTATGTGTGGTCTACTCTAATGTATGGGGCTGAGACATGGACAATCTCTAAGAAAATGCACAAACGTTTAGCAGCATTTGAGATGTGGACTTATTGAAGGGTGATGAAAATATCATGGACAAAGAAGATCACCAACAAAGAAGTTCTCAGACAAATTAAAAATAAGAAACACTGGTTTGCCACTATACAGACAAAGAAACTTATTTATTTTGGCCACATCATTCGTCAGAGTTCAATATACCGTACATTGTTGGAAGGGAAGGTGAATGGCAGCAGAGGGAGAAGGAGACCAAGAACATCATGGTTTACAAATATTTCACAGTGGACAGGCTTGAATTATTCACAGTCTATCAGAACAGGACACCATTGGGACAAGTGGAGAACCATTGCATCCAACCCTCGACTAGAGGACGGAACTATCGATTGATTGAAGAACAATATTTCATAATCTTAAAATTATTCCCCTAAATAAATAGTGTAAATGAATGAAGCTAAAAGCCTGGCTGGAAGACCGGGGCCTCAGCGCTGACGAAAGCCTGTATTTAAATGAATACAAATGTTTACCAACCAATACAATGCTAATATTGGGTGTAGGGATGAGGTTGATGTTGGAGTGGGGTGGGGGATTAGGTACACATGGAGTGCTGGGGGTATGTACCTTGTTAATAATTTGTCGGTTTGAGGTAAATGTGGGTGTGGGTGAGCGTGGGGGTAGGAGGGGTGGGAATGGGGGTGGGGGATTAGGTACACATGGTGTGTTGGGGGTATGTACCTTGTTCATAATTTGTCGGTTTGAGGTAAATGTGGTGGTGGTGGTGGGGTGGGAGTGGGGGTGGGGTAGGAGTGGGGTGGGGGTGGGAGTGGAACCATGTGGCCATTGTGGATACTGGGTGTACTTCCGACCGCAGAACGTCTGCTTTACCAACAATTAGTCGATGATTTCGAGGTCCCCCACTGATCATACTCGCCAAACTAACATATTCCCAGAAAGCAATTCCAGCATTGGTTATTTCCACAACCAGGCCTTCTGACACTTTTTCTATAGGAATGTCTAGTAGGCAGGTCACAGAGACAGTGTTGCGGGAGTAACTAGTTACACTGGACGCGCTGGCCAAATCGGTACAGCGCAGGCTTCCCGTGCGGAAGGTTGGGAGTTCAAATTGCAGCAAGAGTCAAACCAATGACTTATAAAAATTGATACTTGTCTCTACCTAGCCTGGGGCTTGGCATTAATAGGATATGACAATGACTGGTTAGCACAGTGTCAAGATAATGTGACTGTGCGGGGTATTGGGTCATGTTGCCGACAGCCTGGTCTCTCAGTGAGGCAGCACTACAAAGTTGCCATGAGTAGCCAGTGTCATAAGTCGGTACCCATCCTGATAGTTAGCTTAGATGTTACTAGGACGTTAAGTAACACCAAACAAGTAGCTAGTTGCTGACCCTCCATCTCCCTCCCCACCCACATAAGCACCCACCCACCCACACATTGCACCTTCATCTCCCTCCACTATCAGTACCCGAACAATGTGCCGTTATTATCGACTTTAACAGGAATGGACGATGGGTTCACACAGAACACACAATGAAAGGAACCCTGCCTGCATTTGTGTCTTATTTGGTGATTATGCATTTCAGGGCATTGCATGTTTCTGGAATGTTCTTTAAAAAGTGCCCCCCCCCACCCTTTTTTTCCTTGTCGTTTCTTTCTCCTCTTTTTACCCTCATTCTAAATTCCTTAGATATTTGTCTTATTACACACAGATATGTATATGTATATATATATATATATGTATGCAAAATCTTCTGGTGCGACTGACACTGGTCAAATTCTGGTGGAGGCAAGGTGCCAGTAAGTGTTGAGTCTTACGGAGTAAGAATACAATAATAATTCCCTTCCACATCTCTATACTCGCATAGTACATTCATCATACATCACATATATGTATATATATATATATATATATATATATATATATATATATATATGTATATTTATAGCGATTGGCCAATATACATACTAATCGCAGGATAATAGAACAACAATATTACGGCGTGGTAATAATACAAATAACAATAATCATAGATCCGTTCAACCTTTTTATATAATGATAATAAATTATCCTGTCTATATATATACTTATCCCCCACTCACATACTGAAAACAGTGCCATATCCACAAACCCCACCCCCACCCCTTAGACCCTAGGTCCACCACTTACCAATTGCACCCGCCGGACTCCCCCTCCCCCCCCCCCCCCCCCCCCTCCACTTCTGTACCCTTCCCACAAGCCACGCCCTCAAGGCTTGCGGTCACCGAGCCGACCCCTATGGGCACATAGGGGTACCACAACAGCGTGTCGCCCTGCCCCCTTGCGGTTTATTTATGAACTAAGTACACCGGAAGTGGTTTTCCTCATGCGCACACGTCAGCTTTTTGCAAGCGGAAAGGAATTAGTGTTTTTAAACCAAAACACTCACCTAGATTTTATCCTGCATTTCTGCAAATTTGTGTTCGATAAATACCTTAGGTCGATCAACATAATGAACTCTACTTTAGTTTGAAGTGACTTTTATTTCATTTGGGATAACTTTGGAGATATTTGAAGTGAAAAACACGTTAAGTTAATTTTGGTGGGCACCCTGAAAAGCTGGAAATAAAACTTACCTACCCATATATCTGGATGGAGAGTGCCACAATGGCTAATGTGCAAGTGTAACCAAAAGTGGTTCCCTTGTGCCCCCCCCCCCCCCCTCCCCCTCCCCCAGTCCCACCATATGCCGGTGTGGCGGTTTCAGCTCGTTCCCGTGCTCAGCCATGTCCCTCGCTTCTGCGCATGCGTCAGAATCTAATAAACATGGCCGTAATCGATTAACACGACCCGGGCGACTCGGGTCATCCGAATTTCAAATAGAACACGGTGAGTGGAGTCGACAAATTCACGTGCCGTGTGCAAAAAAAGAATAACTTAGATTAATGAAATGGAAATATAGCTAAACTAGGCCATCATAAAATACTTTAAATCCTATTTTGCTGTACTTTTATCGGTTATTAAAAAAAAAAAAAAAATTGTCCACCCGAGCGTATTCGATTATTCGACCCGAGTTTGTAGGATGTGCGCATGCGCCAATAAGTGGCTCGGGTGACCCGAGTTGATGCGAAATCCGCGCATGCGCAGAAGCAACGGGACACGGCTGAGCACGGGAACGAGCTGAAACCGCCACACCGGGAAACAATAATTGGTCATGTGGGGAACCATCTAGCCATATTAGGTCATGTGATGAGGGAATCCCACCCGTGGCATCATTGATATATTACATTCCTAGTTGTCATGTGGGACCCATATTACTATTAGATCATGTGATGAGGGAAGCCCACATGTACCATCATTTAAATATTACATTCTGAGTTGTCATGTGGGACCTATATTAGGTCATGTCATGAGGGAAGCCCACATGTAGCATCATTGATATATTACATTCTGAGTTGTCATGTAGGAACCATATTAGGTCATGTGATGAGGGAATCCCACCTGTTGCATCATATATTACATTCTGAGTTGTCATGTAGGAACCATATTAGGTCATGTGATGAGGGAATCCCACCTGTTGCATCATATATTACATTCCGAGTAGTCATGTAGGAATCATTTTAGGTCATGTGATAAGGGAATCCCACCCGTGACATCATTGCTATATTACATTCCGAGTTTGTTTGTTTATCTCAGTGGACAATACCGACTGACTTTAACGTTGCATAGTCCGATGCTTTTAAATTTCAGAAATTTTCTGAGATAAATAGGGTAGATTTATTGATATATTCTATCCTACTTTAGTTTGAAGTAACTTTTTTTTGTAAATGACTAACTTTGGAGATATTTGAAGTGACAACATCGCAAATTATTTTTGGCAAGTGGATCAGTATCTAAGTTCGATAGGTAGAATCAAATCTAGGGGAGTGTTTTGGTTTTGGAAAATTGATGCTTCATCGGACTAGGCAGCTTTAATGTACATCATGGGAGCAACCCGTTTGAATTATGTCTTGTTATTAACTGAATATATATATATATATATATATATATATATATATATATATATGCAACTAGTACATACAATAATCTGATATGCATAAACACATAAACACATATACATACATACACACAAATACACACATACATACACACATACATACACACATACATACATGTATACATACACACATACATACACATATGCATATATATACCCATACATATATACATACACATACATACACTTATGCATACATACCCACATACATACACATACATACACATACATACACACATGCACACATACACATATTCGGTTGATTGATTGATTGGTGGTTGCTTTACGCTGTGTCGGCAGCATAGGTCATATTCACGGTGAGAAAAGTTAGTTTTTTGTTCAAACCATCACTTTTACATGTAAAAGCAGACAATCAATTATGTGCCAATAGACATTCATTAAATTAGAAAGCGCACAATCATATATTTCTGGTCAAGGGAAACAAATTCCCATAGAAAAAGAAAAGTTTTATTAATATTTGAGAGAATCTATTTAGTAAACTCTATGAGGTGGTACAGTCCAGCTGCCCTCAAAAAGGCTCAAATGTTTTCCTGTTTTACCTTAGTAAAAAGGTCCTGCATACTGTCTGCAGTGTAGAACTGTTGGCGCAAGGCCAACAAATCAATGCAACTTAGTCAAATGTGTTTGAGTGTCAGTGGGGACTGACACCCAATACATTCAGGGGGAGGTTCCCCCTTGAATAGAAAAGTATGTGTAAGCCACGAGTGGCCAATACGGCAGCGGCTAAGGACCACTTGGTCCCGCCGACCTCCCACATGAGTCTGTGGTGGCTTTCCCACAGATGGTTCAATTTCTTTAAGTTTATTAATGTTTTCATCCCACTCATGTTGCCATTTGGATTTTATGTGGGTGGCTATTAGTGGTTTCAGATCAGAGTGAGGGATCAGACACGGTTCAAGATCACAGTTCAGGGCCTTCTTCGCAGCCCGATCAGCTCGTTCGTTTCCTTGTATGCCGGAATGGCCAGGCACCCAGCACAGGTGGATGTCATACCCATCCGTTGTCAGTTGGTTCATTTTATAAATGACCGTTGCTAGAATAGGGTGATTCATTTTCAGTCCAGCAACAGCCAGGAGGCAAGAGAATGAATCACTGTATATAACATGGTTAGTGTGGTTGGATACCTCGATACACTCCAACGCGAGAAGGAGTGCTCGGGCTTCTGCAGTGAAAATCGAGCTCTGATCGGGCAAACGTACACCAAATCTTTCCCGTTGGCAGACTGCCGCAGCAGCTACCCAGCTTTGGTCTTTCGAACCATCAGTGTATATGGAGAGGTGGTCTGCAAACTGGCCTTGAATCTGTGCATGCAGTCCTTGGTACTCGAGTGGATGTGTCCCAGACTTCCTCAGTTCCGTGAGTCGGAGGATAACCTACACATATTCATACACCTACACATATTCATACACATATGCATACACACATACTGCACACCCCCATACATACATACATATACCTGCATGTATGTATACATACATATACACATGCATACATACCTACATACATATATACATACATACACACATGCATACACACATACATCCATACATCTATATGTACACATACACACATACATACACACATATATACCTACATACAATGATGCATACATACATATATACATACATGGATGCATACATACACATACATAAACACATACATACACACATACATACACATACATATATACATACATACATACCTCCAAAGCTTACTTTTCTAGCCCCACCCCCACCACCACCCACTACCCCTCACCCCCACCCGTCAACCCCCATCCCCGACCCCATACTCAAACTACAACCCCAAACCCTTGCCAAACCACGAAGCTGTAAAAGAGCAATGCCTGGTAGTTACCATGGCAACGTGACGAGGCGTGAGGGAGACATAAACAATGCCCTCAAATGTTCTTGCCGTGTTGGCGCATCTTTGTGTAGGCTTGCCAGATTTCTCTCATTGATGACTTCCACAGAGCATGCGCAGTGAGGATTGGTGATTAGTTATTCGGCTACCACCAGATGGCCGGGTCGTGAGGGGGATGGATCTAGTGGTGGCTATTATTTTATCTGGTTTCTTATTGTCCCTTAGTTATCACATAATGCTAGACAATATACATGCATACCCACATAATGTGGGCATGCAGGTATATTGATCTGATGCTGATTCGTTGAGTTACGATTGTTTTTTTTCCCATATTTGCTTGCCTTTCCTCAATGTTGGATGATTTCAGGAATACATAATGAATTTACTAGGGCTGCCTTAGGTCATCCATTTGTTTTTGTTTATGAAATATTGCTGAAGACGACTAAAAATATTATGGAAACTCTTATTGAAATTGTGTTGTTCTTTGATAATATATATATTTTTTAAAGCATACCAGTATGTACGAATAAGAAAATAATCCTTTCACGATCGTTCTTTTGTTCAATATTTATTTGTTCAATCTTGATAGAGAACATGTGATTCAGGTATGACTTTAAATGTTGCTAGAACGTAAATGTCCTTCAAAGCCCTTTCTAAATTATTCCTCATAGTTGCTTTGAAGACCATTATATGACATCTTACTGACTAGTGATGTGTTTTCCTCCTCATTTTCCTTCTTTATCTTCTTTAATTCGGTCCTGTTTTTCTTTGTTTTGCTTACCCCTCTTTCTCCTGTTTTATCTTCTTCATTTGCAAAGCAGGGTTTTCTTAAAATTACACGGTCCGATGAAAGCATACCATTTTCAAAACTAGAACACTTATCTAGATTTGATTCTGCATATCTAACTTATGGCCCTGTCACACTACGACGTGACTACGTCAGCGTAGGCAGAACGTGAAAATAATTATATTACGTCGACGTTATGGGCGTAATATGCAAATTGTGGACGTGAGCGTAACGTGAAAGTAACGTGGGTGTACGTCGTGACCTTAGCAGTAACGTGACAACGTTAGGGGGAGGGGTAATTGGCGACGTGACCGGGCGTTAGTGTAACGTGAGCATAACGTCGCCGTAACGGGTGCGACGTGGACGTAACGTGACCGTAAAGCCACCGTAACGTGACCGTAACGTGACCGTAACGTGACCGTAACGTGACCGTAACCGTGACCGTAACCGTGACCGTAACCTGACCGTAACGTGACCGTAACGTGACCGTAACGTGACCGTAACGTGACCGTAACGTGCAAAACGCTGCCCACACGTTGCTCCCACCCCGGCCGTCGGTCTGACGTGACATAACGTGACTCTAACGTCATTTACGTTGCTATAACGATCGCGGAACGTCAACCTAACGTCATTGTCACGTCATCCCAACGTAATGGCTTCACGTTGAGATACGTCGAAAGTTTTGAACAGGTTCAAAACCTCGACGCGCGCCAACGTAACACGACGTAACATGACGTAGCTCGACGTCACTCTAACGTCATTATGACGTCATCATAACGTGACCCAACGTACGGCAACATAATGACGAAAAATCATCACGTTAGGCTCACGTTGGCTCGTTACGTCGTAGTGTGACAGGGGTATTAGATACTGACACACTTATTAAGCATTTGGTGCCACATGAAAGGGAATACTGAGTCGAGTAAATAGAACCTGTTACTGCATAAGTCTATGGTGGAGTTTTGGCGTGCTTGCCAAAACTAATTTTACATGTTAACACTTCAAATATCTTCCAACCTAGCCATTTAAAACCAAAGTTACTTCAAATTAAAGTAAAGTAGATTATGACAACCAATTTAATATATTTATCTAAAAAATATGACAGAACCTCAAAACAATCGGTCTATGCAACTTTAATAGATTAATGAGTTCATTGTTAGCTACAACTTTGCATCTTCATCTCTATTTCTTTTAAAATCAACATCATCCAAGAAAATCAGTGATTGTCTCCTCCTTTGAATGATGATGTTTACTTGATTGTTTTGAATTCTGTATGGATTTTTTTTTTTTTTTTTGGTCCATTAGTTGATTAAGCAGGGGAAATTTCAGTCATAGACGACTGGTCTTCCTCATTCCACTGCTGGTCGATAGAAAGCCCGAGCCTACACTTTTACCAACCCAAGGGATTTTTAACCTCCCACACCACATAGACATGGTATGAGAGCATCCGGCCTTTGATGACGCTGTAAGTTATACACAGCGGTGGAAATCCAAATTGGCAGAGCTGGGGGCACGGGGAATCGAACCGCCGACCCTCAGATTAGGAGTCTGACCTAGAAAAAAGTCAGACACTCTAACCACTCCTCCACAGAGAACGCTAATCAAAATATGAACGCAATAGAAATGATTGAATTTGCAGACAGTTGTGGGTTAAAATATATACATATACCTTTTCGCTCATTATTGAACGAATTACGTTCTAAGTTCTGAAAATCGTTATTTTCTAAGGGGAAATGGGTCAATAAATGCATATTTACAACAACAACATGCAATGATTGATAGCTGATGGTTTAAAGCCGTGTCGGCAGCAAGGGCCACCAATATTCATGACGAAAAGCTAGTCGTATCTATTCTGTCAGTGGTGTGAATCACATTCACATGCCGACCTTGAAATCGTATTGAAATCCCATTGAAACAAGAATTGAGATCTACATTATTAAGTCAATTATAATAAAATTGTACCAGCTGTCATGGAGATGAACCTCTACATCATAGGAACAACCCATTTGAAGCATGTCTCCTTATTAACTGAATTAATAAATACATGTATGGAATTCCAGTGAAACCTCTTTAACCGATTTCCTCCCCATATAGACCACTCCCCTATATCGATCGCTATATTTGGGTCCCACCCGATCGCCCATACAATACCATTTTAATGATAGGCAAACTCCCTAAACCGACCACCTTCTTAATGAACCGTTTTAAGTCGGTCCCATGGTCGGTCGATTTAGAGAGGTTTCACTGTATTAGTAATTACACACAAGATATGTCCTGACTGAAACAGTGTCTATTGTAATTGGGATACAAATTGATGCTGTTTCCCCGCCATTCTGTGTAGGAAATATTTATGTGTTCTACATAGAAAGGCGAGGCTATATGTTATATATAAGCAGCTATGTTTTGTTCCTTGATAATGTGCAAAACATTTGTGAAAAATCATCATCAATTCATTAAATGCGCGGGTCATTGGGGGCACCACAGATGATTTTGCAACCAGTCTTCTCCAATTTCTCCAGTTCTCCCCTGTCCTCTGGGACTTGCCAAACTCTAGGCTGTCTTCGCACCTCTCCCTTTGTTTGCCTTCTTTTCTTCTCTAGTCCAATGTGCCTTTCTAGATGGCTTTGGGAAGACCCGATGAATGGGAAATATGGCCATACTATCACTATTTGCATTTCTTTATGATTGTCAGGAGAGCATTGTGTTGTCTAATTGCCTGCTGCATCTTGGAATGGACTTCCTCGTTGGTAACACATTCTTTGTAGGAGATGTGTACTAGCGAAATAGCGAATGGTAGACAGGAGGTGTGAACACTTATTTGTCTCTCATTTTCGCTTGAGTGCAAGTAAATAAGCAACACAAAGAATAATTAGTAGCGTGGTGAATAAGGGGTCAAATTTCCCAGCACCATCAGCCCATGCTTTTTCTAATCTATTCTTGAATGAATTTATTGACTCAGCATCAATAACATTTTGTGGGAGACTGTTCCATATATTTATGATCCTGTTTGAGAAACTGTGTTGCCTTAACATTGAAATGGCTCTGGGTTTTACTAGTTTGAGAGTATGGCCCTGACTGCCTTCTCTTTTATTCAAGGTGAAAAATTGGTTCATATCTATTTCATCAAAACCTTTCATAATTTTAAATACTTCAATTATGTCACTTCTTTTCCTCCTGTAGGAAAGGGTAGGAAGTTTCAATTCCCTAAGCCTTTGTTCATCGGGTAAGTCCTTTATAACTGCACTATCTTGCTGTATCCGCTCATTTCCATGATTTGTATTCTTCTTTGAAGTTCTTCTCTAAAAGATAGTTCTCCTACTTCCCTTCTAGAGTGCGCCTATGCATAGCCAGCTTGGCTCACGACCTGCTTGAAGTTGAATAAAGTGTGGAGTTCAGCTTCTGCTGCCACCTGCTGGTGCAGCCATTGATGAATTGTCACAGTGCTGCCATCTGGTGTAATTCAACCACGGAAATGAAGGCATAGTAAATTTCTGATGTTGGAAAACCAAACTGTTTTATATCTTGTTGTCAATTGCTCAAAATGTCTAATATAAACACTACATATTATATTGTGTTTGCAAATAATACATCAGTCTGTTTATTCAGGAATTGATTAATCATGGAGTATTTGCTCTGACACTTATTGGATTCCAGACACATATTTCATATTAAACCTGCCTAGTCCGATGAAAGCAACATTTAAAAACCAAAACCATTTGATCCTACATGCCCAACTTAGATATGGGAGCCCTCAGTAAGCAGTTGTTGAGACAGAGCAGGGAATATGAATATTTCAGGTGCAAAACCTTATAAACGCCAATCCACAATTCTGATTAAAATAGCCAAATTTGACATGAAGGTGTTAATTCTCACGAATTCCACTTTTCTTGTGATGAAATGATTATGGCGCAATGAACAACAAATAGGAACGTAAACAAAATGAACGTTTTGAAGGC
Source organism: Branchipolynoe longqiensis (assembly GCA_030323885.1). Lineage (NCBI taxonomy): Eukaryota > Metazoa > Annelida > Polychaeta > Phyllodocida > Polynoidae > Branchipolynoe > Branchipolynoe longqiensis. The sequence continues at coordinate 23,563,339 of CM059190.1, read as the reverse complement.
TTAATTCCAATGTTTATCTCGGTATTTGAATTGGTGTTTAAAGGGTTTTGCGCCTGGACTCCTCATAGTAAGTTAATTTAATAGAACCTGTTCAGCTTCTATTAAATTGACCACCTATTTATTCCCTTCTATTCAGAAACAAAATTATCAATAAATGCATCAATATCGAAGTCAAATATGTAGAACTAAATATAGATAATTGTTTTAGTTTTGACAAATTGATATTTTATCGGACTATGCAGCTTTTAATACCAGGGCTCTCACTATACAAATGGCATGCATTCCTATGCAGCATGACTTGCGTTACATCACAACGCCATCTATCTGAAAAGTTCTTGTCCTCAATTCTTAATTAGGAATCAGGGCAATAAATAATGACATAGCAAAATAGTAGCTTCGACACATGAAGAGTTCAGGCGCAAAACCACCTAAATGCCAATCCGAAAATGAAGAGTTTAGGCGCAAGCCCCTTAAACGACAATCCAAAAATGCAGTTTAAATACAAGATTTGTAACTGAAAATCATTTTGATTCTAATTAATTCCACTTTTCATATGTTGACAGGATTATGGAGCAATGAATAAAAAAGTAGGGATGCAAAAATAACACCCTTTTTGAAGGTTTGATTCCAATGTTTATATCAATTTTTGGATCGGTGTTTACGGGGTTTGGAATCAAATCCTCAACATTGGAATCAAATCCTCAACAAATTTATTTTCTTTATAGCTCTTCTCTTTTTTACAGTGGTCCATAACCACCTGATCATATAAAAAGTGGAATTAGTGAGAATTACAATTATTTTCAGATAAAAATATGTATTCACTTATCTATATCGTTGTCAACATTTGAATAATGGCTGGTGTCCCTAGCTACATCTTAGACATGGTTCACACACACCAAGCATCAAAGCATAGTCCCTTTACTTCTGCGCATGCCTGAACAATGACATAAATAATATATACTCTACATAACAGAGGTCTAGTTTGCTAATTGTGAAAATATCTTTCGATATAAATGTTCCTTCAATCAAAATATATATATATCCTAAATATACACTTCACAATTTATGACAAATTTTCTTACAAACGTTACCTTTGCACCTGAAGAACAATATTACTTTGTTTTTTTACAGCTCTCTATAGGGCCTATACATTAAAGGAACATATACAACTTTGCTTTGTTGCAAATATGAGACTAATGGTATCACGTGGGATGGAGACCCCTATTATCGCCTCCTCGGGGTAGTGTCTGTTTCCTCCTCCAGGCGGCAGTAGTCAAAGGTTTCCTCCTGGATGTACTGGTTGTGGTCGTGCATCAGGATGGACTGGAGCGGAAAATAATTGGAAGAGAATTTAGTAATTTCCATAGTGATATAAAACTGGATTCACGCATGGAGAAAGCATAATTATGAATCTTGTGTACAGCTTCCTCTTTGTTGTGACTGGAAGCGGTAGTCAAATCGGTGATAATGTGACAAGTTTATCTCCAACATTGGAGAGGATGGGATAGTGTCATCAAACCACATACGACGAGAACATACATGCTTGATTCCCAGAATTAGCAATGCAGCTCCATATGTGGTACAAAAGCAAGCCAATGCAAGCTTCACAGTGCATGGAACCCCTCTCTTTAATATAATGCCAGTGAACATAAGAAATCTGACAAACTGTTCAGTTGACCACATGAAAAGGCAACTCGATAAATTCCTGGCAACGGTTCCAGACTAGCCTCAGATTTGAGGCTACACTGCACAAAGGAGAGCTGAAATCAACAGTCTTCCAGGCATGGCCAGATTCACAGATGCCCTGCAGATGCAGGAAGGTGGTGGCTGCGAGTCCATCACAGAGGGCGGCCATCTATGGTGACCTAGGGACTGATCCCAGAACCAACACAAGAAGAAGATAATGCATGTTTGCTGCCAAGATTTGCCGGTTTGTTGGGCTTTCACGTCCTAGTAATATCTATGGTCACATCAGGACGGCTCCCAACTCGTGAGTGTGCGCCTTATAGTAATTTTATAGTGATGTCCCATTGGGATCCCAGAACCAACACAAGAAGATAATGCACGTTTGCTGCCAAGATTTGCCAGTTTGTTGGGCTTTCACGTCCTAGTAATATCTATGGTCACATCAGGATGGCTACCACCTCGTGACTGTGCACCTTATAGTAATTTTATAGTGCTGTTATCCTACATGTACCAGCACAGATATGACGTCATTGCTCCTAGCAAACCCCAGCCAAGAGGTGGGTTACTGGGGTCGGATCGTTTTGCACACGGCACATGTATTTCTCGACTGCACTCGCAGTGTTCGATTTGAAATTCTGACGACTCAGGTGACCAGAGTCGCCCGGGTCGTGTTAATCGATTACAGCCGTGGGAACCATATTAGGTCACATGATTAGGGAATCCCATTCATCATGTCATTCATATGTTAGATTCTGAGTTTGTTTGTCATCTCAGTGGACTACCCAGGCAACAATAAAATAATATTCAGAAGAGCAATATTAATTAATGTGCATACCATCCACAATGAAGCTAACCCAGTTTTTTGGAACACGAATAGTCCATAATAGATTCGCCATCTCTCAAATGATAATAACATTGCTGACGGAAAGGCAGAAAACTAAAACAAACCACAACAGCAACAACAAACTAAAAACAGGCCACAGTCCAGTAAGGAATAGTGGCGGCCCCTGGGGCCGTATTCATGATGCGGTGTTAGCGAGCCAAAACTGGTTTTGGCCGGGATTTCTGGGTTAGCGGCGAAAACTCAGTACGCAAGGAGTACAAACACACCGAGTGTAAGCTAACACCGCATCGTGAATATGGGCCCAGGGGTGCTGTAGGAGAAGTAACCTGCATGCGGTAGTGCAACCTTGAACCACCAGGTGGCGTGTCGAATGGGTTAACGAGCTAACCTGGCAAATCCCATGCGATGATGACCTTTGTCTGGCCAATAGAGTTCGATCGGGCGGCGTCGGAGCAACGGTGGTTTTATTACTCGAAGGTAGGGAATAAACTATTCATAAGGCAGTACATGTGAGGGTTCAAATCTCTATAACAGGGTCTGAACTTACAGATTAACTTACAGATCCTCTTCTCGCTGATCTATGCCCTATTGAGCCTCTAATACCAGCTCGTTATGGTGAATAAAGAACTATTTTTCTGCACACATATGGAGGTGGATAGAGGTCTGAAGTCATATAATTGTGGGTGTCCTCTCCAATGTCTATCCATGTTTCTCTCAAATGCTTCTACCGTTGGTGCTTCGACTACTTTAAATAAAGCTTTGTGGGCCTGGGAGTGGAGGACATGTTATAAGTTTGCATAGCGGTATCCTTAATGAATCCTGCTTCGGATGCTAGTTAGGGTGGCCTTTTGGAAATATCCCCAAAAGAAGGAGAGAGCCGCTATGTATAAAATCATCAGGTGTGAGTGACAGTGTTGTGCTTCCATTGGGGAAGATTTGGACCAATGGTGGCACCACCGGTCATGTGATTGGGAAGCGGGAAGCTAACCCACAGAGTAGCATGAACAGTGACAACAACGCCCAATAATAATAATAATGATTCCATTCCCCACCTTTATACTAGCATAATCCTGTTGTATCACATATAGATAATGAATATGCATTTTTACTTCATAATAACACAAATACACCTAATTACAAGTAATACTGTTTAATCATTTAATTACTAGTCTTAAGCCTGAAGATACAACCTAAATCAAATATCTTTTATTATGAGTTGAAGTATATAAAAAGGCATATAAAAGCAGGACTGTCCTTCCTAAAGCAGGACGGATGGCTACACTAAAGCTACTGCATGTTTGGTATTTTTTGTCTTGGTCTGGATGTAGAATTCTTTGCCCGAAGCCATGTAGTCCAGGATATTTGAAGATGATAACAAAAATACATTTAAAGTTGCATAATCAGATGAAAGCATCAATATTTTAAAACCAGAATATTAATATAGATTTGATCCGACATTACCAAGATATATACTTGTATTAAGCATTTGCTGATGAAAAGAAAGTCATACTAAGTCAAATGGCAGAAACTCAAAACCATTGAACTATGCAAATCTAAATTTCTATAGTCCAATGGTTTGGAGTTTCTGCGATTTTCTGCAATAAATACATTGGATTTATCATACTTTACTTTAGATTGACGTAACTTTTATCTTAAATGATTAATCTTGGAGATATTTGAAGTGAAAACATGCCATGTTAATTTTGCCAAGCTTGTAATAATTCTGACACCATAGGCTTCAGCAGGTATTGCAGGTATAGCAATACCTCAGGGAGTTTGACGCCCCTGCCCTGCAGAGTTGTAAACCACTGCCTTGTGGTACAGTTTCTTGACAGAACCGAAGGCTAAGGGAGCAAACCCTAAACAGAAAACCATGTCACTGTGGCAGCATCAAGGGCGGTTGATGTATGGAACTCCCAACATCTCCCGACCAGCCACTGCAGGGACAAATAGTTTTGCGCCTGTCTTGACATGTTCTTGCCGGTGTGAAACCTCTATTTGCTCCCCGAGAGAGTGCCGCTGGTAACTTGCAAAAGCCAGCAGCACTTCAACACTTTTGCAGGCAGCTTTCATGAAATGTGACATTAAGACCGACTCATGGACACAACTCTCACAGCAGAGAGCTAAATGGAAAGCGGCAGTCAAGTAATGAAAGCAGTCTTTGTCGCATCGCGACTGACAGCATGATGATGATGATGATGAGGCTTCAGCAATAACATATTCTATTAAATTGGGTTAATACCCCACTTAAGCAGCAGCAAATGCTTAATAACTACACCCATATCTAAGTTGGATATCTAGGATCAAATCTTGGTAAGTGTATTAGTTCATCAAATTTGATGCTTTCATCAGAATATGCAGTTTTAAGGTCACCAAAAAAGCCGTGAATAATGATCAGCTTTTACAAGGTAGAACTTACCTTATTCTCTTCGTTCGTGGGAGGGTCCCTCAAGAAATAGCAGATGGGAGAGTAGATAAGGTTGGCAATAGCCATTCCTCTGATTAGCCTACAAAGGTCATCAGAAGAATGGAGATTAGCAAATGTACAGACCCATATAAGTACAGTATGACCCCGTTATAACGCGATCGTTCAGGTCCATATAATGCTAAGATTCAAGAATTGGGGTCAGGATTAAATAGGGTTAAAGAAAATCAGCTTCAGAACTCATCCAGTCTTAATGGGACATCTTAATCCACCCTATTATCGCTCCCTATTGACTCGTTTTTCTTTCATGATTTTACTGTTTTCTGAAGTCAATTTATACATGTATCTATAAATAAAAAGCATTTTGCTAACAAAAAGTTGTGTTTCTTTATTATTAAAATAGTTTTTTCACAATTTACTCTTCATTTCCTTTAAACAAAAAGAAAAAAATATCAAGTGTCTCTTATTGAATGCAGCTGTCTTTGATCATTGATAATGAAACAACGTTCAGGCACAAAGAAATTACGATGCCTTTGTTTTATACCAGCACTTAAAGTTGCATAGACATTTTCTGGGATAAATACATTAGGTTGATCGTTATAATGTCCCTTACTTTAGCTTGGAGTCACTTTTATTTTAAGTGGCTAACTTTTGAGATATTTGAAGTGCAACCATACACAATTAATTTTGGCAAGCACACCAAAACTCTGACACTGTAGGCTTCTGCAGAAACAGGTTAAATTAAACTGTCTCAGTATCCCATTCTATGTGGTGACAAACACTTAATAAGTGCGTCAGTATCTCAGTTAGATATGTAGAATCAAAGTTAAATAATTGTTTTGGTTTTGGAAAACTTGATGCTTTATCAGACTCTGCAGATTTAATTCTACTGATTTACAAACAATGATTCATGTGACCTAAGCGTGGTACATACCATGGGAATCCGATCTGCTTGACAAGCTGCCCACCCACTGATGGTCCTGTGGAAAGACCTTCATCAAGTTAGTTGTGTTAGTTCAGAGTTAATTCAGAATTCCTGCAAATACTATTGCAATGTTTGTATACATATCTAAAAAGGTTTCCAAACAAATATACTGACTATAAATAATGTGTATATAATATATAGAATACATGTAAGGTATTGCATAGTATATATTATATATTACGTATATTGTATATTACTTATATTGTATTACCTGTATTACATACTTTGCATCTTATACATATGCATCATTTTATACATATGCATCTTATACATATGCATCATTTATATGCAGTATATAAATATGTAATATATATAATTATAAATCCAAAAATGGAGATAAACATTCGAATGAAACCTTCAAAAATTAATTTGTTTATATTCCTACTTTGTTGTTAATTGTTCCATAACCATATGCTCAAATCAAAAGTGGAATTAGTGAGAATTAAACTTATTTTCAGGTAACAATTTCTTTTTAAACTACATTTTTTAAATGGCGTTTACATGGTTTTGCGCCTGAACTCTTCATATGTAGATTGTATATACTTGTTTATGCAGATATAGGTAATGCGCAGCCTCAGTGTGCATACATCTATATATTGGGAAGCCCGCCGTGGTTCCTGTCAATTCCGGTAGGGGAAGATATTATATATATATATATATTTTGTGTGCATAACTGTTTGAATATGAACAATCAATTATTCGGTGACATTTGTCTTGCTTCAAGCTGATGTTGCACTTACCGACAGCAAAACCAAGGCTAATTGACACCTGCGCAATAGCATAGACGCTGCCGTAGACGGGCACGTGACGTGTCTCGACCAATAGGGCGAGTAGTGGCATGACCGACACATCTGCCATCCCTGGTGGCAGAATGATGTAATACAGTAACTGCAGAGGATTTTTGGTTGCAACCCGCAGAATTGTGTGTACAAGTCTGGAATTGCTTATTGGCTAAACATCATCTTGGTAGCAAAGACCATCCATGTTTATGCATACAATGTAGTCGAATTTACTTTGTTTGCGAACAATATATATTTACATTCAAGTTTGAAACAATTCTGAAACTGTCAATGTGGGTCAAATGATAAGAAAAATTGATTTCAGAAGTAATAGGAATATCAAAGTTAAAATATGTTAAAATATGTTAAAATATGTTAAAATATGTTAGTAATATCATTTAATAAGTTACAAGGAGTGTGATAGGCCAGCTGTTCTCAGGAATGCTCAATTTTCTTCTTGTCTTACAATTGCAAAAATACCCTACACATTGTTACCCAAGTATAATATTTCTACATTTTCTTTCTAGATATTATATTTTACATGTGGTGCCCCGGCTGACTGCCCAAGTTAATGGTACTTTCAGCCGGCCCTGGTCTCTGATCTCAGGTCAGAGTGGGGATCACTAGTATCAGACAGGGTGCACCATCACAGTTCAGAGAAACTTTTGCAGCCTGAATAGCTCACTCATTTATTGGGATGTCAGTATGCTTAAGCATTGTCGTTGTTGGTCATTGTTTTACGTCCTAGCAACATCTAAGATCATATCAGGATGGGTACTGACTTGTGACAGTGCACACTCATGGTGACTTTTTATAGTGCTGCCCCACTGGGAAATCAGGCCACCGGCACCATGACCTGATATCCAACTCAGTGATATTATCCTGATGCTGAGCTAACCAGTCCTTCCCCTATCCTACCAATGCTGAGCGCCAGGCTAGGAAGCAACACGTATCAATTTTATAAGTCATTGGTTTGACTCAACTGGGAACCAAACTCATGATACCTGGATGCGAGGCTCGCGCTCAACTGATTTGGCCACCACGCCTGGTGAGCATGCTTAAGCACCCAAAAATCATGGTTTATGCATGGATGGAAAATATATCTATCACTAGAGAAAATAGTTCTATAATATAAATCGGTGTTCATGTATGCATTGTTTCACTGGCATATATGAACGATACTAACCATACTGGTGATTAAAATCACGTTGTAATTGTTTATATTATAAAACATGTCTGGTTATGTATGTGAATTAGAAGACATGATGTGTAGGCAGATTATCGTCTGAGCGCGTGGGTGGAGTGCTTTCAAATGGGGAAATATATAAATGCTGAAACCCATTGAAATAAATCTACCCAGCAACCAAAACTATTAGGGTGCATACCAGTGCATACAATCATGTCTTTCATCTTTATTGCACTTGTACAGAGCATTAGGCTCTCTGCTATGGAACTATATTCCATTGACATCATATGTCGCTAGTGTCATTTAACTATGCAGAAGGCATCTTGTATCAATATAACACAAACACAATGACACAGACAACAACATGAATAGGCAGAATGCAACAAACCGAATGACATTTTCATAAATTTTATGATAATAATATATTATCTTGGATACTTAATAATTGTAAAGCAAATTTGGTTCATGACAACAGATATCATTAGACATTTCCGCAGACACATGGAATAATGGTGATCTTTTCTTTTTAAACTATGGTCAGGAGAACATTTATATTTCACAGAATAAACCTACTAAGATTGTAATGTAACTCCAAGAGATGTGTGATATTATATTCAACAAAACAACTCACCTAGAGCAAGACCCAATCCGAAATGGGGAACAATCAGATGGGTCATGTGGGTAGCTAGAGGAATCTGAGGAGAGGAAGATGATCCAATGGTTGGAACAGTAGACTTCTTTTCATCAACAATTATTAGCAATTCCTTTGAAGCTACATGTCTACTTATAGTAGTCCACATATTCCTTCTATTGTGCCATACAAAGAGAATGAGAGCTTTCTGTGTTGTTTCATTTGAAGATGTCTCATACGATCAAAGCATGCCGCTTTTTTTTTTTTTAACCACACTTACCTGGATCTGACCTAACGTAGATAGGCTACTGCGGCGAGCATTAAACTTTGTTGCTGCATTTAAACTAAAGACCCTGTCACATTACGGCGCATCTCGCAAGCGTGCAGCCAACGTGTAAAATCACTTTCTCATGTCGAGAAGCATCAAACTTGTTGGAGCAGGTGGCAAAGTTGGACATATACATACCGTATACATAGGGTATGGCCAATGTATGACCAACATATGGCTTACATGCCTCCCGGCAAAAAATGCTTGAATTACGCTCACGGTACATTTGCAGAATGCCACTGAATGTTATATACGTTATTCGATCGCCAGAACTACGCCTCAAATGTTACATACATCAAGACACACTGGAGAAATGCTAAACGTATATTAGACATACGTTAGACGTATGTTATCCATACATTGTCAGTATGTGGACTGTACATTCACACTGCCTTTAACTTAGGTCAATGTAGTGAACAACGTTTGTCTAACATAGTCAAACATACATCGACATATGCCTAACATATACATAGCATACAGCCGACGTAAAATCCACACGTTGTCGACCATTGTCATATGTCAAAAGTGTTGTGAATGCACAAAACTTTGCCGACCCCCTGATGCGCAATGCTGTATCACAACGAATGTGGACATACATTGACGTATACCAATGAGCGCCTAATGTACGCGTAATGATGTATCCCAACGTAGTGGCCAAATATCACATATGTCGGCGTATGTTGGCGCGATGCATCATAATGTGACAGCCCCTTAATTGTCCTTGCTTTCCCTTCGAATATATCTTAAAAGTTAGCCAGTTATAATATAAGTTACTGTATTGACCAACAAAATATATGTATCTAGTTTATATGGCAGAACGATTGCATCATGCAACTTTAAGTATATTTGGTTTTATGTAACAACATCCATGATGGCATCATATCTGCTCTTGCAAGATACCTCTGCCGGTGATTGTTTAATACCGCCCAATTGATTAATGTGAAGACAACACCATTTAAATAGTGGTAGCCTCAATGGCTATGTACTGAGATATGATAGTCCAGACTCTTGTAAGGCTATGAACTACATGATGACAACAGTATAAGTTAGCTGACACTGGCATAATATTCTCATAATAATTCATACCTTGTTAGCGAAATTATTAATACACATTTAGTTCGAGTATATTAGTTATATTTATATATATATATATATATATATATATATATAAGATATATATACATATATGCATATACACACACATATATATATATATAAATATACATATATATATATATATATATATATATATATATATATGTAGGCCTATGTACGCATATTATAATGCATTAAGTAGGCATTTGGTATTTGAATGGTGTCCATAATACATAACTCGTAATTTATTTAATTAACAGCGCACATAAAGTTAACCCATTAAATCAATTAACTAATTACAATAACAAATAACTCATCTCGGTAATGGTTTAATTTTACTTACACATAGAAGACAGACCCCCATAAGAAGCAAGGCGGCTATCATGCAGATCCACCTGGGCGAGACAGAGAAACTGGGTCAGTAGGTTATTGACAGTGCCGCCGCCGTCGGTAGAAACTGGTACTATATCTGGTGCCGCCCTCTCGCGTTAAGCGTCGGAACTATCCGCAACTACCACCGGGATGACATGCAAGCCAAGTTCTGAGACGGTAACGATATCGGGAGGTACATGAACAGATGTACTTATTAATATCAGATAGGCGGTGGATAATGGTATATACTCCGACATGTCTCATTGTGAGTGTTGAATTCGCAAGTTGTACGGTGGCAGTAACTAGGTCACCTAGTTGGAACAGTTCTATATGGGTCATCTCGCCCTGCCACCTAGCGGGAAACCGTGTCAACAGTAGTGGCTTGTTTCGCTTGACATTCATAATCCAATGAAAGCATTGCATTTTCGAAATCAAAGCAGCTGGTTTTGGTTCTCGTCAATTTAATATCACTTATTACTGGTGAAGCTTATCGAAACCGCATCGATGCCAGTATTAACGTCAGGATGACATTAAAGTGACGTCACACAACGGGCTGGGTATGTATTCAGAGAGTTCGAGCGAGCAAATATAATAGATATGCACTAACTCTTGTATGTTAGAGGTAAGGAGTTTGCTACTACTAGTACTAGCTATATATCAGTACTGTAGGTAGCAGGGGAGAGGGGGAATATTGCCTCCCCTCAACCCCCTACTCCGTGATTTAAAAAAGAAGAAAAATCAGCTCTACCCTATATTAACCTCTCGAAATGACTAGGAATTACATTTCAGAGCCTCTAGATTACCACCAAAAAAAGTCCTCGAGGGGCATAACCCCAGAACCCCGCCTCGTGCCTTCAGCAGTCATCCATTGCAAGAATTTATCTGACTTCCAAACAAAAATTCCTAGCTATGACTGATGTCGATTCTATTATGCATAGTCCGATGAAAGCATGCCATTTTTATAAAGGAATGCATGTAGGTCAACTAAGTCACTTTAAGAGACCATGTTACTGGTCATGGTGGAACCTATGATGTCAGAATTTTAACGTAGGCCTAACATTTAACTTTCTCTGTTTTAACTTTAAATATATCGAAAGTTAAACATTTAAAATTAAAATTATTTCAAACTGTAATAAGATGGAATATAACAATCAACATACTATATTAATCTCGAAAATGGCAGAAACTCAAAACCATCGGATTATAGTTTGAAACTTTAAACATGATCCATTTTCGATTAGTTGGAGTACCATATATATATATAAATATATATATATATATATATATATATATATATATATATATATATATATATAGCTAGTGTATGAATATACGGGTATAAATCTTCGGTATGAGGTTTATTATTATTATATTAAGTTATAATATTATTTATTGTCCAATAAGGGACGAATCCGATTTAGTTGCGGCCTGCTGGCTTACGATGGCGCCCCCACCGGCAGCGCATGCGATGTCTGAATCACTTTGCTCTAATAAGTTTTATATATACAAATATATATATATGTGTATATATATACATATGCATATATAAAGGTATATATATATGTGTTTATATATATATGTATATATATATATATATATATCTGTGTATATGTACATATGTATATATATATATGTATATATATATATATATATATATATATACATATGTATATATACACACACATATATATATATATACATATATATATATATATATATATATATATATATAAGGAGTGTTGAAGCAGAGAATTATGTCAGATCGGTAGACTAGCAAATTGAATTATTCATTTGAAGTGTCGACTAAGAATAGTAAGACGCTTCACAAGTTTGATATTTGTGGCATCCAATGCTGCAGTTACTAAGTTTAGCAGCCAAACTCCGATGTTTAATCGGCAAATTGTTTATTATGAAGACAACACAAACATTGTAGATATGTACCTAAATGTGTAGGATAACGTTAATTAATTAACTTCTCACCTGCCAATTTTTAATGCGAGGACGCCAAAGAAATTACAACCGATGAGGTAGCCAAGACTGTCGGGAACAAACACGGTTCCTGTAAGAAAAGATATACATAGCATGCAATACTATACTCTTTTATGTATTGTAACTGTCACTTTATATATATATATATATATATATATATATATATATATATATATATATGTGTATATATATATATATATATACATATATTATATATGCATACCTATATACACACATGCATATATACACACATGCATATATATATACGCATATACACACATGCATATACATATTATATTATATATATATAAGGTAGGGCTATGTAATAAGAGAGAGAAAGCGACAGGTGGGTCGGTTTGAAATCGAGTAGCAGACTGACTTATGCCTGCCCGTTCCGCGGCGTTGCCAGGGGCAACGGGGGCAAATCGAGGCTAGTCAGCCATTGGACATAATAAATTAGAAGTAATGGTAGAATAATAATAGTAATAATAATAATAAGGAATATATACTCCGCCTGCTTATATACGCATAATTCATTATACATCCCGTATATGCATCTGTGTATATATATATGCAGATATTTTTTTTATATTACAAACATATGAGGATTTAAGGCACGCAACCCGATACACGCCAGTCCAAACATTGAGATACGAATAATTCAAATGAAATGATTTCCAGTAATCTTTCTCTTTTCTACAATGCTCTGACAGTGCTCAGCATGAAAGGGCAAAAAGACCCAAATTATACCCGATCCCTGCACGCCATGCTTATCTAGACATGAGGGAGCGTGACGTAGCTCAGGCGGTAGAGTGTCCAGCTATGAAGGTGTGGGTGATCTGATCGATCCTGCTCAGTGGACCCATTTGCAGTTTGGGCTATTTTTCGTTCCAACCAGTGGTCCACAACTGGCTCATCAAAGGCTGTGGTTGGTGCTATTCTGTCTGTTGGAAAGTGCATATATATATAAGACCCCTTGCGGCTTAGCGGAAAGAGTAGCCTATGTGGGTTTCCTCAAAAAGAAATATGTCAGAATGACAGTATGTTTGATGTCGAATAGCCGATGATAAAAATCAATGTGCTCTAGAGAGAAGAGTTCAGGCGCAAAACCATGTAAACGCCAATCCAAAAATTGACATAAACATGGGATTCAAACCCTCAACACCTTAATTTTCTTTACATTTCTTCTCCTTGGTTCATCGCTCCATAATCATATGATGATAAGACAAGTGAAATTAGGGGAAAAAAAGATTATTTGCAGGTACAATTCTTTTAGTTAAACTACATTTTTGGATTGGTGTTTACGGGGTTTTGCGCCTGAACTCTTGAGATGTCGTTAAATAAAACTTTCTTTCATCTAGACATGCGCACATTTACTAAGTACTCACCGAGCTGCCATTTCTGTGGGTCCATTGTCTCAAGAAGCCAGACTGGAAGGGTAGGCTCTAACATCGCTATGGCCATTTCAGGGAACATTATTGCACCTGGGGAAAGAAAGGAACTGTGGAAGGGCCTCGCTTTGGATTTTCAGGTGGAACGCAGACTTTTATTGGTCACAGAATAAGAATAACACGCTTTACAGGTGTTACCCAGATAACACGCTTTTCAGGTGGTACCCAGATGGCGATGGAGTAAAATGCTATTGCAACAAACTTGTCCCCATTTTTAATTTGACCTCATGTGTTGATAGGTCGTAGACCATAAACATAAACTTATCCCAATTCCTATATGACCGCTATCCTGATATGACATTAGAAGTTGCGATAATGTAAATTTAATGATTCATGGGTTATGTTATACATATACACATATATATATACGTATATATTTATATATATATATTTTTTTTTCTGTATGTGTGTGTTCTTTTCGAAGACGTAATTAACTGATTAAATGCTGTGGAGATCAAATGAATATTTGAAGTGTGCAATTCTGTAAAAGCCTATAAATAAACATCAACGTTGGCGAGATCAAAATGAACATGAATTGTGCAATTTACTGTAAAAAAACAACAACTATATACATCAACAACTGCACCCAAGGAGAATATTTCTCTTCCTGAAGTTGATTTGACTCTACATTAGTTCAACTCCAAGCTAAACTAACACAAATAAAACATTGTTTACAAATTCTCTCATTTACATAATTTATGTAATGTATGAATACTAGGTTTATTTGCACGGACTTCGTTATGTGCAGTCGTGGCCGAGTGGTTAAGGCGATAGACTAGAAATCTATTGGGCTCTGCCCGCGCAGGTTCGAATCCTGCCGACTGCGTACTTTTTCTGTTTTAGTGAGTTATAAATAGCCTAACATAAAAAGCCAACACTTGTTTCCCAGAATAATAGCAAATAATAGTAATATCATAAAGATATATATTGTTGATGAACTTTGATTATATTTATCTTGCTAGTAATAGATGTGTCTTATTCGTGTTAATTAATTTCAATTAGTAGGTTATTTTGTTAATAGGAGACTTTGTCAAAGATGTTGAAAGGAGCTCTCACTGAAAATACGATTATAATATTCTAATATAGCTCATGTAAGGGTATCCGAAACTAAAATGCGCAGGACTGAAAGAACAAAATTAAATGATTTGAAAAACGTTGCGCAGTCGGCAGGGTTCGAACCTGCGCGGGAAGATCCCATTGGATTTCAAGTCCAACGCCTTAACCACTCGGCCACGGCTGCAGATATGGCTGCTACCCTCAGAGTAAAAACATGCACGACTCTATCGTCAGACGGCGCATCATGCCTGTCTCGGTAATGCTGGAGTTGGACAGAAGCAGTTCCTTCCACTGTCAGTTTGTTTATTTGTTTGTTGTTGTTTTACGTCCTAGCAACATCTCAGGTCATATCAGGATGGGTACCGACTTGTGAGAGTGCGCACTCATGGCAACTTTATAGAGCTGCCCCACTGGGAGACCAGGCTGCCATCACCATGACCTGATATCCCACTCAGTCACATTATCCTGACATTGGGCCAACCAGTCCTTGCCCTATCCTAATAATGCCGAGTGACTGGCTAGAAAGCGACAATTATCAATTTTGAAGTCATTGGTTTGGCTCGACTAGGGTTCAAACCCACGATCCCATGGTCTACCAACATGGGGGACGGAAGTGCGAACTCATTCGGCCATCCAGTCTGGTTCCTTCTACTATCACGTGTGTGTAAATAAGAGGGGATAGAGTGGGGGTTGAGGGGGTGTAGTGGGGGTCGAGGGGGGTGTAGTTGGGTTGAGGGGTGTAGGTGTGTAGAGTGGGTGTATGGTTGTGTGGTGGGTGTGTAGGGGTGTGTGGTGGGGGGATTTAGGGGTGTGTGGTGGAGGGGATGTAGGGGTATGTGGTGTGGGTGGTGGTGTGTGGTGTATGTGTGTGGTAGTGTAAGTGTGTGGTGGGGGTGTAGGTGTGTGTGGTTGAGGTGAAGGTGTGTGTGGTGAGCATGTAGGTGTGTGTGTGGTGAGGGTGTAGGTGTATGTGTATGTGTGGTGAGGGTGTAGGTGTGGTGTGTGTGGTGGGGGTGTAGGTGTGTGGTGGGGGTGTAAGTGTGTGGTGGGGGTGTAAGGGTACTGGGCGTATAGGTGTGTGTGGTCAGGGTGTAGTTGTGTGTGTGGTAAGTGTGTATGGTGGGGCGGGTGTGGTGGGGTGTAGGGGTGTGGTGGGGTCTTAGGGATGTGATGGGGGTGTAGGGATGTGGTGGGGGTGTAGGTGTCTGTGGTGGGGGTTGACGGTGTGTGTGGTAGGGGTGTAGGTGATTTGTGTTGGAGGTGTAGGGGGGTCTTGCAGAGCGGCACCTCACAATATTTAGCATCCCTAAACCCTCATCACACACCTACACCCTCACCACAGCCCTAAACCCCCACCCCTCACACCTATACCCCCTACACACCATGGCACACACCTATACACCCAGTACCCCTTACACCCCACCACACACTTACACCCCCACCACACACCTACACTCCCACCACACACGCCACCCCTACACCACCACACACGCACCAACACCCTCACCACACATACACCTACACCCTCACCACACACACACCTACACCATCACCACACACACCAACACCTCAACCACACACACCAAGCCCCCACCACACACCTACACTACCACACACATACACCACACACCACCACCCCCACAACATCCATAAACCCCCCCCCCCCCCCACACACCTACACCCTTCTAAATTCTAGCCAACCATGATGGCCGACTTGGACCGGTAACGGGTGCTGCCACCAAGTGTATAGCGAGAGAAATGGCTCAGGAAAGGTTCCCACTATATGTATATTTTAATATCTGAACAATATTTATGTATTTTACCAGGAATTCGTTAAGTCAATATTCGGTACATGAAATTACATCGAAACAAAATATTCATAGTCCAGTCTATTTCGGCTCCAATCAAGTAGGTCCTGACTTGGATCCGTCCAGCACTATTAGACTGAGTAGGCCTACCCACTAGCTATTCACAAAAGTTATGTTGCATCAAGCGGGAAGAGATTTTTGTTGTTGTTTTTTACGTCCTAGCAACATCTAAGATCATATGAGGACGGGTACCGACTTGTGACAGTGCGGACTCATGGTGACTTTATAGTGCTGCCCCACTGGGAAATCAGGCAGCCAGCACCATGACCTGATATCCCACTCAGTCACATTATCCTGACACTGAGCCAACCAGTCATTGCCTTGGCCTAGTAATGCCGAGCGCTAGGCTAGGAAGTGACACGTATAAATTGTTTAGTCATTACGGGAAGAGATATAGGCTACTATATTAATTGTAGGCCTAATGAATATAAGTCTACTCAAAAGGATTCAAATGTAGTATGACTATTAGCAAAGACACTGTACTGTCGTGCATTGTCGTTGCTATTATTCGTAGGCTTACTTTTTCAGGGACGGTGAGTGGGCCATGCCCCACAAATGTATAGGCTATGCAAGGCTAGGATCCGAGATCAATTCAGATGCACACACATACTGGATGGCAGAATGAGTTGAACGCTTCTCACTATGGCTATTCTTGGGATTCAAACCCCAGGTTTGAACCCTGGCTGAATTAAAGCTTCATAGCTGTCCAGCGACGAAAACAAACACCCTCAAAGGAGCTTAATCCCTATGCACAGAATAAATACCGTATCAATACAAATTTTTTTTTTTTAAAAGCACTGTCTTTAAAATTGACATAGGCCTATATTGCAACATAAACTGCTGATGGTTGGCATTAGTATGATAGTGCAAGGAAAACTGCAGTGAAGAACACCAATTTTCCGTGATTGAAATATCCCATGCTTAATAAACTAATGTTAGGTAGGCCTAACTATATTTTAGATCACATTTTCGTTATTTTACGTGGTGACCCATGCAATACATTTGAACGGTTCAAGTGTAAAAACCGACAAATACATTTTAGATGTTTCCTGTCAAATAGAATTTATTGTTGTCCATCAAATTCATATTGTGTAGTGCATTAAAAAGGGAGTTGTCAGTTTCTGCAAATAAACAAATTTGACCATCAGCATGATGGCAGCTTCAGCTCAATCATTCTAATCAACGTTTCATTTCGGCCTGAATGCCATTTGGTTTTTGTGTATCTGACCCCTTCGTTCATAATATAGTCAATGATAGTAAAACCCAGAGCCATTTCAAAGTTAAGGCAACACAGTTTCTCAAACAGGATCATAAATATATGGAACAGTCTCCCACAAAATGTTATTGATGCCGAGTCAATAAATTCATTCAAGACTAGATTAGAAAAAGCATGGGCTGATGATCCAGGGAAATGTGACCCCTATTTCACCACATGCTACTAATTATTCCTTGTGTTGCTTATTTACTTGCACTCAAGCAAAAATGAGAGACAAATAAGTGTTCACACTTCCTGTCTACCATTCGCTATTTCGCTATTCATAGGCTAGTAATTTACTTAGATACAATTAGACCTTTACTGGAAGATGGTCCTTAAACCTGTGCAGCCATATTGGTGTCAAACTCAAAATGTCCCTTTTGTGTTTCTTAATCTACTAGCTCTGATTCCCCCCCCCCTCCCATTTCGCATATACAGTAAAAACCTCTCTATACAGATCAGTCCACAGATCAACCACTCCCCTATATCGATCGCTTTATTTGGGTCCCAGCAATACCATTGTAAGGATATTTTAACTCTCTAAACCGACCACCTCCTGAAATGGACCACTTAAAGTCGGTCCGATGGTCGGTTTTACTGTAGTTATAAATCTATTGTTTCAATTAGGAAAATTGTAATCAATGTAAAATATGTATTTGTCTTACCTGACGCAATGAGCACGTAGGGGTCCATTAGAAGTATGTGCAACGGTGTACCCACTGCTGAACTCTGTGTGCAAATGGTGCAAACATTTATTATTTATTAGAATGTCTTTCTTGTCTAGCCTGTAATATATGTATCAGAGGTCAGAGGTCAGACCGGACCATGACCGATGACTTCAGGTCAAGGAGTGTTCTAAATAAACAGTTACATTACCCATGAACCCCTCCCCCCCATCCACATTTGACAAAACAACTATTATAACTCAATGACTCGAGAATCACTACCCCATCTTTAGACACATTACCACCACTACATAACTACATCTTCAACCAGCAATGCACACAATATAAACCACTATACATGCACAACATGGCACTATTTAAAGACTAACCGTTATTAAAACCAAATCTAACTGATATACACACACAGCATATGATTTAACCACTAGTGTACATTACTGCACACTCTATCTTGATGCATATAGATACCTTGCAC
This sequence comes from Branchipolynoe longqiensis, assembly GCA_030323885.1. NCBI lineage: Eukaryota > Metazoa > Annelida > Polychaeta > Phyllodocida > Polynoidae > Branchipolynoe > Branchipolynoe longqiensis. Next base: position 23,544,231 of record CM059190.1, on the reverse strand, counting down.
TATGTTCAGTACATATGCTGTACACTATGCAGCATAGGCTGCTCCCCCACTTTCTTTTATGTTCAGAATGGGTTGTGCTGCACACAATGCAACACATTCCACTTCCACTATGTACAGATGAAATGCGACCACTCCGACAGTTGGCAGACCTGTGCCCCGGCGCTGACAAAATATGTATTCAGATGAATAAAAAATATTTACCAAAAAAAAATTACATTGCTCACTGTGTCAACACGTCTTTACATGGTGTCAGATGTGGGGTAAATCCCCACTCACACTACAGCTTGTGACCGCTTGTGACCACTTTGTGACCACTTTAGACCAAAGAACCCACAGTCCCATTTGACCTCCTTCCGACCAAAGCAATGGTCACCAATCTGCCAGTGACAATTTTGATCGCAAGAAGGTTTTTTTCTGCAGTGGCTGCAATTTTAACCTCCTTGTGACTAAATTGGTTGCAAGGTCAGCGACCATTAAGGACCACGTTGTGACCACTTGTGACCATTTTTCGACCACTTTGTGATGTCTTTGCGACCACCCCTTTTGTGTGGTCGCAAACAGTCACAAGCGTGGTCGTAAGCAATCACATAGTGTGACTGGGGTATAAGGTGGAGCTGGAGGACGGGGCTGGAATCAGAATTATGATCTCACTAGTCTAACCAGTGATAGAAATAAGCAAAATTGTTCACTTGTCCATTTCAGGAAAAGTCTGGTGTCATCTTTTGGCCTAATTGTCCGTCTGACTTTTCACTTTTCTGCAGTAGCCCTACTTACCGCTGTTATCTCAGTTAACCTCCATGGTCATGGGAATAGAACTACACAAATAAAACAAAACCAATTTCATAAATAATGTAAATTACATTTTACTTACTTCACACTGGCATGGTAAATTACTTCACAATGAGTCATTGACTGTCCACAAGGTACAGTGACTCTCCACAAGATCTACATATTATATATTGCAAAGACCAAAGAAAAATAGATATGTACGGGCCGTGTAGGGCATAACGGAAAATATAATGACTGAAAATGTCTCATTCTTTAAAATTGACTAAGTCTAGTCTGTTATATAATATAAGTATTTTGGTTTCGAGAATGTGATGTTGTCATCGGTCTAGACGCAGTGTCAGTAGACAAAAAAAAAACTACAACAATAAAAACCAACAATATTTAAAGGAGAATACTTACCTGTGGTGTTAACGTGGGTTGTAATACCCAAATAAGTAGTGCTGAAAGAAAAGTAGGAACAAACATTAATTGTCAAATTAAATATGCAGCAAGACGTGCTTAGTAAGTGCAACAAGATCTATGTTGGATATGTAGGATCACATCTAGCTATAAGTAGGCCTACTTCGGTTTTGAAAATGTGATACTTTCATCGAACTATGCAGCTTCAAAGCTCTACATATGGGTCACTCTCCTGAAAACTGGCCAGAAGTGTCACATGGAGAGTTACAATTTAATATTTGAATTTATAAGATTTTTTGGTTGCAAATGAAAGATGGAAATCTCCCCTTTACATATATGTAAAATATAAATTAGTGAGATAAAAAATAAAGGTGTAGTCCATGATTAAGCTATTTCACATGGCAGTATAACATGTCTTGCTCAGACGTAGCACATGTTTAGGACACCCCACACTCTGCTTAATAAAAATCTAAGCAGAATTAAATTATTTTGTAATGAGAAGCATATTAATTATGGCATAATATACATAAATATCTAGTGCTTATATTAATAAAAAAAAGTAATTTCCAGCCATGCTTTATTCACTGAATAATTAGTCTACAATATGTGTGTGACATCCAGACACCACTGGTTACATCTGTGATGGACATTTTAATGTTATTTCTGAAGACATCAAATAATTGTTTTATAAATTCAAACATGCATACATGTTAATAAATATTTCCTTTTGATTTGGGAACTGTTTTGTTTGATATATCAATGCAATACAAGATGTTAGTAAGGATTCAACCATGTCCCATATGTCAGGTTACAAATGGGTGACTGTAAAACACTTGATAACTAAAAAGACCAATGTTGCACATGGTTTATTTTATTTCCCTTATTTCTTACATCAAATCTGAACATGAATATGAAAAGTATAATGAAAAAAATAAGTAGGATGTTTTTTTATTGATGTTTTAAAATCCCATCCCATGCTGACCAGTTTTCAGGAGAGTGACCCATATCGTTTATTGTGGTGTTTTTATGAGGCTATTCACAGAGGTGCAATGCTCTGCGAATTAGCACAATAATGATTATTATTCACAGAGGTGCTTTGCTCTGCGAATTAGCACAAGAATGTTTATTATTCACAGAGCTGCTTTGCTCTGCGAATTAGCACAATCATGAGTATTATTCGCAGAGCTGCTTTGCTCTGCAAATTAGCACAAGAATGTTTATTATTCGCAGAGCTGCTTTGCTCTGCGAATTAGCACAAGAATGATTATTATTCACAGAGCTGCTTTGCTCTGCAAATTAGCACAAGAATGTTTATTATTCACAGAGCTGCTTTGCTCTGCGACTTGGCTGAAGAATGATTATTACTCACAGAGTTAGAGACTTGCAGAAAAAATTCAAATACCAGATAGCCCTACAAAACAAAAGTATTCTATTAAAATACACCAACCCCTTTAATTTAACATATATATCGACTTCATAGGCATAGCAGAAGCAAAGTTATTACAGTAAATAACCATCATGTAAATGTAAATAACAGCACATGACAAACCAATCAGATGAGTGCCATGGAGGTGTGACAGTCTGCATGCTGATTGGTTAGTTGCAGCTCTGCAAATGACAATATTGTCATAAGCATATTCAGCGCTGTAAGGAGCGGGACAACCAGCCATGTTTGAACCCGTTTGAGCCCGTTTGAACTTGCCGGAAATAGACTTTCCTCTTCTCGTGTTCGCGAGAACTCAGTGAAGTAGAATTTTCCGATATGCGCAGTTCAAAACTTAGATTTTATTCAAAATTAAAAGAAATAAAGAACAATTTGGCATAAACATGGATGCACAAATGAAATATTAATAGTTTATTCCACGGACAGGATGGCCATATTTGATTATCACGACCGTGACTCGGGTCAACCAAGTTGCTAGAATTTCAAATCGAACACCGTGAGTGGAGTAAAAAAAATACATGCGCAATCATAAATTACTTTGCTGTAGTTATATCGGGGAGTCGGTCCTAAGCATTGCTTATCGATATTAGATTATAGAACAGAAATACTTGACAATAAACATTAACTTTTTTATAACTATAAAATGGTATTTATTTCAATTATCATAATCATGTGTTGTGTTGTTTTGGTTGACAAGTTGGAAACTTAGCGATAATAGCAGAAACCTCCTGCACCTCTGCCTGAGCAAATGAATGCCAAGGCACCATGCTAGACCTCCACAGACTGTCAGACATTATTATTTGACTAGTTTCTTGTTCAGACATTATCACATATTTATGTATCTTTTGCACAGATTAAAGTGTTTGAAGTATATTTTAAAGTTATCTGCTTCAATTTCTCTTTAAATCACACAATATCAGTACTTACAGAATGGGAAACTCATCCTGCAAGGGTATGCTCGATATGGGACAGTAGTCACCCGTTTTTCCTCCTTTCCTCACTGTGAACCCTTCTCAATATTGTTGGTTATAATTCGCAGAGCAGCAGCTTTGCGAATAGCCAGTGCGTTTTTTAATAGAAGGACATTACTGAAATCTAAGTACTGATTTATCTTTGATTGCTTCTAGGCTTGCAGTTAAATGATATATTTCACAACTCACCTCCCTCCAATGTAACTACGGCCGATATGACTAGGAAGGGCGCCATCTTGCCGACAAATTGATACATGAAGCCTCCGAATGGATAGCCAACTGAAAGTAGGTCAAGGATGCATTTGCTTATTTATTTGTCAGAGCTTAACATCAAGGCAATATCTAAGGTCATATCACGAGGGGTACCGACTTGGGACAGTGCACACTCATGGTAGCTTTATAGTGCTTCCCCACTGGGAGACTAGGCCGCTGACACCAACACCTGACTTCCCACTCAGTCGCATTATCCTGATACTGAGCTAGCCAGTGCTTGCCCATAACCTAGTAATGCTGAGTTTCAGAATAGGTAGTGACAAGTATCAAGTTTATACATCATTGTGTAAAAATATACGGATTTTCGGTTGGGAATTATATATTGGCAGAGAGCATTATTATTCTTGGGTGATGGAGTGGGTACAATGTTATGTAATCTAAAGGTAATAATTTCCCACTCCCATTATGACATGATATAAGCTGTGTGAAATATATGTTCATATATTAGGCCTGAGATTAATGAAGAGATGTTCCTATATAAGAGGCAGTAAATGATTGTTGAAATGTTTCTCTATGCATCCATAAAGAGTGCAACTGGAGAAAAGACCATTTTAACAGAGATCTATTGTAACTGTATGCAGCTACCTGTCCCTACATGACCACTGGGTGGGCACACCAGCCTAATTTGCATATACACACAGGGCACCACCTGCAGCTGGGTTGAGTGACAGCCACCCCTACTGGGGGGTAGGGGGGGGGGGCACCAACCCAGACTGTGGAGGTGCCTGATTGGCTGGCTGTGGACTGCCCAGTCACCTGCACCCCATTGGCCCTCGGACCACACTAGCCTCAAACCTGAGATCATTATTGTAGATTCTGCTTAAGACACACTGAAGAGAGATCACTCTACTCCTGGCTCTTGAGTGAGACACACCTACTCTTGAGCAGGAAGCCCAGACACTCTGTCTGATGCTATCAACATTCATCTATTCCAATTGAGTGTGTACACAGCCAGAGGACTCATGTCCCATGGGCTGTAGGCACTGCTTTCTATATAGGCTAAAGAGGTAATGATATTTTGTGTGGCTAGAGGGCAAGGGGTGTGGATGATAGATCACTGGTAGGTGGACAGGAGTTGGTGTTATTAAAGCACAACTTCTCCACTGTTTATCTGTGTGACTTGTCTTCATTCTTCCTTAGCATTGGTTAATGGGTTGATAGATGAGTGGTATGAAGGGGAGAGTTTTTGTAGTATTATCTGGTGTCCCAAACGTGGCCGGGGATTCAGTAATATTATAATTGGTTTGTCTCGACCAGGATTCAAACTTCCGACTTTCTATGCAGGAAGGTTGCGGTCTACCGATTTGGTAGCGACATCTGGTGGGATGAATTGATGACAGTTGACACATTTATTGCATGTTCCCATGTACCCACTCAAGTCATATCATGACTGTGCATTTTGTGTGTAGCAAGCTCCACTTTAGGGAAAATGTAGTTGCTCCCGCACTCTTGTCTCCGTGACAGGGCTGCTAAATAAAAAAAACATTAGAAAAGCGCCGGAAGACTGGTTCATGGAAATAACCACATGATGCTGCAATCTAATATGTGTTCCATATAAATGGTTCAAGTGCAAAAACTGACAAATGCCATTGGAGCCAAAATGAATCTATGACTACCATATTTGAACTGAAACTGCCATCTTTCCGATATTCAAATCTGTTTCTTCACCAAAGCTGCCACATCCCCTGTATAATGCCCTACTCAATATGAAATTGATAAACCTTAACTGGGAAGCATATAGCAATCAATTCTATTTTTTAGAATAAAACAAACTAAACTGGATTTCTTGGTTTTTGCGTCTGAGTCCTTCTTATGCTCTTCAACTTATCTACCGTAGCCAGCTAAATTTGGGGTAAATAATTGATGAAATCGTATAAATTATTAAACTTTAAAATTCGGTCCTGATAATACCGAGCACCAAGCATGCAGTGTCAAATTTAATATAAATCTAGTAAAACTTTAGATTTGATTGATCAGGAGAGCAAGCACATGAGCTTCAACATGGAAGTGATGGTAGCGACTGAAGTATGTATTTTGCAAGCAAGATCAGAGAATAAGATTTGAAGAAGAAGAAGGAACTTACTGAGCACTCCGAGGGCTATACCACCCAGGGCGATGCCCATCGCACGGCTTCTCTCCTTGTCGTCGGAATAGGTGATAGCCAACATACTCATTCCTTTAAAAATCAAAACATAATTAAGCCTATCTCACAAGTGAAGCATCCCTCAACCATTTCCTACTTATTTTGTTGTCAATAGCTGAGTTTCATACTCTTTTTCTTTGTTCTTGAAGATTAATACTGCCTGTCATCGATAAGTCTGAATAGACTTGTTTTCACCATTAGACAGTTTGTCGATAGAAAGCCCAAGCCTTCACTTTTACCAACCCAAGTTATTTTTAACCTCCCACACAAAATAGACATGGTATGAGAGCAACTGGCCTTTGGTGTTGCTGTAAGTTATACACAGCAGTGGAAATGCAAATTGGCAGAGGTGGGGGCACAGGGAATCGAACCACCAACCTTCAGATTAGGAGTCTGACCTAGAAAAATGTCAGACACACTAACCACTCCGCCACTGAGAACACCACAAACACCCTAATCTTGTGTTGAGTATATCTCCAATGCAATTACTTCAAACTCCTCATTAATTATTATTCCACGTCTTGCTTTGACCATATATGTTGCTATAGCCGTGTTCACACCTGGGCATTAAGTCGCCTCATCTAGTTCGCCTCATCTAAGTCGGCTCACATTGGCAGTGTGGACGCGACGCTGAGGTGGATTAGGGCTGAGTCGCCTCATCTAGTTTGCCTCAAGTAGGCCACATCGCGAGGTGGTTTAAAAGAAGCAAACTAGCTTAAGTCGGCACATATCGCCTGTGTGGACGGTAGCGGTTTAGATGAGGCGGATTAAGGACGTCACAGTCGAGACCTGAGTTTGTTGACTTTTCGGTAAATTTGGTCTATGAACCTGCTAGAGGTGCACAGATATTTTTTTCATGATATATTTTAAGGTTTTCACTGCCCAGCAGAAGTTTTGACTGTTCCAAACCAATACAATTCAGTCCATACATATCTAGGTCGAACCCACACTCTCTCGTGCCGACGTTGACTAACCAAAACTGGTGCTGGTTAGTTTGGACTTGCTCATGTGGAGATATCGATTTCCGCCTTAATCCGCTCCGTGTGTGGACACGACACTAGTTCGCCTCATCTAGTTTGCCTTATCTAGTTCGGCCTAAAGTTGTGGGTGTGAACACGGCTTATGACGTAAAATGCCAACAAACAGACAAACATCATGTGTATTCACTTAAATATCTGGTCATATAATTAAACCATGTAGGCATATTCCTTACATGAATAGTCTATGTATTTTAATGAAAGCTCACACTTAGAATGGTCTATTTGATCTTGAACTCAGTAGGTCAAGATTGGTCTGCCCAGTCCCATGATTGATACTTTGAGTAGGCCTACCTAATGCCTATGATTACTATTTATATTAGATTAAACAAGGACACGTTCAACTTAATTCTTTGACATACTGATGATGACAAGTTCAAATCTCAGGAATGCATAGGTGCATAGTCCGATAAAAGCATAATATTTTCAAAAGCAAACCGCTTATCTAGATTTGAACCTCTATACCCAACTCAGATAGAGGCAGACTTATTAAGTATTTCGTGCTACATAGCAGGGAATAGCAAGTCAATTTAATCAAATTTGTTGCTGCTGAAACTTATGTGGTCAGAGCCTTGACAAGCACACCAACATTTTGCACGTTGGCACTTGAAAATAAAGTTAGTCATTTTAAAACAACCTTACGTCAAAGTAAATTGAGTTAGTCATTTTAAAACGAGCTAACATCAAAGTAAATTGAAGTTCAATAGTCCGATGGTTTTGAGTTTATGACATTTCCTAAAGATAAATATATTAGGGTGATTGTTATAATTGACCTTACATTAGATTGAAGTACTTTATTTTAGTTTAAAACAATTATAAATGACAATTTTGAAGAGGAAACATGAACAACTCAATTTTGGCAAGCACATCAAAATTCTGACACCATACGCTTCAGGTTTGATTAAATTGCCTTAGCATACATACCCTTTTATGCAGCAATATATATTTAATATGTGTAGATTGATCTAATTTCAATATGTAGGATCAAATCTGGATAAATATCTTTGCATAACAAATTTGATGCTTTCATCTGACTATCCAACTTTAGCGATGAGCCTAATATAATTGATCTCAGAAAATGACAGAAATTCAAAACTATCGTACTATGCAACTTTAGTAGCAATATAAGAAATACTTATGTCAGTAATATATGAAAGGACTATTCCAGTTTGAAACTCACCAGCAATGGCAGTACATGCGGAGCCTATGCCCTGTACAGACCGGGCAGCGAAGAGCACAGCATACGACTCCCCAAAGGCATACACTGAAACAACAAACAATATAATGTGCAAGATAAGCATGTGTAGTAGTCTACATGAGTCCCACTACCATGCGGTGGCGGAAGACACTACGCCGCAGACCTATGCAGTTACACTGAACTGCGCTAGGTGGCAGCAGGCTAGCCACCGGGCAGACCCCGACTGGGCTGCCCTCTACTGCGTCTGGCTAGCTCACCCCCCACCCACCTATAGAGGCGACATGGGACCTGGCGAGTTAGGGGGCGGGTCAGTTGACTGTTGATGCCGCAGAGAGCAGAAAGGTTTTGTAATAAACTGGGTTGAAGCGTACTGAAACTATATCTTGTCGTTCTTCCGTGAGTGTGTGACAGTGTGGAAGACCTTGGGCCATCACACATGTAAAGCAATTGTAGCAGTCTGCAGTGGCCTCTCACCACAGGTAAGGAGCCACATTGACAGGTAGACATGGATGAAGGGATGGTATCAGGGAGCTCAGATTAGGGAGCTTAAGTTCTAACCATTAAAATTACATTTCTTTGTTGGAGTTTTGCGTCCTGGCAACATCTAAGGTCATATCACGATGAGTACAGACTTTTTTTTTTTTTTTTTTTTTTTTTTTTTACATCCTAGCAACATGTAAGGTTATATTACGATGGATGTACAGACTTGTGACAGTGCAAACTCATGGGAACTTTATAGTACTGCCCCATCGGGAGACAAATACGTTAGTGCTATGACCTAATTTCCCATTCAGTCAAATTATCCTGATACTGAGCTAACCAGTGCTTGCACTATCCTAGTAATGCCGAACACTAGGCTAGGTAGCGACAAGTATCAAATTTGTACGTCATTGGTTTGACTCGACCGGGAATCAAACTCCCGACCTTCCACACCGGAAGCCTGGGCTCTACAGATTAGGAGACTGCATCTGGTGTTTGAAGTGCCAAGAAGTATGGGTTCCAATGCAGCTCTAAGCACAATATTTCCGATTTGCCTCACCCCTACAACACTGATGTCATGACCAGAATCCTGTCCATGTTACACGATGTGTCATTGTGGAACCTATCCTGTGATATATGTAAATGGCTTGCCCATGTGTGTGTAACCAAAAGCATTAAATAAGTCATGGATCTATACTGTTTAAAACAATGATGAGTCCAAGAGGACCAGTGTAGACCTATCTGCACTGAACTCTGACACAAGGAGATGTATATACAAGTAGGTGTGGATAGAGTTGTAAAATATTCCGATAAAACGCATTGGTGGGGAATGCAAATGGTCTATGATGGAATGCAAATGGTATATTAAGGTAAATGGTATATAGGGCCAGGTGCATGAATGTATTTATGTAGTTGCTGGTGATCCTTTACTTATGGTTAATAGTCATTGTGTATTAGGTAGATAGTGTGAAGGAGGCACTAGTGATGGTGTGTAAGGGGCCTCAGGAGCTCTAATCCCTACCCCCTACCCCCCAACTGTTAGTCACGGATCACCACACACACAGCTCAGGCAAGTGGTGGCCAAGCAGCCACACCGCATTGTGGTGGGCAGATCACGGTAGCCAGGGTGACCCAGGAATGCTTACTTTTCATTGGTGGAACTGTAAATGCTTGATTCCTATTGGATAACACGGTCAGGTGGTATGCCATACCAGATCCATGTACCAATATATAATAATAAACCTGAGGGCATTGTCTCTCTCTACTTTCATTGTTTATACTCTTCCTTTCTCTTCTTACCTGTATTGATTTCATTATAGCCTGCCTACACAAACCACAGATGCCAGCTGAGGACTTGACAGAGTGATTGCACCAGGGAGCCTAAATAACCTAATAGTTAATATGCTAGCCACAGAATTGTATACTGCTACTTTACCTGCATTATTCCCTTTGCTTGCACCTCCCCACGACATTACACACACACCCTACTCCCAGCACAATGTAAATCATATGTACAATCAACTCTGTTTTAATTTGAAATGATCTTAGGAGTTCATAAAATAGCTCACATTTTTTACCCACAAATAAACAGATCCACAACACTGTAAGAGAAGTATCAAATCAAGACACATGCTATATTTAGTTTTTTTCCACCAGTTTTGTGTCCTGACATGCTGTCTTAGTACTGATCAGATCGGAATAAAATATAGTACGCCATAACCCCCAGACATACATCAAATAAATTGATCAATGGAATCCGTATATCTTATGATTCTTTTTTTTGGTTTTCAATGGTAACAACATGCTAAATAAATATGTACAGTTAACTGATAGGCTTACAGTGGACACATACTCAAATTTTAACGGACTATGCTGCTATATTTGGGATGGGAAAGGATTGGTTTCCTCAGTAGCAGGATTATGTGACCGAGTGGGATATTGGGTCATGGTAGGGCCTACTGGGGACCCAGTATCCAAGTGGGGCAGCACTATAAAGTCAACATGAGTAAGGATAGTCACAAGTCGTTACGACCATGGATGCTCCTAGGATGTAAAACCTAAACAAACCATATACCGTATATAGCCGTGTTTACACGGGGAATTGTAAAACGATCTAGACAAAGCGATTTATATGAAGCGAAGTAGTGGTGCGTTTACACAAGTGAGTTTGAAAGTGTGTAGGCGACCGGGAACCAGCAGCCTTAGTGGTGAGCCTGTAGCCGACGAGCACTGCTATTTGTTTAGTTTACACTCATCGATTCGACAATATGAATAACGACGCCGATGTAGCTGCTACGTTAATATCGCTTGGAAGTTAGGGTTAATTTAATTAAATTTCATTATTTGAGTATGTAATTCTGTTAAATATGATCGCTTTCACTAGATTTCAGCCTAATCGGTCCCTAACACTGCCGGGCACCAGCGATTAGTTATAGCTGAGCCTGAGCCACATAAACCACCTCGCGACCCGGTATACGTAAAGTGTTTCATATGAATCGATTCAGCCCTAAAACGCCATAGCGTCGCGTTTACACGCCAAATGTAAATCGATCTAGACAACTGGTTTTATATGAAGCGTTTTAACTCGCCCGTGTAAACACGGCTTAAGTCCCAATAGACGTGCACTGCGCAAATGCAGACACATGGATGCTCATCTATTCAAAGTTAAAGAATGTCATGGATTTGTTTTTGTCATGCTTCTGAAATAAAGTGGGATTGTCTTACTTTATGTGCATTCAGTCTGAATATGATCGTATATTTTTATTTGTTTTTGTCATGCCTCTGAAATAAAGTGGGATTGCCTTATTGTATGTGCATTCAGTCTGAATATGATCGTAAATGTGTGCGTGCTTTCAATCTTGAAATGACGGGTATCATTCTATTGGGTAGCATGCTTCTATTGGGACATATACGGTACACATAGCATAGTTACATGTGCTGCAGCATAGGAATTATTTTCTAAATACTTGCATTGTCACTCTGACGATGACACAATTGCGTGCTAAGCATACATTGAGCGATATTGAAGAATAGTGAAATGCTACATTCAATAATAACAGAAATCTTACATATTGTTGAGAGCAGAAGGAAGACGAAACCCAGGAACAATGGCAAATTTGTTCCACATCTGAAAGAGAAAAGATGGCAATGTACTTTACAATGAGAATCTGTTGAAGGCAATGTTAACCTGATTATAACAGAACTAGTCTACTTTAAATTTGAATTAAGCTAATGGTGCAGTCACACTACGACGCTTCTCCCGGCGACCCGTCAGCGTTGAAAATAAAATCTTGCACGTCGAGAAACGTCAAACTTTTCGGCGGTTTGGGGAAAAAGTTTGGCGTCAGCGCCGCGCGTTATTTGCGCGCGGCCAACGGGTGTCGACGCGTGAGGAAACAAAAAAAAGTTTTGCGCGACGTCTTCATCTAACCTTAAATGTTGCTAGGGCATAAAACAAAAACACCCCAGTTTGTCGCAACGTGTGAGCAACGACCCTCACGCGCGCGCGCCGTCTTCCTAGCGTTCCCATAACGTTATTCCGGCGCGTCCAACGCATCGCAACGCGCGCCTAACGTCCTTACCCATATATTTGCGCGCGCTGGCGGTCGTTGTTTTTTTTTTGACATGCTTAAAACCTTGGGCGACAGAGAACGCGCGCCGGCGTTTTGCGCCGATCGTCAACGTCAAAGAAAATGTACCGACGTGTACCGACGCGCGCATAACGCGCCCCCAGCGTTTCTCGATATTTCACCCATTTTCGCACAAAAACACCACACGTCGCCAGGTCGCCGGCGAGAAGCGTCGTAGTGTGACTCCACCATAAGATTCCATATATGCGGCATGCATCATAGATACCGATGCGATTTTCGATCTTTCTTTCTACAAATTCGTGAAGGAGAGTCAATGGTTGTGTTGTTTCCTATGGCAAATGGGGGAGCATTCGCATTCACATTCGCACCAATCGGTCCATGGGTCGATTCATTTACCGCAATCGCATTCGCAATCGCAATTGGACATATGGAAGCATATGCCTTTACATGCTTTAAAATGTTTGTCAGCATTTGCATACCGCATACCATGCATATGGAATCTTAGCTTTAATCGAGTGTTTTGAGTTTCTGCCATTTTCTGAGATTAGGTTGATTGCTATAATCTACCTTATTTTATTTTGAACTAACTTTTATTTGAAATGGCTAACTTTGGAAATAGTTGAAGTGAAAACATGTCCAGTTAATGTTGGCAAGCATGTCACAAATCTGACATGATAAGCTTCAGCAGTAGATCTTTAAAAGTAGCTTTTTTATTGACAAGGTATTTACTCTGCCCATAATGTATAAGCTCCCGTGAGGGTGCTTGTTTTCAATGCTGGACAGCTGTGGTGCTGTCCTGATCTGTTCCTTTACCCAGGAGTGTTTACCTGTGTCTGCTCAGGTCAGCCTTCTGCAATTTTGCTTGTTAGTAATAGCCTATGTTAGTTTGTTTGTAATTTTCCAGGTTTTTGTCTAGTCCGAGTATAATACCTTAGCCTATTATGTACATCTACTTGGGTGACATGCAGGCTTAACAGTGTCTATAAAATTGACTTAGGGGCCTAGTACCCCTTCTATGCAGCAACTAATCTTTATTGAGTGAACCAGTAGGCCTATCTGAATTGCATATGTAGGATCAAATCGGTAAATATTTTGCTTACGACAAATTAATGCTTTTGTCAGAAAATGGACCGATAATTAATGTTGAATAGTATGCTAGTTTTTAGTTTCTCCCATATTTGTATTCAAATCTAGAAATGTCATCATTGTATGCATAGTCTACTCAAAATAACTTGGATGTGAAAAAACATGCAAAACAAAAAGATAAATTGGAATATCTCCCAAAAGAATGGACATGTTAGGTTTTAACAATGACATCTTCTAGCAAATTGAAATGGTTATTTCTTCTAGGCAGCAATATTAGTTTTAAGAGTGCAGTAGTTTCTATTTTTGAAATTCTGGATCAAAGCTAAGTTGAAGTTATTGCCCCCACTGACCCCTCTCCCGGCAATATCCGAAACATTCAAACTGCTTCGTTATGAATCAACTGTAAATATGAGGTGGAACTCCTGGTTCCAACATTCAGTGTTTATCTATATTGAAGGAGAGTTGATGAAATGGGAGAGAAGGCAAAAATACTTTTTTTAAACAAGATGGCGGTCACTGAATGCTCTCAAATTGACTTTTAAAGTCTCTTAATCTGCATCATTTCATCAATTCTACACCGCAAGAAGAAGCGAGCTATGATAAGGACATATTCATGTCTGGGGAGGTCAGCTCATCAAGACAATCCGAGCTTATATAAGAAGTCGAACAAACTCCAATGTACAATTGTTCAACAGGCAGCTTGACATGGTGCTAACAGAACTACCAGAAGAACCTCAGATTCCAAGACACACCCAGCTAATTCAAATTCATTGTTCCACATGGTGTTCTCTGTGGCGGAGTGGTTAGAGTGACTTTTTTCTAGGTCAGACTCCTAATCTGAGGGTCGGCAGTTCGATTCCCCATGCCCCCAGCTCTGCCAATTTGGATTTCCACTGCTGTGTATAACTTACAGCATCATCAAAGGTCGGTTGCTCTCATAGCATGTCTATGTGGTGTGGGAGGTTAAAAATCCCTTGGGTCGGTAAAAGTATAGGCTCTGGCTTTCTATCGACCAGCAGTGGAGTGGGGAAGACCAGTCGTCTGTGACTGGGATTTCCCCTGCTTGGGACAACTAATGTACCAACAAAAAAAAGAAAAAAAAAGAAAAAAAAGAGAGACAAATAAGTGTTCACACTTCCTGCCTACCATTCGCTATATATCGCTATATGAGATAACTGAAACACAGCATCCTCACCAATTGTAATACTAGATTGGTGGCCTGAGCAAACAGCTCAAACACTCTAATTTAAATGGTTTTGAGTTTGTATCATTTTTCTGAGGTAAATATACTAAATTAATTGTCATAATCGACCTTTCTTTAATTTGAAGTAACTTTTATTTTGAATGGCTAACCTCTAGATATTTGAAGTGCAAACATGTCAAATTAATGTTGGCAAGCCTGCCAAAACTCTGATGACATAGGCTTCAGCAGTAACCAGTTTGATTAAATTGGCTCAGTATCACCTTCATGTGGCAGCAAATGCTTAAAAGTGCATCATTTTCTAAGTTAGATATGTAGAATCAGATCTAGATATTTGGTTTGGTTTTGAAAATCTGATGCTTCATCGGACTATGCAACTTTAATATATTTAGCATATTAGATGGGAAATTTATGTGGTTATTTCCATAACTCAGCTTTCAAACATTTTGCCATGAGGTTGTTTAGCAGTCTTGTGACAGGACTGTGGGAGTAAGGCCAAATAACAAACATTTAAAGTTGGTGATCGTCCTTTTGATCACACAAATCATGGTCGGGTGGGCGTTTTTTGGGGTGTTTTTTTGGTGTTTTTTTTAGCATGACATAGACGTAATACGTAGCCAGATGCGATGGCCGAATGAGTTGACTACCCACCTCCCGTTTTGGTAGGTCGTGGGATTCCAACTCCTGGGTTCGAACCCTGGCCACGTCAAACCAATGACTTACAAATGTATACTTGTCGCTACAGTTTTTTTTTTAATCAAAAAACCATCAGGAGCGGGCGATTTTTCCGGCAAGGGCGCGGACAATCACTATTATTTTTTTCATTTGGCCTAACTGGTAGCACCCCTTTATGAAAGTAATGGCTGGCGCACACCTCCCGTTTACGATTCGCGCACTAAAACTCGCGACCCGACCCGACCCGCTTAAAACTGAAAACGGACCGATTCATTTTTCGAATCGCGAATCGCAATCGCAATCGTAATCGGTCGGTTTTAGCCCTAAAACTGAGGTTTTATGCGCGAATCGCAATCGCTAGGTGTGCGCGGGGAGCGCACACATAGCGATTTTTGTGCGCGAAACGGGCAGTTTTAGATCGTAAACGGTAGGTGGGTGCGCACAGACGGGAGGTGTGTGCCAGCCATAACATGTGTGCAATGAAGACCCAACGCCGTATTAATGATCTTTGATTGCGATGGTGGCGCCAGCTGGTGTGCAGTGCAGGTAATGTGGGTTAATTGCCACTTGCAGGTGGCGCCGCCCTGGAGGAAATGGAGTGCTATTTTGTAGAACAGGTCCATATTTCCTTATCCAAATTCTGAAATCGGGAAAGTTCTGAAAACCGGAGTTTTCTTCCGGCACAGTATATGGATGTGTTTTAACAGCAATATTAGTATTGAACAAATGCCTTTATTCTGAAATCCAAACACTCTGAATTCCGAAATACAACTTTCCCCATGGATTTCGGATAAGGGCCTGTGGACCTGTATATGTGTATATATATAGATGTATGATTTTGGCATGCAGATATCGCAGGTATAGCAATACCTCAGGGAGTTTAACACCCCTGCACTGCAGAGTTGTAAACCACTGCATTGTGGTACAGGTTCTTGACAGAACCGAAGGCTAAGGGAGCAAACCCTACAGAGAAAACCATGTCACTGTGGCAGCATTAAGGGCGGTTGATGTATGGAACTCCCAACATCTCCCGACCAGCCACTGCAGGGACAAATAGTTTTGCGCCTGTCTTGACATGTTCTTGCTAGTGTGAAACCTCTATTTGCTCCCCGAGAGAGGGCTGCTGGTAACTTGCAAAAGCCAGCACCACTTCAACACTTTTGCAGGCAGCTTTCATGAAATGTCAGAGAGCTAAATGGAGAGCGGCAGTCAAGTAATGAAAGCAGTCTTTGTCGCATCGCGACCAACAGCAGGATGATGATGATGATACAGATGATATGTGTAAAGTTACCTGCATGTAGAAGAACTGACGGGAATAATGCTCTTGTTTATACGCATATAATTGCATTGTCAACCACATACAACCATTAAAGTATGATATTCCTTTAAATGAAATGCATAGTTTAATCTGCTGTGTGTATTCTCAGATTTCACATATAAAATTAGCAATGCAGGTTTTCCTTAGTTCTAAAACGATAAAGGCAACTGTCATCTGCCATGCTATGAGTTAAGATGTTGCCAGTACTATAAAGCTAATTTCTCACACTGTGCCCTTGAACAACTTAATTCAGGTCATTTTTCCTTTTGCTTCATTCAGAAATATAACAATGTAACTTTTCTTTTTTTCTTGAAGATTTATACTGCCTATCATGGATAAGTCTAAATAGACTTGTTTTCACCATTAGACACTTTGTCGATAGAAAGCCCGAGCCTACACTTTTACCGACCCAAGGGATTTTTAACCTCCCAAACCACATAGACATGGTATGAGAGCAACTGGCCTTTGATGACGCTGTAAGTTATACACAGCAGTGGAAATCCAAATTGGCAGAGCTGGGGGGCACAGGGAATCGAACCACCAACCTTCAGATTAGGAGTCTGACTTAGAAAAAAGTCAGACACTCTAACCACTCCGCCACAGAGAATTCCTAATGCCATACGCTACATTAGTTTGAAATAAAGTTTCTAACTTTTAAGATATTTGAAGTGAAGATATTTGAAGTGAAAATAATGTCTGTGTGCACATCAATTGAAGGAAACTGCAATATGTGATCGGCATTGTAAGAATCAGATATCACTGCCTGCTGAATGAAGCCTTCATTTTTTGTTTTCACATTTCCAAGGAGAAAAACCTGAAGAAAATGATTATTGCATGTGTCAGTATCAACATTTGTTGAATGATGTCAGCAAGTTTTGACATTTCCGAAAGGCACTAGACGGGATGGCCGAATGAGCAGATGAGTTAGAGCGTCCGTCTCCTGGGTTGGTAGATCGTGGGGTCATGCGTTTGAACCCTGGTCAAGTCAAATCTTGACTTAAAAGTTGATACTTGTCACTTCCTAGCTAGACACTCAGCATTATTCTGTTATTAGGATAGGGCAAGGAGCAGTGGAATGACGACTACCAATTGTCAGCGATTGAAATTTCCCCTGCTTCAACAACTAATGCACAACAACAAAAAATCCCCAAAGAAATGATAATTATGTGCAGCAGTATCAACATTTACTGATGGTGCCCAGTGGCACATCCCAAAAGAAAAGACTACTGGATGCATTAATATCAACATTTCATGAATAATGCCAGTACGTTTTGACATTTCAAAGAGGAAAAGCCCAAAACAAATAATATTGCATGCTCCAGTATCAGCAGTTGGTGAATGATGCCAACAAGTTTTCACATTTCGAAAACGCAACACCCAAAGGAAGTGATTATTGCATGTGTCAGTATCAAAATTTTTTGGATGATCCCAGCAAGTTTTGGCATTTTGGGAAAACCCCAAAAGAAACAATAAATGCATGCAACAGTTTCAACATCTGTTGAATAGGGCCAACAAGTTTGAACATTTCGGAGAGGCAAAACCCGAAAGTAAATGATTATTATATGTACCAGTTGCAAAGTGTATGCTATATGATCAAATTCAAATAACTATTTTAGTTTTCGAAGATATTACGCCTCCATCAGAATATGAAGAGTTCAGGTGCATAACCATGTAAACACCAATCCAAAAATGGGGTTAAACATAGGAATCCAACCTACAAAATCTTAATCTTTTTATATTCCTACATTTTATGTTTGTTGCTCCATAATGATATGATCATTTAGTGAGAATTTAAATTATTTTCAGGGAAAAATCTTTGATCTAAACCACACTTTTGGATTGGCGTTTATATGGTTTTGCTCCTGAACTCTTCATATCCAATATTAAGCCGAATGAGAATTGATAATCCGTTTGGAGAGTACTATTACTACTATTATTAATGCTAGACAGCTGGCGCTGTTCCGGATGGAACCTTGTAATTCTGGTTCTGGGGTGCTTGATCCCAGCATGGTGTCTGTGGGTGGGTGGAGGGGATGCCATGGGGGGGGGGGGGGGGTATGCCGGCGGGTGGGTGGGGGTGGGAGGGGGTGGGAGGGGCGCAGGGGGGGAGGGAGGGGGCTGAGGTCAAAGTGAGGCCGTGATAACGGGTAATGGCAAGACATGTCTCCGCTGAGTATTTCCGGCGTTGCAACGCGACTCGTGATTAATGGCCGCCATCCGGCG
This sequence comes from Branchipolynoe longqiensis, assembly GCA_030323885.1. Lineage (NCBI taxonomy): Eukaryota > Metazoa > Annelida > Polychaeta > Phyllodocida > Polynoidae > Branchipolynoe > Branchipolynoe longqiensis. The sequence continues at coordinate 23,525,404 of CM059190.1, read as the reverse complement.
AGCGGGCGCATAGCGCTGCATCATGCATATATTATATATATATATATATATATATGGGTCGTTCTCAGAAGTTGTGTACCAATACTGTGACATCAGTACCACACAATCAAAATACTGTCAAAGTCTATATATAAAAGCTACCTGAAAGTGAATGTCCTTTTGCATCTGAATAATTGAAAATAAACATATTCTAACATTTTTAAGTAGGTCAAATGATGGTCACACCCAATAAATAACAGTATAGCATGGAAACCGATCTCACTCCAAAATCAAATATTTTCCATACAAAGCTTGACATGTTTAGAACATTTCACATGCCACTTGCTTTATAAACAGTAATAATAATTTAAAACCTCATTGCTGTGGTTTTGTCTTATTTGTGATGATTAAAGAGAAAAGCAGAAAAATATTAGCAAGCTAACAGTCCCAGTGGAATCAACAATTTTACACAAATGTTTGGCTCAAATTTCACTGTTAAGGGGCAATTTCAGGATTGATCTTTTACTATACCATAACTGGGTCCGGCATAGAGTGTGAAATGGTGAAAATAGTTCCTGTACTGTATCTGTACTCAGTGTTTGATGCAGAGTTTGATAGTACTTGCAAGTGGAAATGAATGTTACAATGTTAATGACTCCAGAAAAGGTAAACTTTTTTTATCTTTAAAAAAAAGAAGAAGAACTAAATGTTTTCAACTTAATGAAGACATTGTATATGACCATTTGAAGTGAAATGGGTTGTTGTTCAGAGGTTTTGATTAAGTTTGTGACACTTTATTTTCAATGCTGTTGACAATGTCATAAATTAGTGATGTAATTTTCTATTTATTTAGCTACATCCATCCTAATAAGATACATAATACACAATATTAACATTTACTTTTGATCTAAAATATCTCCCACATTATTGGGCTAAATGATGAAATCTAAATATTGACACTCCAATAATGGGTTACTTTGAAATATGCATTTCAAGTAAACTACCTCAAGTGGTACACAGTTTCTGAGAATGACCCATATATATGTGTGTGTGTATGTATGTATATATATATATATATATATATATATACATATATATATATATAGTATAGTTATACAAATCTTACCCTGGTACAGGTGATGGATAACTCTTGTTTTCCCGAGGTACAAGCCTCAAATAGTTGTGAGCTAGGGAGAAGGAAGCAACATCCGGGTACAGCAATCTTCACCTAATTATTCAGGATAAAAATGAGCTTAAATGAATGGAATTTCTAGTATTTTCGTCTTTGGCACAAGCAAACGTAATAGTCGTGGCAGGGTGTGGTGGGCGGTCCCTAGCCCATGACTATCCGAGGATTGTACCTCGGGAAAACAAGAGTTATCCATCATCTGTACCACGGTAAGATTTCTATAACAATACTTTTTTAACTCGGTACTAAGCCTCTGGCTACTCGTGGTCGAGGGAGACCTTTACGTAGCCTCATTTTTATCCTCAATTTTCTGATGAACATAGCAATGTTTCAGTTTTAATATCAAATTGTCTCATTCTCACCCATTTTCCTTTAGTTGGTGAGAAAGCAGGTTGCTATGCCACTCGTCTTCTCTAGTCGTTTGTTGTAATGTTTAGCAAACGACCTTGTCGTCTTCCAGCAGGCATGTGCTAGGATCCTCTTCATTGAGATCCCTAGCTGTCTCACCTACGAGACCATAGCCCCTCTTGTAGAGTGAGAAGTGTAGCGTCCTGTATTGACGCCTGCCGCCTTGAGCACGGTAATCGTCCATCTGGCAAGTGTGTCTCTGGAGATAGCCTTATGTGGCTTAATAAAGCTTACCAAAAGATCTCTTGAATTCCGTAATTCCTTTGTCTTGGATATATAAGCCGTAATGGCTGATACTACACAAAGTTTCCTGTCATCTGGAAAGCTATTTACATGAATCGTGGAGAGCGGATCTCCTGTGCGGTTTGATTTCAATAACTTGTCCAAATCAAACGTCACCTCCTTCTTATTGATGTCCAGGCCGTTAAGTGAGAGGGCTACAATTGTCTGTCCTCTGTGACCTGTTACCAACAGTAAAAGAACTGCTAACTTATAACCTAGCTGTTTAACTGATAGGTGCTTAATATTCGGCCATGTTTGAAATAATTTAAACAGTACCGATACATCCCAAAATCTACTGTATTTTGGTTTTGGAGGGTTCCTTTCATAAACAGATCTCATAAACCAATGAAGAACTTCATGTTTCCCAATTGTCTCTCCATCTATCCTCGGTAAAATAACCGAAAGCGCACATCTAGCTGCATTGATGGCTCCATAACCCAGTCCTTCGTCCTCCATCATTTATCTAGTTTATCAGGTGTCAATGAAATTGTTATTTCCTCTGTGTCGATAAAGAAACCTAAACATTTTAATGTTTTTGTTGGTATAAGCACAGATTTAGTATAATGTATGTAAAATCCTAACCGAAGCAATGCTTGGCATAAATCATCTACAGCTTGTTGACATTTGTGTTTTGTTTGTGCAACAATAAAGGAATCATCAATGTAAGGGAACATTACATGACCTTTCTTTGCCATCTCTGAGAAAATTGGTTTCAACAATTTTGTAAATAAACGTGGCGCACACGCCAGGCCATTTGGCAAGCATGTAAACTCATAAAGTTGTCTTTCCCAGATAAATCTGAGGAACTTTCTGTCTGCTTTATATATTGGAATTGTATAATAAACATCTCTTAAATCAACACTTGCTAGCCAAGAATTGGATGTAACTAAGTCGCGAGCTGTTTCTAAAGAAAACATTTTAAAATGTTTATATTGTACTATCTTATTAAGTGTGGTTAAGTCCAAAATCATTCTTAAATCACCATTGGGCTTGGGTCTGGAAAATATGTTTGAGCTATATTCTCCCTCGACATGTTGAGCTTGTTCTGTTCAATAATTCCCTTGTTACAAAATTGTATTACTTCTTTATGTAATGCTTGTTTTTCTAGTGCGTCAAACCGATAGGGAAAGGGTATATTGGTTTGGATAGGCTGTTCTATAAAGGGAATAGTTACCCCTCGTACAATATCAAGGACTGTTTGATTTTCCATAATTTCTTCGCAGTCACTTAAATCGTTAGCAATATTTCCTGCTTGAAAATTGCTTACAGGGGTCTGTGTCACAAGGTCTATTTGTTCCCTGGTTGGGGCAATGGCTTCTGGGGGTTTGATTCCCTCTTGAAGGGGCGGTTGATGTCATTCCAGCCATACTGGTTCCGCTGTCCCTTTCCCCTTGCCTGGTAGCTGAAGTTGCCGCTGCCGAACCGGTTCCCTCGTTGGCCGGTCCGTCGAGTGCGAAAATCCTGACGGATCTTCTTATTCCAAATGTTTGGATTGCTTGGCTGCTGTCGCGACCTGTTTGAACAGGTATTGGAGCTGGCTCCTGAACATTTTGGTTTTGTCTAAGGGCTTGCCCTTGACAGGCTTGGGAGCCAGGAATAGCGTATGTTCCTTGCCGTCGTTGTCAACAATCTTTTTCGATCGAGCGGCCTCTTTCCCAGCGTCGGTGGTGACAGACATGAAGACGTTTTCAAAACGTCTGTATGACAGGAAATTGCTTGTCGCCGTTAGGAGAGCAATGCCCGAATCCATATCCGAACACAAGGTAGAGAACTTGTTATCGGTCATCATACGGTTAGCAATCGGTGTAACCGCTGCTAGAGCCGCAAGCACGCCCTTGTGGACTGTGTGGAGGCAAGCCTCAAACATCTTCCGGTCATCACTCATGGTGACGTCTGCGTCAATCTCTTTGAATGTGGCTTCCGGGATGCCCTTGATGCCGGTGAACTGCTCTGCCAATTTTGTGATGATTTCGGCAGGCTTGAAAGTGTGGAAGTGGCCCTTAATGGTCTTCCTCATCAGGGTACAGGTATTAATTTTCTTTTTCTTCTGTACCATGATCTTCTTGACCACCTTACCACTGATCTTTACATACTTTCCGGTATGTTCAGTGTCCGATTCCGAATCGGTGGTGGTCAAATCCTGTGAAGAATCAGAAGAGGAGGATTTACTTTTCTTTTTCTTCTTGGATTTGGACTTCTTTTTGGTCCGTTTTACTTTTCTGGCCTTATTCCGAGCTTTGTAGTACTCATCCCCATCGGAGGAGTCCTTTTTTGTATGTTTCCTCTTTCTTGAGGGAAACCGATCTCGGAGTTGGTGGTCTGTTGAGCCTCCGACATGTCCTCCCATTCCCACTCTTCTGACGCGAAAGCGGGAGTTTGTTTTGCCGAGACTTTGCTTGGGAGCAGATGTTGTAGCTGCTCTCGGATGAGATGAACCACCCGGTCGTCAGCATTGGACGGCCCTGGCTCGGGCGAGTGGTCATGTGACAGAGCCGACTCCAGTCCAGGGGTCGCATCCCCTTCACTAAGCGTGTATGGTACACCCACCTTACTCTGCTTCGTGGCCATCTCGAGTCGTCTGAAAACCAACAAGGTTTATTAAAACGAGCTCAAGGAACAACTGAACACATGGAACAGTGCGTTAACATGCTTGATGGCACTATTGGGTATTAAATCCGTATTTACACCAGTTTAATCCAGGTGTGGAAAGCTAAATGGTATGTCGAAAGTGTGACAGTTGGACGAACCAAACCGAAACCAATCGAGGGGTAGGGACCAGTGTACTGATCCCTCCCACACTCTCTGTAACATACACTTCTCCCTCCTGTGGCTACTACGCCAACAAGTTGAAGAAAATGCTATGAAACTCGGACGTATGCCTTAGCCTTGGGAAATCTATTAATATTCCCTAAAACTAATCTAATCTATGAATTGGCTCCAGCCAAACATCTCTCCGTTTGGCAACAGGCGGCACACAAAATGGAGGTGCTCCCAAAAAATCTACCGCACCGGATAATGAATACAATCTCATGAATAACTATGTTAACATGATACTTTGCAACACAAAAAGAACATCAGCGTGTGCTATCTGCATTCTTATCACTCCATGTAAGTTTCTTGTCCTGTACTTACTCTGTGTCTTTGGTATTACTTGGTAAAATCTGCTGAACTGCTTGTAACGTCCTCCTGTTATGAGCGGAATATGCTAATTGCTGTACCCGGATGTTGCTTCCTTCTCCCTCGACCACAAGTAGCCAGAGGCTTAGTACCGAGGTAAAATATATATATATAATATATAGATGTGTGTGTTTTGGTGATATTAGGCGTAAAACACTGTCACTGAGTCAAACACTGTTTTCCACTTTAATTGTTCATTCTCTTTTGAGAGTGAAGCTTACATATCGCATGTGGTTTAGTCAGTGCCGGAATTATCTGAAGAGAGGCCCTCGGCTATTCCACTTGTAAGGCCCCTCCCAAAGGTATAGCGCAACACTGCCGATGCGGTGGTAACGTTAATATCGCTTCGATTTTGGGTTTAATTTGACAAAATTTCACATTTCGAGTAAGCTATTCTCATAAATAACATTATTTCAACCCCTGAGTGAATATTCATCATTCTAAATAACAGAATTAGATCGTAGCAGTGAATAGATTTGTGCTTTTTTGTTTTGCTTACATTCGACAATATCGCCGCCGATGCGGTGGCGGCGTTAATATCGCTAATAGCCCTGTCACATTACGACGCTTCTCGCCAACGCGCGTCGACGTGTGTGATTTTTGGGCGGAACGTGCAAGGTCGCAGCTTCAGTATTTCCTGTGGAACCCGTGTATGTCTAAATACCTGTATTTTGTAGTTGCTACTGAGTTGTCACACCAAAGGCATAATTCTTTAGTTGTGTAATCAATAATATATATATACATATATATATGTATATATATACTAAGATATATATATATATATATATATATATATATTAAGTTATATATTAAGATGTGTGTATATTAAGATATATATATATATATCTGAATATATATATTTATTTTAGATAAATTTTAAAAGTGAGCAGAGTGACAGTTGGCTCATGGTATAGAGGCGGTGGGGAAGAGAAAATACCCAATCCACAGTAAATAACATGGAAGTTAAAGTGGTTACAGAGAAACATTAAGGAGCTGCCATTATTTATAATTATATCCACATACTAAATTATATAGTACATATATCTTAATATTTATTTATCTGAATATAAATATATATATATATATATCAAGATAAAGCCTCCTCTCCACCGGGAATTCTTACAAAATATCCTAAATATTTGTGCTTGGCTTAAGTTGAATGATGGGTGACCAGGTTTATTCTTTATTACAGCTTTATTACAGCAGTCTGTTTTGTTCTCTAACCAATTGTCTCACTGCAGTACGTGGGCAATTCCTCTCCACACCCACACAAAGAACCCAAGACACCAACCAACAGTGGAGAGCCCCTCATTCCAGCAGTCGCAGGAGGCTTAATGGTGCTCAGTGGGTGGATAACGAGAAGGGACGTGTACATGTGTCCTGTCAGGTGGAGCTATGTGGCTACTGGAGGAGGGTGGGGGTGTAGGGTCTGCACGTGGGCAACCTCTAACAACTCGTCTGTCATTTAATGACACTATACATCCTTACAACAGAGGACAGAGACCATGGTTACTAGAAAACAGAAACCCTCGGTACTTAAATTTACATAGTATAATGGTTTAGAGTTTCTGACATTTTATGAGATAAAGATATTCGGTTGATTTGTTATATATCTACCTAGCGTTAGCTTGAAGTAACTTTTACCAATTTTAAATGGCTAGCTTATGAGATATTAATTTTGAAGTGCAAACGTGCAAAATTATTGTTGGCAAGCATGCCAAAACTCTGACACCATGGGTTTCTCCGGTAACATGTTCTACTCAAATACCTCAGTATTTCCTTCTGTGAGGTGCAAAATGTTTAATAAGTGCATTTGTATCTAAATTAGATGTGTAGAGTAAGATCTAGATAACTGCTTTGGTTTTGAAAATGTGATGTTTTCATCGGACTATTTTTTATTTATTTGTTGGTACAGTAGTTGTTTAAGCAGGGGAAATTTCAATCGTGGACAATTAGTCTTCCTCATTCCACTGCTCCTTTCCCTATCCTAATAATGTTGAGCACCTAGCGAGGAAGCCACAAGTATCAATTTTTAAGTTCTTGGTTTGACTCAACCAAGGTTCGCACCCACAATCTACCAACACAGGAGACGGACGCTCTAACTCATTCGGCCATCGCGTCTGATTAATGCCAATCAAAAATTAACATTGAACAACTGAACAATTTCAACTTTACTTTTGTTAACAAAGATATCCCTCTGAAATGATCAAGCATCAGTGGTAATGTACGTCTTCCAGGATCTGTGAAAAGTAGGTCAATAGTGGTGGGTGATGGCGCAGTAAGATTGGGGGCCGATGAAAGAGAGGTATTAGAGGCTATGCAGCTTTAATTAACTAGGTGAAGACACTGCAGCGGGACAGCATAATCACTACTCAGACTAGTATGCAGTCTGTGTCCATGAAGGTCAAAAACAGAACACAGTCTGCATTCACAGTCGTCGACAGCACAGTTATGGACCAGACGGGATGGCCGAATGAGTTAGAGCGTCCGACTCCCATGCTGGTAGATCGCGGGGTCGTGGGTTCGAACCCTGGTCGAGTCAAACCAATGACTTTAAAATTGATACTTGTCGCTTCCTAGCCAGGCGCTCGGCATTATTAGGACAGGGCAAGGACTGGTGTGCTCAGTGTCAGGATAATGTGACTGAGTGGAATATCAGATCATGGTGCCGGCGGCCTGGTTTCCCAGTGAGACAGCACTATAAAGTTGCCATGAGTGCGCACTGTCACAAGTCGGTACCCGTCCTGATATGACCTTTGATGTTGCTAGGATGTAAAAACAAAAACAAACAAAAAGCACAGTTACTCCCGCAGTACTGCTTTTGTGACAGGGCTGCTAAACAACCCACAAGAAAAAGTATTGGAAGGATTGCTTATCTATCTAAATAACCACAGGATTTCATAACCTAATAGTAATACACTAAATATATTGTTCAAATACTTGCGCATCACAGGGGTGAAGAATTTATGAAATCATGTTGATTAAAAACAACCTTTAAAATCTAGCCAAGAGCTTACTGTGTTATGTGTTCTTTTGTTGCATTCTCTCCCAGTTCTTTTGTTGCATTCTCTCCATGCTTAATACTAGTAGCTGCTAACATTTGTCTGTGGGTAGAGCCCTCCCATCATGGATGGGACTGTAGAGTATGGGTTCAGTTGCCAGTGTACTCCATGCTATATAATTATAGCTGATATAACATAGTAACATTTGTATGTGGGTAGCACCCTCCCATCATGGTGGGAACTGTATATTTTGGGTTCAGTTGCCAGTGTACTCCATGCTATATAATTATAGCTGCTAACATGTGTCTGTGGGTAGCGCCCTCCCACCATGGATGGGACTGTATAGTATGGGTTCAGTTGCCAGTGTACTCCATGCTATATAATTATAGTATTTGTGGATGTGGGTAGCGCCCTCCCATCATGGCGGGAACTGTATATTGTGGGTGCAGTTGCTAGTGTACTCCATGCTATATAAGTATAGCTGCTAACATGTGGCTGTGGGTAACGCTCTCCCATCATGGCGGGAACTGTATATTTTGGGTTCAGTTGCCAGTGTACTCCATACTATATAAGTATAGCTGCTAACATGTGTCTGTGGGTAGCGCCCTCCCATCATGTGGGGAATTGTAGGTATATTATGAGTTCAGTTGCCAGTATACGCCAGGCGATCATGTACGTGTACGTGTCTGTGGGGAGCGCCCTCCCGCTATGGGAAGGATAGAAACCAACACCCAAATTCTAACCTCCCGCCCCACCCCCACCCCCACCCCTACACAACCACACAAACTCACACGCGCGCCCTCCACATCCTCTCCTGCCCCGATATCCTCTGCTCAATTATATTTCTAAAGCCCGATAGGAATGAAAGCTGTCTGGCGACTCTTCACGGACACACACTTATTTTCGTCTCTGAATTGAACCGCAACTAATAACAACTTCGACAAATTCAGCACATATTAATTTGCAAATTATTTATGAACTTGTAGAATCCGATGCAACCTTAATACTTTCAAATCCAAAGCACTCTCATAGCTGACTTAGCTATTAGTGCAGTCTTTGTTAAAGTTGCACAGTCCGATGGTTTAGAGTTTCTGTCATTTTCTGACATAAATACATTAGATTTATCTATATAGATTACCTTACCTTAGTTGGAAGTAACTTTTATTTTAGATGGTTAACTTTGAAGATATTTGAAGTACAACCATGCAAAATTAATGTTGGCAAGCACGCCAAAACTCTGACACCATAGGCATCTGCAGTAAGAGGTTCTCTTAAATTGCATCTGTATTCCCTTCAGTGTGATGACAAATGTTTAATAAGTGCACCAGTATCTAAGTTAGATATGTAGAATCAAATCTAGGTGAGTGTTTAGGTTTTGACAATTTTATGTTTCATCGGACTATGCAACTTTAATTTCGCTGGCACATTGCTGCTTCGGAATGTAAACTGTTGCTAGTTTCGAGGACAGGCGACAATGTGACATAGTAAATATAGCAATGCTGGGTTGCACTTGATCACAACTGGTGTACCAACATAACATTACTTTGCATACTTGCCTTTCAAATATCTTCAAAGACGGTCACATATCGTAATACATACTCTGAACTAAAGCACAGTAAATTCTAATTGTTCAACAAATATACGTAAAGTTGCATAGTCCGATGGTTTGACTTTCTTCCATTTTCTGAGATAAACACATTGAATTGTTTCTTATTATCTTATTATACTTTGGAAATATTTGAAGTGAAAACATGCCAAATTTATCACATCAAATTTCTGAGACCATTGTCTTCCAATTCAAACTTGCAATATGTGAGAACTTTCATAGAAAGGAGAAGCTTCACAGATTATCCTGAAATATATATGAAAACTTTAGGCAGAAAACCCTGTTAATGCCATATATTGTTACCTGAACGTAATTTTAATTCTCTCTAATTCCACTTTTTTTCTAATGAAATGGTTATGGAGAAATGAAAAGAAATATTTTAAAAAGGAATGTAAAAAAGGAATTTTTTGATGGCTTGCTTCCATTGTTTATCTCATTTTTGGGATTGGCATTTACGGGGCTGTGTACCTGAACTCCTCATATATACGGAAGTTATGCAACAAGCTATGCTGCTGAAAAGGCCCCTCGGCGCATGTCTCTATGGGACCTCAGTTTGCTGCGTTCGGAACCATCAGATTGTAAAATTATGCAGATTTTAGGCTTAGAGTCGAGGAAGTAGCAAAGTATATATGTTCCCTTAGCATTTATACTCATATATTGCGTTATGCATGACATATAAATGTGTGTGTAAATATGTGTATATGCACATGTCTTCATATGTACCAAGACCCTATAATACTAAGACGGCTCACTCAGCCTGTACTGTGTAATCAAAATGACCAAACCCACCACTTGGTGCGCTGGCTGTTCTCTTGGTTAAACAGTTGCTATATTATATGTATAAATGTATATTTATGGAAAGTCCTTAAATTTATCCTGAATGTAAAGGTAGAGAAAATACAACAACCTTATTTGTTTCTAGGATAATTTAATATATAACAAAGAAATGCCCTCCACTTTAAGAATTGCGATGCCAACATCTGTTAAAGTCGTCAGCATAGAGCATTGGATGTCGGCATCAAATGGCATAATTATAGTTTAGCATTGACCAAGGTGTTGCAAAGTCCTTAAATTTATCCTGAATGTAAAGGTAGAGAAAATACAACAACCTTATTTGTTTCTAGGATAATTTAATATAAAACAAAGAAATGCACTACACTTTAAGAATTTCGACCCCGCCATCTTAAATAAACCACCAATTGGCCCATTTTTGAGAGGCTGACTCATATACATATTGAATTCATGTTGATATCTAAATATGAGGAATTCAGGTACAAAACCTCCTAAACGGCAATCCAAAAATTGGAATGAACATTGGAATCAAACCTTCAAAATGCTCGTTCTTTTACATTCTGATTCTTTTGTTCATTGCTCCAGAACCACAAGAAAATTGGAATCAGTGAGAATTAAAATTACCTTCTGGTTAAAATCTAGTATTTTAAGTACATTCTTGGATTGGCGTTTACAGGATTTTGCACCTGAACTCTTCATAGATGGATATATGTATATATATATATATACATATATATATATATATGAGGTATAAAGTACTTATGCAAATATTATTCATGTATGTAATTCTTATGCTTTTATATTTACTTGTTCTACTCGCTGCAAATACTCCTGTAACCTCTTTTGATATGTTCTTTGGTAGCTTGATTTACTGGAGGCTGTGGTGCAGCCTGGAGGTCAGGAGGTCTGCTTTCAAGCAGCTCCCTAATTCCCCTCCTTCCCTCCAGGTGGTGCCTCACCCACCCCTACCATCTGCCCATTTCGCCTCGGATTTTGCTCAATAAAATGTAACGATAGGTATCTAGGGCCAGCCAGAGTCTTGGGCTCGATCCATCACCTCTGTTGTCTTCTAATTAGTTATGGAAGGAACTAATAATATACATATAGAAAGATTAATTCACAATTCCCGAAGTTACATCTCAGTGAACGGGATGGCCAAATGAGTTAGACCGTCCGTCTCCCGTGTGGTAGATCGTGGGGTCGTGGGGTCGAATCCTGGTCGAGTCAAACCAATGACTTAAAAATTGATACTTGTCGCTTCCTAGCCAGGCGCTTGGCATTATTAGGATAGGGCAAGGAGCAGTGGAATGAGGAAGACCAATCGCCTGTGACTGACATTTCCCCTGCTTAAACAACTAATGTACCAACAAAAAGAAAAAAATGGTAATGCATGAAAGTTACTTCATGTAATGTACTAAATATGTACTTCTCACCTGAATGTAAAATAATGTTATCTATGCCCTAAACATAATAACTTTGTGAACTTGAGTAGACTACCGTGGCTATGTTAATGGTGGTACTGTCAGACGCACACCCGTCTACCCACTTGATAGCTTGGTGATCCATCTTGCCACTAGATGGCGATAGTGGGTAACAGCTAGGTACCCTCATTATCGCCCAGACCTGAGATTGCCCATATGGTCGTTTCCTACATCCGGTTTGGCATACCTGTTTCTGCACATGGGTGCTTTTTTAAAAAAAAGCCTGTGTTAGTGTAAGGCAGTTGATTTATCTGATTATCATTTCTTAAGAATATCTGTGTTTCTGTATGCATGTCTTCTTATTTTAATGTGAATAACACAACATAGGCATGCCAGCTGCATAGTTCTATGAAATCATCAAATTTTCAAAAACCAAGGCACTTATCTAGATTTGATCCTACTTAACCCACTTAGACAATAGTGCACTTATTAAGCATTTGAAGAGCTCTTTTCCAAAACGTGATGAACGCCAATCCAAAAAATGAGTTTGCAATGCCAATGCCAAAATAGTAGCTCATGTTTTGGAAAAGAGTTCTTCATATTTACATATATGAAGAGCTCCTTATATATATATGAAGAGTTTTTTTCGCCAAAACACTACCTACAAACTTGGTATTGCCGTAGCAACCCCATTTTTTGGATTGGCGCTTACCACATTTTGGAAAAGAGCTCTTCATTTGTTGCTGCATCCAATGGAATACAAAGTCCATTTAATACAACTTTTTACCACTAAAGCCTGACCTTAGATGTTGCTAAGACGTAAAACAACAACAAACACAAAAAGAAAAACAAAACACTAAAGCCACTCTTTTGACATCTATCCCACCATTAGTTTTGGATGGTTGCTCCTCAAACATCTCCAAAGCTAGCCACTTCTGGCACACTGGTGTACTATCTAAGGACAGGGCGTGGGTGAAAGGATGCTATAACAAACCACAATGGGACGGGATCCTCTCCCGCAGGCCTGTATGTCATTTGGATAGATGAATATAGTAGGCTAAGTTAACATATACAGCTTAGGAAAACAATTTTGAAAATTCAAAAAAACTAATATAGAGACTACTAACACCCCAAAACTGCAAAAGGTTGGCCTGAGAAAGATCAGGTAACCACTCCTGAGTGCGGGACCAGACCATTCCAGTATCACAGCTATCCAGCGTTGAAAACAAGCACCTCACGGGAGCTTATACGTTATGGGAAGAATAACAAACTTGTCACAAAAATAATATATATATATATATATAAAATAACTGTTTTAACACTGAAGTAAGTTAGATCGTGACAATCAACCTAATATTTGTATCTAAAAGAAATACATGAGATACAATCAAAAGCATTGGACTATGCATCTTAAAGCATGGGGGTTGTGGACGGGGTAGCTACCACCCAGTCACACTAGGCTTGCAATGACTTGCGACCAACCAAAAACCCGGGTGGTCACAGATGGTCAGATATTGTCAGAAGTCGTTGTAAATAGGTCCATAATTGATCACTGATCACCAATCACCTTTCTTCATGTTGATCATAAGACAGTTAAACATGTTGCATCAAATTCGTCCTCGTGGCCAAAATGGTCACAAGCAGTCGCAATTGGAGGAAAGTGGTAGCAATGCATCGCAAGTGGTTGCTAGTGGTCGCAAGTGGTCGCTAGTAGTCACCAGCATAGTGTGATTAATTTATGAGACAATGTACCAATTAGTAGCAATTGGTTGGAAGCTGTCACAACTGGATATCAGCCTAGTGTGATTAGGGTATGAGAAAATGCATCAATAGACTACATCACCGTTCCAGCACCGCGGTGCATTGTGGGATGCGTCAGAGCAAAGCAAACCCACGAGAAGCACATGGCACATGCTAATACACTGGGTGCAGCTATGAAATGTGCTAGTTTCAGCTCATCTCAGCTCTTGTTTGAAACATAGAATACCAACTAAAAAAAGATATACAATAAATTAATTAAGATATTAATCTTTTCTCCAGCATTGCATTTACATCAATATAATATGCACATCTTAGATTTAGACAAATCTGGGCACTCATACTAGTGTTAGAGCCATTAGCCAGAATCAGTTTTACTCATTTTATTAATGTTTTTATTTATATCCTATGGTTAATGACATATGTAGAACTAGAAAATTAGTAAGGTTAATCAGATATTGGTTACATATTTCTTTGAATCAAGTGTATGTTCACATATTTGGCATTTTAATATCTAGAACAAGAATTAATAATGGTGATGTGGATACACTGATTGTTTTGTGTGGAATTGTATTATTAAATATGGCTAGTTTTGCCTTAGCTATTATATCCATCAGATCATTATATTGCATGTGTGCATATATGTTTATGCCAAATTGTTATGTATTTCTATTCATTCTGCACCAACGGTTCTACACTGCAGACAGTATGCATTACCTTTTTACTAAGGTAAAACAGGAAAACATTTTAGCCTTTTTGAGGGCAGCTGGACTGTACCACCTTATATAGTTTACTAAATGGATTCTATTAATTATTAATGAAACTTTTCTTTTTCTATGGGAATTTGTTTCCCTTGACCACAGATATATGATTGTGAGCTTTCTAATTTAATTAGTGTCTATTGGCACATAATTGATTGTCTGCTTTTACATGTAAAAGCGATGGTTTGAACAAAAAACAAACATTTCTCGCCGTGAATATAGCCTATGCTGCCGACACGGCGTAAAGCAACCACCAATCAATCAATCAATCATTCATTTTGAATAAAATCAAAGTTTTTCCCTACTCATATCGACAAATTCAATGGCCATACGCATTTGCTTTGCTGCCAACACCGTTTTCAGCACATGCGCAGTCGGAATGGTGATCCTGTCTATTCCCAAGCTGATTTTGTTATCACCGATATGTGATAAATGCTTATCTGCGCATTGACCGGCGTTCTGCTGAGTCCATTGCAGCCTGCCAACACCTGCCGGTAAATGTAGGCGATAAGAAAGTTGGCATTCGTTTGGCCAGTGTGCACACCCTGGTCCGCGTTCAGGGTCCATCTCGGAGGTGCCTCGAAGGTGGCACTGACATCACGCTAGTCTGAATGGTAAAAGCAGTTTGTTGCCTCGCAAATGGCCGCCCCTATAGACGCCGGCCATTTGCAATAGAAAAGCTGTGCTGTGATTGGCTGAAACAACTGAATGCGGCGGCCATTTTCGAGGCACTTTTCATCTCCAGTCTGAAAAGGGAGGCATCTCCGAGACGTCGCCGAGACGCACCCTGAACGCAAATTGGCCAAAAAGCATCGCCGAGGCGCCTCCGAGACGCGCACCGAACACGGCCCAGATCTAACCAGTTATCACCTTTTGAGACAGGTTCATATATATATTACTACACCCCTCTGAACTCTGTCGCCCACATCCAATATACCCCTTTCAATGTTTACAAACATTGTGTATGCACGCGCAGCTTGGCTGCAGAACGAAGGCACACTGCCATTGAGTTTGTCGATATGCCCAGTGCAAAATGTTAGTTTTATTCAAAATTAGTTGAAATCCAGAACCCAAACCTTATAAATTTAATATAATTTGTTTGCTAAGCATGTTATATGTTTGTGTGCAAAGTGGTTTGTTTCTAGGTGGTGTGGTTTTAGAGATATTTCACTTTTTCTGTAAGAAGATTGCTCACAGCCATTGACAATGCATTGAGTTTGTCAATATGCGCAGTGCAAAACGTTTGTTTTATTCAAAATTAATAGAAATCCAGAACCTGAACCTCATAAATTTAATATAATCTGTTTGTTAAGCATGTTATATGTTTGTGTGCCAAGCGGTTTATGTCTAGGTGGTGTGGTTTTAGAGATATTTCACTTATTCTGGAAGAAGATTGCTCACTGCCATTGACAATGCATTGAGTTTGACGATATGTGCAGTGCAAAACATTTGTTTTATTCAAAATTAATAGAAATCCAGAACCCGAACAGTATAAATTTAATATAATCTGTTTGTTAAGAATGTTATCTGTTTATGTGCCAAGCGGTTTGTTTCTAGGTGGTGTTGTTTTAGAGATATTTAACTTTTCCTGTAAGAAGATTGCTTACGGCCATTGACAATGCATTGAGTTTGTCGATGTGCGCAGTGCAAAACATTAGTTTTATCCAGAACCCGAACCTTATCAATTTAATATAACCTGTTTGTTAAGTATCTTATCTGTCTGTCTGCCAAGGGGTTTGTTTCTATCTAGGTGGTGTGGTTTTTGATATATTTCTCTTTTTCTGATGAAGATTGCTCATAGCCATTAAGTTTGCAGTGTGTCGTCCTGCAGCCAAGCAGCGTGCGCACTGACTTAACTACCCATGCTGACGTCATATAAAATAGGTCTATATGGCATCTGTTATACCAGTGTAAACTGGCCTCTGCGAGCCCAGTGCCTGGTTACATGGCCGTGCGCACCGCGGTGCACGCCGGTGCTTAACAGCCGGAGTCCCCTGGCGCTCCCCTCGGGGAACCTCTCCCAGCGGCATATGTTTTTTTGTACTAGTAATAATTTCCATTATGCTATTCTCTGTATATTATAATATTTGTCATGAAAAATTAAAAAAAATAAATAAAATAAAGAGAATTCCCCAAAAATGGGGGGGAGGGAAAGTTAAAACGAGGGAGGGAATTTGAAAATGTTTTCAAATTCCCCTGGGAGGAATTTGAAAACATTTCAAGTTCCCGGGCGGGAACTTGAATATGGGGGGAATTTGAAATCTTTACACCGGGAAAACTGTGTCAATATCCAGCAAGGAATTGGACCACACAAAGATTTCTTGACTCCCGGTAAAGAGACACAAACTATAGTAACAATGCCATATTTCCTATTCTTAAGGTCTGGCCAAAATTGTCTTGCAAGGCACAGTGAAAAGGTGGACAAAGGAAGAGGTTGGAAGACAACATGAGAGAATGGACAGGAATGGAGTTTAGGAAGTCATAGAGAGCAGTGGAGAACAGGGAAAGCTGGAGACAACTGGTTACAAAGTCATCTGAAGTGGCCCAATGACCCTCATGGTTAAGGGATTGATGATTATGATGATGATGATGATTATGCTGATAATAATGCTTCCCAATTCAAAGACCATGCCACTGACACCATGGCCTAATATTCCACTCAGAAACATTATCATGATACTCAACAAACCAATGTTTGCAGTATCCTCTTAATGCTGAGTGTCAAGCTATGTAGCGGCAAGTATTAATGTTGTAAGTCATCAGTTTCACTTAGACTGGGTTTGAATCTGTGCTCCTCCTCCTCCAAGATAAGGTATGTACAATTCACACTATTGACGCCGTGGCAATGTTGAAACCAGACCGAGGCCATGTATGCATCTGCGAGGCGCCGCTGTATGAAAAGTCATGCAAATACTTTTTCATTGAGCAAAACCTCTCGAAATAACTCAAATTTGAAGGTTTTCATTTTTTAAACTACCATATTCATCTTTGCCTACCTGTTTTCTATCTATTGGCCAATTTTCACGAAGATTGGGTGATCCTTGCATTATGATTTTCCCATTCTTTAACTACGATGTGACTGTCAACTTCAAGTCTGCATAGTTATGGTGGTATCATGTAATGCAGCACTGTCAGCGTAGTTATCTGTGTAACACAGTTAAACAACTAGTCTTAGTAATTACAAATTAATAAAAAATTTAAAGGGCTTAAAATATATTTTCAAAATATATATATATTAAGAAAGTTATGCAATTTTGAATTTAAAAATAGATTGGCAACCAGGGTGAGCAACTTTGTTGACATCGCCTACTGAAATGTATCTGATCATCACTCAATCTTCATGAAAATTGACCAATAGATAGAAAAAATGTATGCACAAATTAATATTATAGTATAGAAGGTGAATACCTTCAAATTGTATTCCTTTAATGTCTGTTGGAGTTCATACACATCAACACACAGTAATGTCTTACTGCCATTTCCAATATCTGAGGCGTACTCAACCTCGTTCTGATGCCTAATTAGGGCATGCGTGAATAGTGTGAATATATATTTATATGAATACAGTATAACCCCATTAAACCAAGCTTGGTTAAACCAAATGATCAGTCGACCCAAACCTTTTTTGGCGGCCCGGCAAAATACTACCCTTTACCATATAACAAAGTTGGTTAAACCAAAGGCGGTTAATCCAAATTATCGGATAATCCAAACAAAATTGTTGAATCCTAGGCCACTTCCAGTATGGTTAAACCAAACTTTAATGTGGTTATAAAGTCATCTGAGACCCCACCAACATTTTTATATGATAAATGGTAGTATTTTGCCGGGCTGCCGAAAAAGTTTGGATTAACCGATCGTTTGGTTTAACCGAGGTTGGTTTAATGGGGTTATACTGTATATACATAAACCACAATAATCAAAGTGTCCACATACATTGTATACTACATTCATACTGCATCCGCGTTTTTGCCAAAGCCAAGTCAAAGTCAAAGCCAAAGCTAGGTTAAACCAATGATCTGTTAATCCAAACAAATTTCTAGGGTCCCTTCAAGTTTGATTTAATGGGGTTATACTGTAATTATATATATATATATATATATTATTCTCCTAGAAATGACTCCAGGTGGCACCAGTAGGTAAGTGAGGAGGAACGGTGTAATAATGGAAATAGAGAAATGGAATTAAATGTGTCAGTCCCTTTGGTTATTCATATTAACATAATCACTCATACATGTGAATGTGTGATAAGAGTTTCCTTATTTGTCGAAATGATGGGGGATTTTTTTTTAAAGGGAGCCCTCTTGTGGTGGTCTGACCTACTATAGAGGCCGGGTATACCCCAACCAAGCAATCCAGGTTCACCTACCCCCCTCCTCCACACACACACACGACATCCACACACACACACATCCTCACATCCATGATATCACAGCAGAGCACTGAGTTTGGTTCGCTTAACTCCGCCGTGCCACTCTTAACACCCCTCCACCCCACATACACACATCCCTGCTCCCCATTCCTCACCACTAACACCACCACACCACCACACCACCACACCACCACACCACCATACCACCACACCACCTTACCAGGCCCAGCGTGCACACCTACCACCCCCCACCTCCCCTATCCCCCTCCCAGTTTCCCTTCCTCTCCACCCCCCACATCCCACCTTATGCATCCCCTCCCCCACCCTTTCCCACTTCGACTCCCCCACCCTTCCCCCCCCTCCCCTCCCACTCACCTTCCTCTTCCCCCCCCCCCCAACTACTCTCCCTCCCATCGCCTTCCCACTCCCCCTACTCCTCAACCTCCCTCTCGCTTTCCCGCCCTGCCCTCACCTCCACCTCCCATATTCCCTCTCCCCCTCCCATCTCCCACCTCCCGCATCACACCTCCCCCTTCCTCTCCCCCTCGGACCCTCTTCCCAGGACCCCCTACTTCTCCCCCTCCCCCTCGCCTTCCCCCCACCTCCCGCCTCCCATCTCCCATCCCCATCCGCCTCGCACCTCCCATTCCCCTCTTCATCTCCCCACCCCTTCCTCTCCCTCACCCTTCCAACTCCCCTTTTCTTTCCCGTTCCCCTTCACTTCTACCCCTCCCCCTCCGCTCATACCCCTCCTCCCCCCGTTGCCCCCCTTCCCCCTCCTCACACACATACGCCCTGCTCCGCCTCTCTGATCCTGACACAGGGTGGCGTGTGGTTCCGGCACCAGGTGGCGCCCCAGTTTGTGATCACATGACTGGTTCCCGGCAGGTGGCTGGCTGGCACACTTCGAGTTAGCATCCCCCCCCCCCCCAAGCCCCACACACACCCGTCCACCCGTCCACCCACACACCCACACACCCACACACCCACCTCATACACCTACCCCACTCCGCAGGTCGCTCTGGTGAGAGCTCCTCTTGCTGGCTGGTCACCAACTATACATTTTAACTGAAAGGTTACAAATAACACACAAACTTGTGATTTTTATTCTGCTTCTACTAGTCCTTCTCTGCCTTGTGGAGTAAAGGTTACACATAACACGCAAACTTGTGATTTTTATTCTGCTTCTCCTAGTCCTTCTCTCTCTTGTGGAGTAAAGCTTACGAATAACATGCAAACTTGTGATTTGTATTCTCTTCTACTAGTCCTTCTCTCTCTCTCTTGTGGGGTAAAGGTTACAAATAACATGCAAACTTGCGATTTGTATTCTCTCCTACTAGCCCTTCTCTCTCTGTTGGAGTAAAGGTTACATATAACATGCAAACTTCTGATTTGTATTCTTCTTCTACTAGCCCTTCTCTCTCTGTTGGAGTAAAGGTTACAAATAACATGCAAACTTCTGATTTGTATACTTCTTCTACTAGTCCTTCTCTCTCTTGTGGAGTAAAGGTTACAAATAACATGCACACTTGTCATTTGTATTCTCTTCTAGTAGTCCTTCTCTGTCTTGTGGAGTAAAGGTTACAAATAACACACAAACTTGTGATTTGTATTCTTCTTCTACTAGTAATTCTCTCTCTTGTGGAGTAAAGGTTACAAATAACATGCAAACTTGTGATTTATATTCTTCTTCTACTAGTCCTTCTCTCCCTTGTGGAGTAAAGGTTACAAATAACATGCAAACTTGTGATTTGTATTATTCTTCTACTAGTCCTTCTCTGTCTTGTGGAGTAGTATCAAGCTACGACTCCATATATGCAGTATGCACTATCCAAATGCGAGTGCAACATAAAATGGAAAACATGTAAATACAATGGCCTTGATATAAGTTGATTGCGTATTTCTGACTGCCAATGTGAGTTGTGTAGATGGCAAACTGGATTGCTCCATGTAGCAATTGGTGCGAATGCAAACCAAGTGTGCCATTTCCAATGCAAACAGCGAAAAGTCACTGCATACTTTATCTACATTTCTGCATACACACAATACATACCCCATACAGTAAAACCTCTCTATACCGACCCCTCAACAGATCGACCACTCCCTTATATCGATTGCTTTATTTGGGTCCCAACAATACAATTCTAAGGATATTATAACTCTCTAAACCGACCACCTCCCTAAATCGACCACTTAAAGTCGGTCCCATCGTCGGTCGATTTAGAGAGGTTTTACTGTATATGGTATTCTTAAGGCGTTATGCAAATATTGCTTAGGCTGGATCAGGTGCAAAATGTTCAGGTGCACAATCTGACAAACACCATTCGGGCTGAAATGAAATCATGATTACCAGGGACACGCTACCTTGCCTGAAACCCTGTACTGCACCATACACACCAACAGATATACTCTTCGGATAACTAGGAATAAACAGTTTCGAATACACACACATGTGCACAGTCACTTGCGGATTTGCATCGACATCACAGAACCATGTGACTTTTGTTTATCCTGCTATTATGGACAACAAGCTTTTTGGGATACCAATATGAGAATTAGTCCATGCTGTTGATAGTTACTTATATAGCGGTGCTACTTTAGCATTTGGTCTACCATGACTTCAACCCTACCACTAACCATAAAAAGGGTAGTTAAATAGGGATCATCGAAGACCCCATCTGGGCCCGTATGCATGGGCTGGTGCTAGGGCCCTAACCACAGCTAGGGTGGCACCACACGGCTAAGGTTGGAAAATCTGCATGCATGAGTCGGTGCCAGGGCTAGCCACCGACCGTAGCCTAGGCTAAGCTATCCTGATTTCAAGTCAGGTTTAACTGCTAGCCGCACCGGTTAGTGTGCGTGTGTGGGTCTCAATCTATTCAATGCTATCATATTTAACAGAATTACATACTCAATAAGTGAAATTTGATCAAATTAACCCTAAATTCGAACCAATATTAACGAAGCCGCCGCATCGGCGGCGATATTAATATTGTCGAATCGACGAATGTAAAGTAAACAAATCGCCGGCCCCGCCGCATCGACGTCGATATCCATACTGTCGCCTATCAACAAAACAGATCGCCGCCGCCGGCGCAGCCACATCGGCGGCAATATATTAGGCCCAAATCTATTCAATGCTGTCAGATTTAACAGAATTACATACGCCATAAGTGAAATTTGATCAATTTAACTCTAAATTTGAACCGATATTAACACCGCTGCCGCATTGGCAGCGTTATTCATATTGTCGAATCATGGGAATTCCCAAATCTATAAATAACTTCACTGTTAGCTACCCGCCCCGGCTTGGACATTGGTGCATACGGTTTGACCTAATTAACCAAGGCCCTCCTAGGCGCGGATAGCTACCCCAGAGCTAGCGTGTAGCACTGGCTATGCGTAGCTCCAACCCATGCATACGGCCCCTGACCTGACTTAACCTATCGATATAACTACATATTTAGGGTTAGGGTTAGGGTTAAGGTAGATAAAGGATTCACTGCGTACTTGCAGTACAGGGGTGAATACAAACCCTATTTAAAAGCTGGCAAAAACTGTTTTAGTATGGAACAGGAAGTAGAAACTCGGGCTCCAGTATCAACTGGCTACCCATATCGGCACAGAGTTGGTGAAATGGGAGAGAATGCAAAAAGATAAGATGGTGGCGATAAAAAGCCATCAGTTTTATTTGTAAAGCTCCTTAATCTACATGTTTTATTATATATTTCAAATCAGAAGTAGCGCGGAAATATGAAGGTTTATGTGAAGAATATAATTTGGTTCTTAAATTAAGAATTTACCAGCTCAGTTTATTTCCCCAGCACGTCAAACTTGTTCACCAGTTTTTCTAATGGGTTGGTTTTCACCCCTGTACTGCAAGTACAGGGTGAATCTTTTATCTAGGGTTAGGGCTGAAGTCCCAGTAGTCTGCATACAAAAATAGCACAATTGTGGCTTTACCATTAATTGTGTGTATATTATTTATTTCAGCTGTATATTCGTTTATGCTAATATAAATAATTCATAGATCACCTTGATATTAATGTATGTTTGTTGAAGTTAATTTCATTATTCACTGTGGTAACTACGATCCCGCAGCAAATCGAGCTTTCAACTCTTCCTACTCATCTACCTCTGCCTTCAATTATACATATATATATATATATATATATATATATATATATATTCAATATTTAGATTGTCGTTTATGGGGGTTTGCACCTGAACTTTTCACATATATCTCTCTTCATAATTTCGCAGATTACCACAATCTTTGGTAAATCTGTGATATGCCTTGTTTCTCCAATATATTCAATGTAAAAACCTTATAATGAAACATCTAATTGTATAATGTACTTTATCCATGTCCTATGTAATATCAACACACAATTACAGAAACAGGTATCTCTGTCTTAGGCTCCAGAATTGATGGCCTGTGCTGTGTTGTCATCTGGCCCTTTTTGGCATTCCTGTGTTATGGATTTCTGTGAAAATGTGGAAAGTACCAGAAGGTGGGTTTCATCCAGTCCTCTCCAAACACCATCCTAGCTCCGTTACACTGATCAGCTAGTACTGACTATCATTGGAGAGCGTCCTGCTGTCATTGTTATGAGTTGTTAGGTGGTTGGATGGTGGGTGTTGTTGGTGATGGGTGGGTGGTGGTGTGGATAGGTGCATGGTGGGTGGTGTGGGTGGTGATGCTGGTGGATGGCGGGTGTGTTAGGTGGGCGGATCGTGGGTGGTGTGTGTGGTGGTGTGGTGTGGGTGGGTGGTGTGGGTGGGTGGGTGGTGTGTGTGGTGGTGTGGGTAGGTGGGTGGTGATGTGGGTGGGTGGCGGGTGGGTTAGGTGGGCAGATGGTGGGTGGCGTGTGAGGTGGTGTTGGTAGGTGTACGGTGGGTGGTGTGGGAGTTGTTGCCGATGTTCCCTTCCCTAGTGGTGCCTGACTCGTTTGCAATATCCCACTCAGTCCCATTATCCCCAGTCCAACCAGTCCTTGCGCATATATTGACATCTTTAGCAGCCTCACACTGTCCTACAAATCCTGACACTCTTATTTATTACATATGTTTGTGGGATTTCTTTTCCCCAGGGGTGTTCATTAGGTAAAGTGACGAGAAAATTTGCATTTGATCAAAACACCATGTTGCCACACAAAACATCACCTGGTGTTGCTCCACCCAGCACTCACTGTTGATGTTCCACCCTCGATACAACTTCCACAACCCACCCCTCCTACGCCCACCCCCACCACCACTCCCACAACCCCCACTGCCACTCTCACCCCCATAGTCCTACTCCCACTACCCCCATTCCAATTCCTTCTCCCCCACCCCCACCCCTACATTCACAGTCTCCATTCCCAGTCCCCTCAACCTCCCCACCCCACCACCATTTCCACAGCCCACCTCCCGTTTTCATGTCCACTGCCACTCCTCCCACTCCTACTGCCATCACTCCACTGCCACAGATTCCAGTCTGCCAGCGGCACCTCCCACAGACCCCACTCCCCCACCCCTACCACCACCACCACTGCCACAACCCCCGTACTCACTGTCACAACCTCACTGCTCGATCCCACTCCTCCACCCCAACCAATACTCACTGTCACATCCTCACTGCCCCCTCCCACTCCTCCACCGCAACCATGACTGTCACAACCCCCATACTCACTGTCACATCCTCACTGCCCCCTCCCACTCCTCCACTGCAACCACGACTGTCACAACCCCCATACTCACTGTCACATCCTCACTGCCCCCTCCCACTCCTCCACCCCAACCACGACTGTCACAACCCCCGTACTCACTGTCATATCCTCACTGCCCCCTCCCACTCCTCCACCCCAACCACGACTGTCACAACCCCCATACTCACTGTCACATCCTCACTGCCCCCTCCCACTCCTCCACCCCAACCGCGACTATCACAACCCCCATACTCACTATCACACCCCACTGCCCCCTCCTACTCCCCCACCCCAACCAATACTCACTGTCACATCCTCACTGCACCCTCCCACTCCTCCACCCCAACCAATACTCACTGTCTCATCCTCACTTCCCCCTCCCACAACTCAACCCAACCAATACTCACTGTCACATCCTCACTGCCCCCTCTCACTCCCCACCCCAACCGTGACTGTCACAACCCCCATACTCACTGTCACATCCTCACTGCCCCCTTCCACACCTCCACCCCAACCAATACTCACTGTCACATCCTCACTGCCCCCTCTCACTCCTCCACCCCAACCGTGACGGTCACAACCCCCATACTCACTGTCACATCCTCACTGCCCCCTCTCGCTCCTCCACCCCAACCACAACTGTCACAACCCCCATATTCACTATCACATCCTCACTGCCTCCTCCCACTCCTCCACCCCAACCGCGACTGTCACAATTCTAATTGTCACACCCCACTGCCACCTCCTACTCCCCCACCGCGAATCCCACTCTCACTGCCACACTCCCACTCGCAGTCCCACATCCCTCACTCCCACAACCCCCACACTCACTGCCACAATCCCCCTGTCACTGCCACATCCCCCATTCTCACAACCCCCACCTCCCAACAACCCCAACTCCAACTCTTGCCCCAAATCCCCAACGAGCCAAGTCAACTTTCACTCCCCCCTCCCACGAAACACCCTCCGACTCTCACATAGACTACACCTGGGCTTGTACACTGTACTGTAACTAGCTTATTCTTCTTCTTCTTCATAAACAAACACAAGGGTGTCCGTCTCATCCCATCACCAAAGCTAAAGTTCTACCATATGCTTTAGATAAATATACACCCACCCGACAATCTATACTGAGAGTAATGTTCATTAAAAATGGCAAACTTTGAAATGCAGAAACCAATCTCTGGATGCTCAGCCAAATGTTGGACATTATCCTCGGAGAGGTCAGGCACAAAACTTTGTAAACACCAATCCAATAATTGTATTAAAATAACATATTATTATTGGATGCTGACTTTAATTCTCACTAATTCTACTTTTTTTTGCTATGAAATAAATGCCTCTGCCACAATAATCAAACATGATCTGACTAACAAATTAAAGTTTTGAAGGTTAGACTCCAATGGTTATCTCCATTTTTGAATTGAAGCGGTATAATATGGAATAGAAGCAAGGTGAACGGAAAGAGGAGGTGGAAAGGAGATAGAAGATGGAATAGGAGGGAAGGAGGAGGCGAAAGATGAGGAGGTGGCTGAGGAAATGGAAGAGGAGGGAGGAAGAGGAGTAGAGTTGGAAATTGGAGGGATGAGGTCATGCAGGAAGAGGTGGAAGCTGGAATAGGAGGAGAGGGGTAGAAGATGCAATAGAAGGGAGGGTGGAAGAGAAGGAAAGGGGAAAGAAGATGGAGTGGGACTAGGAGGGAAGTGGAGGGGAGGAGGAGGTGGCTGAGGAAGTGGAAGAGGAGGGAGGAGGTGGTTGTGGAAGAAGTGGGAGGATGGGGAGATAGAACTGTGGGAAGCAATGAAGAGGTAGGAGGAGATCGGAAAGTCGGAGGGAATAGGTGTAGTATGTGTATATAATGTAAGTTATTTCCTTGGCCTTGACCGAGTTTCGCAATCCCAGGGTCCAAGTCCTCACATAACCTGTAGCACATGGAGAATCAGGGGGCCACATCAACTCCCATACTTCGGTTCTATCCATCACATTGAGTGGGTCCACCTTACATGCAACATGGTTATCATCCACATCCCCACATGGCTCATTGGTTATTGTGTTTTTTTGGAGTTTTAAATCTTGGCAACATCTAAGGTCATATCAGGACGGTACCGACTTGTGACAGTGCACACTCATGACGACTTTATAGTGCTGCCCCACTGGGAAATCAGGCCACCAGTACTATGACCCGATATCTCACTCGGTCACATTATCCTGAACAGAGCTAACTACTCCTTGACCTATCCTATTAATGCCAAGTGCCAGGCTAGGAAGCGATAAGTATTAATTTTAAAGTCTTCGATTTGACTCGACTGGGAACCAAACTCCTGACCTTCCGCACGCAACGCCCGTGCTCTACCGATTAGGCCACTGCGCCCGGTATTTTCACATCTGAACAGGAATGCTCTCAGTTCCTGGCGAGTTTCACAGACCGTGTTAAAGAGCCTAATGGGACAAATCATATCTGCTCTCCTCTCTGACAGAGCAGAGCTGAGGGCATAATTGGCTGTCAGTTCCTGTTTACTCAGACTTCACTCATAGCATTACATGATGCTCAGCCAGTTAAAGCCGCATAATCTGATAGAAGCCTCAAATTGCCGAAGCCATTACTCTTATCTAGATTTGATCCTACAGATCCAGGTTATGTAGTACTGCACTTATTAAGCATTTCTTGTTGCAGAAAAGGGAATAGTAAGTCAATGAAATGTGTATGTATACAATTAATGTTTTTCTTCATGGAAATATTATATAAGTGGATCAGATGAGTTTGAATTGGTTTATTCTCATTCTGGAAGGTTCTATATTGTGAGCAGTTGGAGCGGAATGGAGCCCGATTGCTTGTGGGGACAGGTAAGCAAAGGCAGCTGGTCAGCAGGTGCTTCCTGTCCCACTATCGGTTGGTCACTTCACTTTGATTGTTAGGGCCAGCCAGCGCCTAGATACTCACTCCATTTACATATATATGTTTATTGTTTGTCGTCATTATAGCACAGATAATAGAACGCATTGTCAATGTTGATTTCAACATGGGTAATTTAACCCGCAAGAAAAAGTACATACTAAATATGGAGGTGACTACTGGCGCCATCTATAATGTCTTTCTTAATAATTAATGCTCCGACTGTGGCGCCATGTTCTGTAAATTTGCATAACGAGATGCGACCCAGTTTCATTATAGACACTCCCACCAGAGCATCTCTATCGAAAGGATGTGTTCTCTCCTTTGGATTTAGAAACTCAACAAGATGACGGTCGGTAAGCATACACAATTTAAAGATCGAGACAAGAAACTCCGGAACGATAAGGTCTAACTCCTAAAGCATAAGTTGAGTCGAAGTCAGTGGCTATCCCGATTAATCTACCGGAAAATTAATGCGTGTGTTGAACCAAGAACGGCGCGAGCCCTGGACAGACGATAACATCAACGCACAGACACAGAAATCGAGCTATGGACGTCGGATTAACCGTGGCCTGGCTACCATAAACAAGTGGATGGTCGATGTCGGTGATGGGATCGATGCTTGGATCGATCGGTTTCAAACAGTGCCGAGTATCGTTTTTTGGGGTCTACTACGCCGTCGAAAATGAATGCTGATGTCACGCCACGTGGAGGCGGCCATGACAGCATGCTTGATCCTTCAACACTGGGACGTCTCTTGGATCGACATGCTGTCCTTCGCCTTTGCTTCATTCAGCTGCTCCTGCTCGATCAGTGCACGGATACAACTTCGACGCTGCAGACTTTGATTGATGGTATAAGGTAGGACGAAGTCAGTGCTATCACGATTAATCTACCAAAATAACTGCTCGTGTTGGTTGGACAAACGATTGGCACGAGCCCTGGACCAGCGCGAGCCCTGGAAGAAAACATCAATTCACGGGTGCAGGGATCGAGCTACGGACGTTGGATTAATCGTGCCCTGGCTACTCTACACAACGGATGGTCGATGTTGGTGACGGCTCGATGTATGGATCGATCAGTTTCGAAAAGACGCAGACTGTCGTGTTCGCGGCCTACAACGCCGTGGAAAATGACTTGTGACTCACCCAATGTGGAGGCGGCCATGATGGCATGCTCGATCATTCCCGACATTGTCTTGTCCACCAGACAGGCTTTGAGGACAGGGTTTGATCATCTACCACTGTCCAACTGGATTGTCTCTCAAAAACAAAATATCAACCATACCAGGGTACATATGACCAATCGGCAAACAGGTGTCACATCGCCATTACAACCATAACACTGGTTGATGATATCTATAACATCAGGTTTCGACCTGGGTCACTCTCCAGGAATAGGTGATTTCATCTACCATCATCAGCTACCACCAACATGGCCGCATATAACAATCAAAGGCACACACATCTGTGAGTTTCAATTTTACCATTGACGGTGGGTTCGAAGGAGTTAATCTCCTATCCTGACATTTGCCATACAGCTTAACATCTCCGATTACACCCATACACTGGTAAGTAGGCCACAGGACGTTCTGGACTATCATGGTGATTACCTCACTTATTACGGACACTGCCATACCCTCGAAGCACACGTTATCCACGGTCTTAATAACACTCAAGGCCCCCACATCAGAGGGGCTCGTGCTTGAGCTGGTCCTACTCAGTCGACAACGGGCCAGTAGCCATAGCCACAAGTAATTCCTTCAGACAGGGGTATGTTATGACTTTTCAACAATAGGCTCACTCTCCCTTGGTGCCATGCTCGGGCCATTTGAGGTGCAGTCTTCCGGTGGCCAAGCACTGTAGCTTCATTCGCAGTGACAATACCATCCTTAACTCCAACATATCATCGAGGAGTTGTAACTCAAAGCATGTGTCATCGCATCACCGTAGGACCTCGCCAAAGGTCGGGTGGCTCCCATACATTGCAAGGTGTATGGGCCCAACTACTAACCATCTTCACCCACAACCAAACATTATAACCTGGGATTCGACTGCATTATTTTTGCCTCTCTTCCCAGGTTATCCACAACACCACACCAGTGCCTCCGACACCCCATAGCGGCCGGCCTCCCGGCTGTACATGGACAATAAGGTACTGTACAGCAATCTTCATGGTATCCGGTGGCCTCATGGTCACTCAGATCGTGCGAGGATCTGAGCATAACACTCCTGGGCATCAATGTCCGTGTCCTCATCCAAGACACCACTCAACTCATCGTCTCCTAGAGACATCGCACTTCAGCAATTCTGGTTCGCCTTCTGCCCAGCACCTGCGTGGGGGCAAGTACGTTTCCGGGACACCACATTGGCATGACGGCCGACCTCTTCACTCATGTGGCTACCACTCACAAGTGCGTGGATTAATTTCAATCATAACATTAGCCCTGTCTGTGCCGGGCTACCTAGCACCCGGTGCTTTCAATCATAAGACTAGCCCTGTCCGTGGCGGGCCACCTGGCACCCGGTGCTTTCAACCATAAGACTAGCCCTGTCCGTGGCGGGCCACCTAGCGCCCGGCGCTATAACTCTACACACCATGCATTCAACTCTCCATAGTTCTGCCTCCAAAGGTCATCGAGGCAGGAGGCAAGACAATGGTCACACAACCTCTGCTGTTGTGTCAACATACAACTTCCAGTCTCAGCTTCCAGGCACTTGAGCTATACTTTTTGGCTACGTGCCTGAAATCCTCGAAATCTTAATAAATCAAACATCTCATGACTTAAATGTAACAATGGAATAGTAAGAATAAATGCCACTTTATACTGTACTTGTCTTGCGTTGGTTGAATTGTCGATGTTGATTTCAACATGGGTAATTTAACCCGCAAGAAAAAGTACATACTAAATATGGAGGCGACTACTGGCGCCATCTATAATGTCTTTCTTAATAATAAATGCTCCGACTGTGGCGCCATCTTCTGTAGCTTTCCATAACGAGATGCGACCCAGTTTCATTATAGACACTACGACCAGAGCATTTTGACCCACAGGACGTGTTCTCTCCTTTAGATTTACCGTCCCACCTACCCAACTACAAGTGACATTCATAGGGCTACATGCCTGAAATCCTCAAAATCTTAATAAATCAAACATCTCATGACTTAAATGTAACAACGGAATAGTAAGAATAAATGCCACTTTATACATTATTGCTGAAGTCTACGGGCTCAGAATTATGACACGCAAATCAATATTAACTCAGCATATTTTTCCTTTAAATATATCAAAAGTTAGCCATTTATAATCCAGGTAGTTCAATCTAAGGTAAAGTAGATCACAACGATTAAGCCAATATATTTATTTTTGAGAATCATCAGCCTATGAAGCTTTAATCTTCCAGGGAATCTAACAAGAAAAACTACCTCTGCTTCTGTCTTGCTCACTAGTTCTTAAGAGAGACCCTGTGGAGTGATCTCCATGAGAACTCGAGGACTGACGTTGTATCTGTTTCATTGCATCATATGCACTGACTAATAACTCTCATCTACGAGACATGTTGCATAATCCAATGAAAATATCACATTTTCCTAACTGAAACATTTACCTAGATTTAAGGCTCCACATATCGAGCTTAATTACTGGTAAAGACATTAGGGATTTATTGCAATTTAGTTGGTTGGTTGTTGGAGTTTTACGTCCAGCTAAGGCAGGAATGTGTCCACTACGAAGAATCCGACTATGCTGACTCGAACAAATTGACAAGATCGGTTCAGATTAAGACTTAATTGTCACCGTACCCATATTCGTCAACACAAAGGTGTTTGTACATGTCACTTCTGGCTCGTCGCATGGGTTACAGTTCAATCAGACAATACTTAATTGTGTTAAGTAACCATTTGAAAGATCTAGGTATGGATCCTATTGATTACACAAATCACAAGGTCAAAAAGTGTATGTCAGGTATAAGAAGGATATTGGGAGACATGCCCAAGCAGGCAGCGCCGCTGCTGCAGAAACAACTAAGGAAGATATTCATGCAAATGCTTAATACGAGATGTCATGTCGCCTTGAGAGCAGCGATGCTACTATCATTTAGAGCACTACTGCATAAATGCCATGTGTCAGAGTCTGACGCTTCATTATTGAGGTCGGAATTACCTTTCATGAGTGGGGCATGATGGTCCGGGTCCGAAAATCGAAGATGATTCAGTACAGAGAGCATCTACACCTGATACCAGTATCGAAAGTTGCTCATCCTGCCTATGTGCGCAGTATACTGGGTCAAGCAAAATTTCAGGGAGATAGAGGTGGCTGGCAATACTCATCATGCCTTGAGAGTACCGAGGGGAAAAGGATCGGTGTCAATGCCGTACCATTTCTATTTAGAGACTCTGAAACTATTGTGCGAGAGTGCTGGCCTGACCCGGTGGAATTCTCCATGCATAGCCTCCGAAGGGGAGGAGCCACATTCCTACTCCTATGTGGCATGTCTATCCTAGAAATCAAGGAACGTGGTGATTGGAAGTCAGATGCAGTATTTGAATACTTGAAAGCATCGGTGCAAGAACAGTTATCTAAGGATCTGAGGGTCGCTACCATCCTTGCGAGAAGAGAGTGATCTAGCTGGTTTGGGTTGGTTTGGGCCTTTTAGAGGGTACCAGCCAGAGTTATACTCATCCAACTACATTTACTATTGTTCGTTTTCATTGTATTTGTCGGAGTGTACTAAATAATGTGGTGTGTAACTAGTTATGCGAATATTATGTGAAGCAAAGCATTGTTTATTTGTTAGTAATACAGTCAGATGGAGTTGTGCATCCGACTTGTTTATGCAGCACCGAGATGCTTTGAAGCTGTGAGCTGCCGGCTGTGGCACCCCGCATCCGGCTGCGGTAGCAAGCCGTCCCCTTGTGCGTGTTCACGTCACTAAATCTGCCTCCAGTCGGCAGGAAATTTGCTTTATTATAAACAGAGGGGCTTTTTAAGGGGTACCAGCCAGAGTTATTCTCATCCAACTACATTTACTATTTTTCATTTTCATTGTGCTTGTCAGAGCGTACTAAATAATCCTGCGTAAATAATTTGTGTAAATAACTTCAATCATCTATGAGTACCAGATGAGTGCCTGAGTGCCTCGGCGCTGAGAAATGCGTTATTCTGAAGAATCCCATAGGTACACACAAAAACAACAATATTGGTTGGTTATTGGAGTGTTACATCCTGGCAACATCTAAGGTCATATCATGATGGGTACCCACTTGTGACAGTGCACAGTCATTGTGACTGTATAGTGCTGCCCCACTGGGAAATCAGGCCACTGGTACTAAGACCCAATATCCCACTCAGTCACATTATCCTGGCACTGAGCTAACCAGTTCTTGCCCTCTCCTTTTAATGCCAAGCGCCAGGCTATGAAGCGACAACTATCACTGTGTAACATGGTTTGAGTCGACCAGGGTTCGAACCTGTGGCTTCGTATCCCAAGATCTACAAGACAACCACAACAAAATCACATGCCCCCATTACCAGAGGTACGACGTAGAAAAGAGTGTGAGTACGGAGATCTCGCTAATACATACATTGTGAATAGGGAGAAATAGTATGGCTGAAGAGGAGAGGGTGCTGGAGGGGGTATACCTCCTATGACAGGGGGAGTGTGTGTGTGGGGGGGGGGGGGGCTCCCCCAGACAATTAGGGAAACGTGATACAACATGGTGCATTCTGATGAAAAATAAGCGACAAATTAATGGGTGGGGATAATAAGCTAAACATGATTATTTGGTGGGAGATTACAAATTAAAAGCGTGAAATTGGCAGATTGGGGTTATTAAAATGCTATATTTTCGGGAGATCTCCCACCAAACCGAGAGACTCCTCTGACGACCACAAACCACAAACAAAACACATGCACCCATTCCGCAGGCATCCCACCAATCAGCGTGGCCCTAACTGGTAAAGCTAACACAGATCACGTGACCGCCTACCTGAACGCGTTCTAAGCGGCTCTAAGTATTCTGTTACAAGCCCCAACGCGCATGCGCCACCCCCTAATTTGCGCGCAGACTGTTTGGATTAGATACTTGATGGCTGCACCACTTTCCTGCTGTCAGGCCCCGTGGGTGGCTGGGCACTGACTGCCTGCTTGTTCCCAGCCTCCAGCACCAGGCGACGTCATGACGACAGCTCGCCTTGGTTACCAGCACTAGGATGATGTGTGTGGATGATGAGGATGATGAGGATGATGAGGCAGGCGATGGAAGGAGGAGGATGTAGATGGGAGAACTGGAGGGGAGGGCGAGTAGAACGTGGAGTAGGTTTGCTTGTTTGTTTCTAGTCGTTTTAAACCCTAGCAACATCTAAGGTCATCTCAGGATGGAGATGGGTAGGAGGAAGTGAAGGTAAGGAGATGGATGGAGCGGAGGAGAAAGGCTTGAGGATGGCATAGGAGGGAGGTGGAGGTGGGGGGAAGAGAAGTAGAGGATTTAGAAATTGGAGCGATGAGGTCATGTTGGAAGAGGTGGAAGATGGAATAGGAGGAGAGGGGTAGAAAATGCAATAGAAGCGGGTGGACGAGTAGGAAAGAGGAAAGAAGATGGAGTGGGACTAGGAGGGAAGTGGAGGGGATGAGGAGGCGAAGGAGGAGGAGGTGGCTGAGGAGATGGAAGTGGAGGGAGGAGGTGGTTGTGGAAGAAGTGGGAGGATGCAACTTGAGGATGCGACAAATCTTAATATATGTAATACATAATAAATCAGGTGACAAGGACAAAATCCTCCGGTGCGACTGACATTGGTCAACATCCGGGGTATGTGAGGTGGCTGAGATGGCACCAGTGGTAAAGTGTTGTATCTTACGGAGGATAGCAATCATAATAATAATATGCAATATTCCCCTATGTATCTTTATACTCGCATAATACGTTATACATCACATAATATATAATACATATGTCTGCATTATTCATGCATTCATGGTATTTACTATGGAAATGCATTACATTATGTTCCGAGTACAGCTTCAGTTCAGAACCCGGTATTGCGGAAGTCATGCAGGGATTGTACACCTATGAAGAATACAGTAAAACCTCGTTAAACCAAGCTCGGTTAAACCAAATGATTGGTTAATCCAAACTTTTGTCGGCGGCCGGCAAAAAAGTTGGTTAAATCAAAGTTGGTTAATCCAAATTTTGGTTCGTTTGTTTTGTTTGTTGTTGTTTTACGTCCTAGCAACATCTAAGGTCATATCAGGACGGGTAACGACTTGTGACAGTGCGCACTCATGGCGACTTTATAGTGCTGTCCCACTGGGAAACCAGGCCGCCGGCACCATGACCTGGTATCCC
The DNA here is from genome assembly GCA_030323885.1 of Branchipolynoe longqiensis. Taxonomy (NCBI): domain Eukaryota; kingdom Metazoa; phylum Annelida; class Polychaeta; order Phyllodocida; family Polynoidae; genus Branchipolynoe; species Branchipolynoe longqiensis. The sequence continues at coordinate 23,490,730 of CM059190.1, read as the reverse complement.
ACTCAGTCACATTATCCTGACACTGAGCACACCAGTCCTTGCCCTATCCTAATAATGCCGAGCGCCTGGCTAGGAAGCAACAAGTATCAATTTTAAAGTCATTGGTTTGACTCGACCAGGACTCGAACCCACGACCCCACGATCTACCAGCATGGGAGACGGACGCTCTAACTCATTCGGCCATCCCGTCTGGTCCCCAAATTTCGGTCAATCCAAACAAAATTGTCGGACCCCAGGCCACTCCGGTATGGTTAAACCAAACTTTCATCTGGTCATAAGGTCATCTGAGATCCCAATGATTTTTTATATGATAAATGGTAGTATTTTGCCGGGCCGCCAAAACAAGTTTGGATTAACCGATCGGTTGGTTTAACCAAGCTTGGTTTAACAGGGTTGTACTGTATAGACATAAAAAACAATAGTCAAAGTGTCCACATACATTGTATATTACATGTGCAATTACACCTTTACTGAAAGTCAAAGTCAAAGCCAAAGCTCGGTTAAACCAATGATCGGGTCCCTTCAAGTTTGGTTTAACGGGTTATACTGTACATGCTTATACTATTAGCAGTATGGGTTGTGTTGACCAGGTGCCTCCCTCATGTGAGGGACTAAAGCGGTAAAGTCGTGGGAAGTCTCAATTTGTGTAAGCTTCCATTATGTAAATTAGCCGCTATATGATCTTCCTCCACATGCTGACTCAGCAACTCTGTAAAATAAATTTCACGCCCAGCTCAAAGTGATGGATCCTCGGCCCAGCTTTGTGATCTTTGCTTTGCTTTGGTTCCAACAGGTGAACTTCTATTTCATCTGCACCAGAAGTACGCAAAATACTGACATCTTCCCCACCCACATTCCCATCACCACCCATATTCCCACTCAGCATCACCCACATTCCTCTTCACCACAACCCATATCCCCACCACCATTCACATTTCCACCGCTACCCACATTCCCACCACCCACATTTCCACCACTTCCACCACCACCCACATGCCAACCACTACAATCCATAGTCCCACCCCCACCCACATTCCCACCACCATTCAGATTCCCAGCACCACCCACATTCCCACCACCTCTTGCCAACTACCATCCACATTCCAGCCACCACCCACATTCCAACCAGCACGCACATTCCAACCAGGACATATATTTCCACCCCCACCACCAATAGTCCCACCCCACCACCCACATTCCCACCACCACCCACATTCCCACCACCACCCACATTCCCACCCCCCCACATTCACACCAACATTCAGATTCCCACCACAACCCACATTCCCACCCCACCCACATTCCTACCAACATTCAGATTCCCACCACCTCCCACATTCCAAGCACCCCCCCCCCCCATATTCCCACCACCTCTACTCACATTCCCACCACCACCCACATGCCAACGACCACCCACATTCCAGCCACCGCCTAGATTCCAACGACCACTCACATTCCAACCAGCACACATATTCCCACCACCACCACCCACATTCGCACTCAACCCACATTCCCACCAACATTCAGATTCCCCACATCCCCTCACATTCCAAGCAACATCACCCACATTCCCACCCCCACTACCCACATTCCCACCACAACCCACATGCCAATGACCACCCAAATTCCAGCCAACACCCACATTCCAGCCACCACTCACATTCCAACCAGCACGCACATTCCAACCAGCACGCACATTCCAACCAGCATGCACATTCCAACCAGCACACACATTCCAGCCACCACTTGCATTCCAACCAGCACACACATTCCAACCAGCATGCACATTCCAGCCACCATGCACATTCCAACCAGCACACACATTCCAGCCACCACTTGCATTCCAACCAGCACACACATTCCAACCAGCATGCACATTCCAGCCACCACGCACATTCCAACCAGCACACACATTCCAGCCACCACTCACATTCCAACCAGCATGCGCATTCCAACCAGCATGCACATTCCAACCAGCATGCACATTCCAACCAGCACACACATTCCAGCCACCACTCACATTCCAACCAGCATGCACATTCCAACCAGCATGCACATTCCAACCAGGACACACATTCCAACCAGCACGCACATTCCAACCAGCATGCACATTCCAACCAGCACACCCATTCCAGCGACCGCTCACATTCCAACTAGCACACACATTCCAACCAGCATGCACATTCCAACCAGCATGCACATTCCAACCAGCACACACATTCCAGCCACCACGCCCGTTCCAACCAGCACACACATTCCAACCAGCATGCACATTCCAACCAGCATACACATTCCAACCAGCACACACATTCCAGCCACCACTCACATTCCAACCAGCATGCACATTCCAACCAGCACGCACATTCCAACCAGCATGCACATTCCAACCAGCACACACATTCCAGCCACCACTCGCATTCCAACCAGCACATACATTCCAGCCACCACACACATTCCAACCAGCACACACATTCCAACGAGCATGCACATTCCAACCAGCATGCACATTCCAACCAGCACACATATTCCAGCCACCGCTCACATTCCAACCAGCACGCACATTCCAACCAGCATGCACATTCCAACCAGCACACACATTCCAGCCACCACTTGCATTCCAACCAGCACGCACATTCCAAGCACCACGCACATTCCAACCAGCACACACATTCCAGCCACCACTCACATTCCAACCAGCATGCACATTCCAACCAGCATGCACATTCCAACCAGCACGCACATTCCCGCCCCCACCACCCCCCACCTTCCCACACACACAACCCGCATTCCCAACCCCACCATCCACATTCCCAACCCCCACAACCCCACTACCATCCAAGTAAATGTTGCAAAAGATTTAGTAATTTTACAGTTGAATTCAGATGACAAAACAAAAAAAAATACATTTATTGAACTGATTAAATTGAGTTTCCCTTCCTGAATTATTGTAGACAATAATACAACCCAAAAAAAACCCTAAAATACAATGATCCTTGATGCAAAAACAACCCTAAGTTAAGCAAAAATCTACTAAAAATTATATGATCCATGCTGTAAAGACTGTCCAATCTGCACAAACCTTGCTCCGAAGGTACCCAGTTCGAATTCTGACCTGGTAGCCTTTTGAAATTGTTGCTTTAAATCTCTATTTTAATCATGCATTTTTAGCTGCACAGATAAGTACATTTTAGAATAGATATCCATACCCAATTTGATTAATGTTAATTGTTATCAATAGAATCTTCAAATATCATTAATTACATCTGAATTGGTATGTGACATCCTCCCAATGTAAACGGACGCAGTGATCCTATCAGTAGAGCACAGGCTTTCCGTGCAGAAGGTCAGGAGTTCAAATCCCAGTTGAGTCAAACCGATAACTTACCAAATGTATATTTGTTGCTATCAAGCCTGGCTCTTGGTATTACTAGAAGAGGGCAAGGATATTTAGCTCAGAAACAGGATAATGTACCTAACTGAGTGAGATTTGAGGTCATGGTGCAAGTGGCCTGGTCTCCAGGTTGGACAGCACTATTAAGTCACCATGCGTATGCACTGTCAAAAATCTACACCAATCCTGAAATGACCATACATTTTGCTTGGACATAAAAACACCAAAACGCAAACAGACAAATCCTCCCGATGTTTATACAACCTATTGCTGACAGTCAAAATTATATCACGTCAATATCCGGATCGGATACCACCCCGACAGCGGAGCTGATATCGGACTGATATCGGGGTAATACCACACTGCGGGCTGGGTAGCTGCTAACCAACCAGCAGCCAGGGAGCCTCTCACACGCTGATGACTAGCAGATTAGGAGGTTTGGCATAAATGCAGAGGGCCCAGCTGTTCTGGTTTACAATATGTCTCATCCGCAACAGAAAGCTAAGCACTCATGCCATATGTTACGTCAATGGCCTGAAATGCGCAGACGTAAACAGAGATAATTTATAATGGAGACCTGGCTCAGTGGCTGTGGATGCAGGCTGCCTGTTGCTTGGTTGTCACTAATGTTGGAGTTTTATGTCCTGGCAACATGATGGGTATCGTCTTGTGACAGTGCACACTCATGGTGACTTTATAGTACTGCCCCACTGGGAAATGAGGCCACCACCACCATGACGCGATATCTCACTCAATCACATTATCCTGACTTCTGAGCTAAGCAGTCCTTGCCCTATCCTATTAATACTGAGCGACAAGCTAGGAAGTGACAAGTATTAATTTTGTACGTCATTGGTTTGACTGGACTGGGAATTGAACTCCCCATCGCCTGCACAGAAGGCCTGCGCTCTACCGAATGGGCTAGTGTGCCCGGTGGGGCTGCCTGTAGTTCTGCTCTCAATCTCTGCAGATGAGGAGGATATCCACCTGAAGTAGCTCTTCATCTGCCCAATGACAGTTGTTATACTTGCAGAAAAAGGGTACAACTTATGTTGCCGCCCTGAAAGTTGGCTAATCCGTTTTAGTAAAGTTTCTGTCATTAAACAGAACACAAACAACAACTATATAGGGCTGATTGCTGGCATCTACAGTAGCTTTGTTTGAAGCCATTTTTATTTTAATGGCTAACTTGTATATGTTTGAAGTGCAAATATGCAAAAGCAATTTTGTGTTGCGCATACAATTTCTGGCATCATGGGTTTCAACAGTCCCTGTATCTATTCAGTTGATGCAGTACTCCTTTCTATGCAGCAACAAATGATTAATACGCACATGCTATCTAGATTAGAGAGGTACAATCAAATCTAGATAAATGTCTTGGTTGCGACAAATTTGATGATTTCATCAGAAAAGGCAGCTTTAATCAACCATTTAAGCCCCGGTCACATAGCCATTAGTGGACGTAGGTGAATGTAGTGGAGGCTAACGTGGGTCAAAGGTGGTGTAAGTTTGTTATACTACATTGAAATATGTTAGCATACGGCAGGTTTTAGTTGATGAGCCACCGAATGATATGGATAAATATGTTATGGTATGGATGCCAGTACATTCAACTACATCCAACTAAGTTCAACTACTTTCAACTACATTAGTCTCCACTACGTTCAACTATGTTCAACTACATCCACTGATGGCTATCTGATCATGGCATGCATGACATGGAATGGCCATGGTTTTGTGCTGGGTCAAAGTATGCTAGAGTACGCTAGAGTACATTAAGAGTTACATTCTACTACATTTGACTTTGCCACAGTACGTTAGCATCATGGATGCAAACTCAGCCTCTAATGTACCACTCTTTTGAACATGTCCAAAAATTAAATCGGAGATTGCGGGTCACCACGTTATTACCAAGTTAACCTCAAGGACAAGTATGGATGCCGGTATGTTCAACTACGTTCAACTACGTTCAACTACTTTCAACTACTTTCAACTACATTAGCCTCCACTACGTTCACCTACATCCACTAACGACTATGTGACCAGGGCTTCAGAGTCTAGAACTATCAGCTGCATTGCGATAGGATACTAGCTCTAATAGCACTGGATAGATCAATCCCTGCCTAGCGAGTTCAAGCTCAAATAGCCCATTACGTGACGTCATGCAGGGAAGGGATGGGTGGAATTACAGAGGTTGTATGACAGAGGCAAGGGTCTTTAAATTCCCTCTTCGGCTAAGTAAAAATTATGATACTTTCTTTGTGGAATCTTATGCAGTGAACTACAGTAAAACCTGTCGAAATCGATCGATCGTGGGACCGACTTTAAATGGTCCATTTACAGATGTGGTCACTGGAGCGACATTTTTAATCATTACAATGGCATTGTATGGGCGATCGTTTGAGACCCAAATGAAGTTATTGATATATGGGAGTGGGCGATCTGTGGAGGTGGTCAGTTAGAGAGGTTTTAATGTAGCTACTTCTTCTTTAAGACGTTCACTATGATTAGTCATATGTCAGTCTAAGGATGTTGCTATTCTATTTCATCAACAACAAAAAAACATATCCAGCTATATAAATATCTATCTACGTAATAACAAGGAGATAGCTGATTGGGTTGACATTTCTTCATTACTCATGGCTGAGCATTAACTGCTCTACCTAATTACAATAAACTCAAAATTTCAGCGAGAACTGAAGATTCACAGTTGCTGGTACTAGTGGTAGTCCTATCGAACGCCACTCGTGGCATGTAGGTCCGCAACAACTGGTGTGGCAAGCGGTGATTGGACAATAATATACCATCGCCGATAAATAATAATATATTAATAAGTACTCCTCTGCCTGTTTATTGTATATATAATAGATTATATAGAATATATTGTCTGTTCAGATTAGATGTTTCAAGAAAATAATTAGTTTTGTTCCCCTCATCTTACTAACCGCCACCATGTGTGTGCACCTATATGGCCCACATATACACATATAAACATAATATATGTACATATATATTTATGTGTAGTCATATCTGCATCTGTATTTATGCATATATCCGCATAGGCATGAATATATTATAATGATACACATCTAGCCACATTCACACATTCACACAAACATATGAAATAGCGAAATAGCGAATGGTAGACAGGAAGTGTGAACACTTATTTGTCTCAAAGGTTAAAGGCTGCATTCCATATACGCGTAATGCATAATGCGTAATGCGTTATGCATTATGCGTTATGCGTTATGCGAATGCCAGCATTCCATATACGCGTATTGCGTATTGCGTTATGCGTTATGCGTTATGCAGTGAAGTATATAAAAAGTGTATAAAAGTGTGTGTGACTCCATGTCTCTGTGTGTGTCTGTGTTTCCGTGTCTCTGTGTGTGTCTCTGTCTGTGTCTGTGTGTGTGACTATGTGTCTCTGTGTGTGTCTCTATGTGTGTGTATGTGTCTGTGTCTCTGACAAAGACACACACACAGACACATATACACACACAGACACACACACAGACACACACACAGACACAGATACACACACAGAGACACAACACAGAGACACACACACAGAGACACACACAGGGACACACACAGACACACACACACAGACACAGAGACACACACACACAGACACAGATACACACACAGAGACACACACAGAGACACAACACAGAGACACACACAGAGACACACCCACACAGACACACACAGACACACATACACACACAGAGACACATACTCACACACATATACACACACAGAGACACACACAGAGACACACACAGAGACATACACACATACACATAGACACACACACAGAGACACACACAGAGAAAGACACACAGACACAAAGACACACACACAGCAACACAGAGACACACATAGATACACAGAGATACACACACACACACATCAACAGAGACACAAAGACACAGACACACACAGACACAGAGACACAACACAGAGACACACACAGAGACACACACAGACACACACAGATACATACACGCAGACACAGAGACACACACAGAGACACACACAGATAAACACACACAGACACAACGACACACACACAGAAACACAGAGACCCACATAGAGACACAGAGATACACACACATACACACACATCAACAGAGACACAAAGACACAGACACACACAGACACAGAGACACAACACAGAGACACCCACATAGACACACACACAGACACACACATACACACACAGAGACACACACAGAGACACACACAGACACAGATACACACACATATACAAACACACAGACACAGAGACACAACACAGAGACACACACAGAGACACACACACAGAGACACACACATACACACACACAGAGACACACTCACAGAGACACAGATACCCACACAGAGACACACACACACAGAATGGGACGGTCCAAACATGGCTCAGCTTAGCTTGCTTAGAGGGATGTTAGGACCGTCCCAAATATGAAGACTGCTTCCTAACAGGTCCGCCGCATACACCTACATGTTTGCACCGGCTGTCCGTAATTATCAGTCGCCTCCTCCAGCCTTATATCAATGGACAAATGCGACTGATGCTTTTCTGTTCACACCACCTTGTCCCGGCTGTCCGTAATTATCAGTCGCCTCCTCCAGCCTTATATCAATGGACAAATGCGACTGATGATTTTCTATTCGCACCACCTTGAAGCGTGCTTCCTAACAGGTCCGCCGCATAATGTTTGCACCGTCCCATTCTTCATATTTCTCATGAAGACCGTAATTATCAGTCGCCTCCTCCAGCCTTATATCAATGGACAAATGTGACTGATGCTTTTCTCTTCGCACCACCTTGTCCCGGCTGTCCGTAATTATCAGTCACCTCCTCCTGCCTTATATCAATGGACAAATGCGACTGATGCTTTTCTATTCGCACCACCTTTATGCATTATGCATTACGCACCGATCGCTACATGGAGCGATCGGGATAATGGATTTTATTCGCATTCGCATTCGCATTACGCATTACGCGTATATGGAATGTAGCTCATAGGTTTCAAGGCGTTTCGATTTTTTGTCCCATTCGCATTCGCATTCGCATTACGCATTACGCGTATATGGAATGCGCCCTTTACTCGTCAGGTTTCGTCCGTAATGTCCGTTTTGTCCGATACATGTCCGGTACCCATCCGTTACGTGTCCGGTTCTCGTCCGGTTCTCGTTCGGTACAGGTACGGTACATGTACGGTACATGTACGGTACATGTACACACATATCTCTGCACATATATGCACATGCACATGTACCTATGCATATCGACAAAAATATACATATATATCCATATATGCCTGTGTGTATATATATATATATATATAGATATATATATATATATATATATATATATATATATATATATATATATGATATTGTGTTATTAAGGTGTGGAGTCCTGCTTTGGTCAAAGGGTTTGATGGGATACTAACAACTACTACAGTGGGTAGTTTGGTAGTCAGCATAGATGCTGCTGCAATGACTACCTTTAGAGAAATGACCAATCCTTTGAATAGCATATGTAATATAACAAAATACGTCTAAGTTTGTAATTGCAAAGGAAGATCAAGCTGTGATATAGAAAAACAATGGTGACACTTACCTATTCGTGAGAGGGCCTATGAACGGGTTCGCAATTAGCTGCACAATGGCTTTGCTAGAAAACAGCCAGCCTATCCTCGGGTTCTCGTTGATTTCCTGTTCTGGCACCACCGTCAATCCGCCCTGCCCGATATCCGACCAGTTGCCGGTGCCTGAGAAGTTGTAGAACAGGTGACTGAAGTACGTCAGGTTAAAGTCTGTGTTGTTCCAGAAGTGGTCGAAGAAGTCATTGCCGTGTGATCTGCCTGTGCCAGAGCTGGGGTCTTTGTTGGTCCAGACGGGGTCTGTGTCACCGCCAACAGCATGCTGAGATAACTGCTGCATCTCCAGTGTGAGCAGATAGTCAGGGATGATTGGCACTGCAAGAAGTACAGACAAACAGTCAGGGATAATGGGAACTATGAAGAGTACAGAGAGATAATCAGGGATTATGTCCACTGTAAGAGGTAGAGACAGGCAGATAGACAGGGGTGATGGACAATGTAAAAGGTGACACATAATCAGCGATAATGGGCACTTCAAGAGTTACATACAGAGACTCAGGGATGGTGGACACTGCAAGAAGAGCAAATCGTCAGGGATATTGGACACTGCAAGAGGTACAGACAGATAGTCAGGGATATTGGACACTGCAAGAGGTACAGATAGTTAGGGATAATGGACACTGTAAATGTACAAACAAATTTGTTTTTGCTTGCTTGTTTGTTGTTGTTTTACGTCCTAACAACATATAGGGTAGTATCAGGACAGTCAGACAGATAGTCAGGGATAATGGGCACTGCAAAAGGTACAGACAGATAGTCAGGGATAATTGACATCGTAAGAAGTACAAACAGATAGTCAGGAATGATAATTTATAGACACTGTAAGAAGTACAGACATATATTCAGGTATAATGGACACTGTAAATGGTAAGATAGCTAGTCATGGATAATGGACTCTGTGAGAAGTACACTCATATAGACAGGGATTATGGACACTGCAAAAGGTACATACAGATGGCAAGGATTATGGACACTGCAAAAGGTACATACAGATAGACAGGCATTATGGACACTGCAAAATGTACATACCTATTGACAGGGAGGATATACACTGCAAAAGGTACATACATATAGACTGGGAGGATGGACACTGCAATCGGTACATACATATAGACAGGGAGGATGGACACTACACAATGTACATATGGATATACAGGGAGGACGGACACTGCAAAATGTACATACATATAGACAGGGAGGATATACACTGCAAAAGGTACATACATATAGACAGGGAGGATGGACACTGCAAAAGGTACATACATATAGACATGGAGGATGGACACTACAAAATGTACATATGGATATACAGGGAGGATGGACACTACAAAATGTACATACGGATAGACAGGGAGGATGGACACTGCAAGACATACATATAGACAATCATATAGATGATGTAGAGATGTTGCCCGCTGTAAGAGGTACGCACAGGTTCCTGACTATCTGTGCCTCTTGCAATTCCCATCACCCCTGACACAGACAGCTTGTCAGGAACATTTCAACTAACGCTAACTAGTAAAATATGTTTGTGCTTATGATTGCTGTCCCTCGGGAGATTGACATGCCATGCGTTCTGAAAAAAAAACCTAGAAAGACTGTTGTGATAAAGATCACCTTCAGAGCCTTCAAAGAGGCAGTACTTCGGTGTAGGGCAGAGGAAAACATGATGTGCACATCTGAGAGTCTAACATTCACTGTTCATTTCGTTGTGCTGCAATGTTCGTGGTATTATATCTTGGCAAAGAATTTATGATGAATTCGAAATGCTTGAACATGAATGTTAATAATCCCCCCCCCTTTTTTTTTAAATTTCAGGTAAGCCAGTGTAGCCTGCAAGAACCTCGACGTTTGTCTATCAATTAGTATTATATACCCGGTTGTAAGTACCTGCAGCGGAATGTGAGATAACGACGACACTAAATCAACAAAGATAAATGAACAAAATGCAGCTACATGTGTGCCGAAGATAACCTTGGGCACGTGAAACAACAAGACCACAAACACATATAGCAAATCGCCCTACAAGATTGCTAAATATTACCACGGACATCCGTAAAAACACTAACACCCCCACCTCCCCTCATCAAAGAAAAACGAGAAATATCAACCATGCTAAAATAGATTCTCTGAAGCAGAACCTTATGTATTTTGCCCAACAAAAACATGTACTTTGCTCAACAACAGCTTGCAGAATTGAGTATTCTTATAAAACAGAAATTGTCTATGATTTGACGGATTTATTGGCAAATGAGTTGGTGTTTTGTTAGTCTTCTGAACCCTGCTTTTTAAAAACACTGGTAGCTCCCATTCTACTACAGATAATACGGATTTTCTTTTTATAATTAAAGTTGCATGGCCCGATGGTTTTGAGTTTCTGTCATTTTCTGAGATAAATGTAATAAATTGATTGTTATAATCTACCTTACTTTAGTTTGAAGCAACTTTTATTTCAAATGGTTAGCTTTTGAGATAATTGAAGTGCAAACATGCCAAATTAATTTTGGCAATCATGCCAAAACTCTTCCACCATAGGTTTCTGCAGGAACAGTTTCTTTTAAATTGACTCAGTATTGCCTTCTATTTGGCAACAAATGCTTAATAAGTGCATCGGTATCTAAGTTAGATATGTAGAGTCAAATCTAGATAATTATTTTGGTTTTGAAAATTTGATTCTTCATCGAACTATGCAGCTTTAACCTCATGTTATTTCTTAAAGCAGCATAATACGATGGAAGTATCCCAATTTTAAAATCCAAGCATTCCCTTAGATTTGATCATGCATTTTGAACTGGTGTGAGACGTAAAATGGTGGCCGAATCGGTAGATCACATGCTTCCCATGCGGGAGATCGGGGATTTGATTCCCGGTCGAGTCAAACCAATGACTTACAAAATTGATACATGTCATTACCTGACCTAGCACTCAGCATGAATAGGATAGGACAAGGACTGGTTAGCACAGTATCAGGATAATGTGTATGTGTCGTTTATCAGGTCATGTTGCTGGTGGCCTGGTCTCACAGTGGGGCAGCACTATAAAGTCACGATGAGTGTGAAGTGTCACAAATCGGTACCCGTCCTGATATGACCTGAGAGGTTGCCAGGACATAAAACTCCAACAAACAACAAAACAACAACATCCGATTGGTGCACATATTAATGATTTGTCACCAAACAGAAGGGAAAATTGAGACAATTTAATAAAATCCTGTTATTGCAGAAGCATACCATGTCAGAGTTTTGGCGTGCTCACCAAAATTCATTTTGCATGGTTGCACTTCAAATATCTCAACACTTAGCCATTTAAGATGAAGTTCCTCCAAACTAAAGTAAGGTAGATTATAAAGATCAACTTAATATATTTATCTCAGAAAATGACAAAATCTCACAAGCATCGGACAATGCAACCTGAAGTCTTTTGTTTGACTCGGCCGGGGTTCACACCCACCAGCTACCACATGGGAAGTGAGTCCATTACATATGCAATAAGTTCCGCAAACGGCTTGAGGTGTTATCCATTCCACTCAACCAATCGGCGAGATGTTGGTAAAGCGCGCCCTGATGGAAAGGGTTAAGTTGACCTCATTGACCTATCCCTACCTAAAGCATCCTGGGGCCAAATGTAAGAGTCAGGGTTAGGGCTCGTAACCCACGCGTCGTGCGGATTTCCCGGGTTAGCGGCCAAAGTGTCAATGTATGTGTGTGGGTTAGGCTACCGCCTCGAGGGTTAACATCGCCTTCACTAACTCCCACTTGAGCCAGGGATAACGTGCAGGTTAGGGACCGATTCGGGCCAAATCTATTCAATGCGACCATATTTAACAGAATTACATACTCAAATCGTGAAATTTCATTAAATTAACCCTAAATTAGAAGCGTTATTAAGGCTACCGCCGCATTGGCGGCGATATTAATAGTTATATTTTCGAATCAACGAATGTAATGTAAACAAATCGCCGCAACCGCCGCATCGACGTCGCGTTCCATACTGGCGGCGCCGGCGGTTTGTTTACTGTACATTCGTCGATTCGAAAATATAACTATTAATATCGCCGCCAAGGCGGCGGTAGCCTTAATAACGCTTCGAATTTAGGGTTAATTTAATGAAATTTCACGATTTGAGTATGTAATTCTGTTAAATATGGTCGCATTTAATATATTTGAGCCTAATATATGGCTACAAACGCAGAGGGATTTCCCAAATCTATAAATAACTGAAACGTTAGCTAACCCGCGCGCGCTTTGGACTAATACATCCCCCGTGACACATATATTAACGCCGACAATAGATAACCCCCGGCCGCCCTTAACTCCGCAGCCGATAAATTGTGACTCTTACATTCGGCCCCTGGTGTGGCGGTCAGGATTCACAAACACTGACAGGCTCATTCAGACATCTTCATACCCGGCATGCCTCTTTCTGCTCTGTTTCTCCAGTACCGTATATATACTCAAATAAAAGTCGATCTCTTGCACAACTTGCCCTCCCCCCCCCCCTAATTCTTGGCCAAAAGTTCTGGAATTAGCCATCGACCTTATGAAAATGTTAGCCCTAGTATGTCATGGATAACAGGTAGACAGGGATGATGGACAGTGAAAAAGGTACATTTTTCTTTGATGAGGGGAGTTGGGGGTGTTAGTGTTATTACGGATATACGTGGAAATATTTAGCGATCTTGCAGGGCGATTTGCTATCGGTGTTTGTCGTCTTGTATTATCATGGACCTATACATACCATTCTTTCAAAATCGTCATGGGTTTAGGTGCTGGCGCTTACAGATAGATCAAGTACAGCCCTAGGCTATATTTATCAGTGAATGCACTTTACAATACTGGCACCTGCAATACAGCACGCATGCATGACACTACCATTCTATTGTAGCAGGCATTATGTATTATTTTCTAGATAAATATTTGATAATGTCCGTACTTGATTTTTCCTTTTGTTGTTGATTATTTAAACAAGAAATCTGACTCGTCTTTGTCCATTTCATTGCGCACACCAATCATCAATATATATTTATTTGTTGATCCCTTAATTTAAACATTTTAAACAAAATCTTTTTTTATAATCGGATTTTAATCGAGGAAAATAGGTAAATAATATGTGCTGTTTAGTTGACTATTAGGGATAATTATCTCCATGATCTCACAGATATCTAAGAATAAGACCCAGAGCTATCATTCTTAATCGTGTACATTGCGGCAAATAAGAATGTTAAAATTGGGGATCGTCCCCGCCCGTGCCTGAAAACTCGGCCGCCCCTGAATTTGATTTATTCGCTTCTTTTTTTTTAACCTGTTAAAAATGTGTCATGCGGGCAGCAATTCAATTTTCGTATCAATTTGTAGGTCATTTGTTTGACTCGGCCAGGGTTCGAAGTCCACAACCAGGGGTTTGAATCCCCCAACCTACCAGAACGGGAGTCGGGCGCTCAACTCATTTGGCCCTCACGTCTGGTTTCCTATTACTATTATGTCTACTTACAAAATATAAATATAAAAATAAAAACCACCAGCCCGACCCTGATTTTTGTTTCAATACAACGATCACCAATTTTTGTATTTTTTGGCCTGAGTACCCAGATACGCAAATTCCATCGGATGGTGTCTGGAGTACATTGACACATAATTAAATATGTAATGCATATGTTTATGGGCCGAATACAAAAAATGGGCCGTTAGTCAAACCAATGACTTTTCAACTTAATACTTGTCTCAACATAAGCCCTGTTTACATGGGCGATTTAAAATGCCTCATATAAAACGCCTTGCCTAGATCGACTCACATTTGCCGTGTAGACGCGATGCTGTGGCATTTTAGGGCTGAATCGATTCATATGAACGGTTCATCTATACCATGTCACGAGGTGGCTTATTTGAAGCGATTCAGCTGGTTCCCGGGCGGCGATAGTATAAAATAGTAGTGCGTGCCGGCAACAGGGGGATCAGTAACTAATTGCTGGTGCCCGGCAGTGTTAGGGCCCGATTACACCGAAATCTAGTGAATGCGATCATATTTAACAGAATTACAGACTCAAATAATGAAATTTAATTAAATTAACCTTAAATTCCAAGCAATATTAACGTAGCAGCTTCATCGGCATTGAATCACCAAGTGTAAACTAAACAAATAGCAGTGCTCGCCGGCTACAAGCGGTCCTAAGGCTGCTGATTCCCGGCGCCAAAACACTTGCAAACTCTGTCCGTGTAAACGCACCTCTTAAAACGCCTCATATAAATCGCTTTGTCTAGATCGTTTCACAATTCCCTGTGTAAACACGGCTATAGACTTGAGGATTAAAAAAAAAATGTATCACTCTTCACTGTAGTCCTCGACAAGTGTTATGCATTGTTATACATGTCGCAACTAAAAGAATATGAATGTCAGCTTTAAGATGTTTTACTCAATAATTGAAATTACAATAATAATGGATTTCCTATTGATTTGATGTCGCAGAGAACAATCATGAAGCTTGTACACCAGGCCTGGTGGCTGAATCTGTAGAGTGCAGGCCTCTCGAGTGGGAGATCGGGAGTTAACTTCCCGGTCGATTAAAACCAGTGACTCACAAAATTGATACTTGTCACTTCCTAGCCTGGCGCTCAGCATTAATAGGATAGGGCAAGGACAGGTTATCGATAATGTGACTGAGTCGGATATCGGGTCATGGTGCTGGTGGCCTGGTTTCCCAGTGGGGCAACACTATTGGGTTGTCATGAGTGTGCACTGTCATAAGTCAGTACCCGCTCTGATATGACCTTAAATGTTGCCAGGATGTCAGACTCCAACAACTAACCAACCTGGAGATTTGCGGGTCTGTTGGCTAATTCCATTGTAACTGAATATGCATCCTTATTTAAAATAATGCATGGTGTCCATCAGTGTATTGACGTTTGTTTGGTTGTTGTTGTCTTACGTCCTAGCAACATATAGGGTAATATCAGGACGGTAGTGTATTGATGTTATAGTCAAAGTAGGGTGGGCGTTGGTGAACAGCACTGCCTGGCTGTATAGGTGAATCGGGTGTGGTGATTCAGCTGCTGGTGTAAAATATGTTACTTCTCTAGGGACTTCTCAACTGCTTCCAGAAGGGGTGTGTCCATAGCTATCTGCTTGATGCCGAGAGTTTCTGAAAAGCTGTCCCAGTGCACGGGTAAAAGTCTTGTACCTACCTGTGTAACAAGCACTGTGTTTGAAAAGCTGTCCCAGTGCATTGGTAGAAGTCTTGTATCTACCTGTGTAACAACCACTGTGTTTGAAAAGCTGTCCCAGTGCACGGGTAGAAGTCCTATATCTACCTGTGTAACAAGCACTGTGTGTGAAAACCTGTCCCAGTGCATGGGTAGACGTCTTGTATCTACCTGTGTAACACGCACTGTATGAGATACACCGTCCCAGTGCAAAGGTAGAAGAAGTCTTGTATCTACCTGGATAACAACCACTGTGTTTGAAAAGATGTCCCAGTGCATGGGTAGAAGTCTTGTATCTACCTGTTTAACAAGCACTGTGTTTGAAAAGCTGTCCCAGTGCATTGGTAGACGTATGCGACCTGTAACAACCATTGTGCATGACAAGCTGTCCCAGTGTATGCGTAGAAGTCCTATATCTACCTTTGTAACATTAACTAGCACTGTGTTTGAAAAGCTGTCCCAGTGCATGTGTAGAAGTCTTGTATCTACCTGTGTAACAAGCACTGTGTGTGAAAAGCTGTCCCAGTGCACAGGTAGAACTGTAGAAGTCTTGTACCTACCTGTGTAACACGCACTGTGTGAGAAACACTGACCCAGTGACATGGTAGAAGTCCTGTATCTACCTGTGTAACAATCACTGTGTGTGAAAAGCTGTCCCAGTCCATCTCCTGTATTTACCTATATAACAACCATTGTGTATTAAATGTTGTCCTTTTGCATTGCTACAAACCCTATATCTATCTCTGTAGCAAACAGAAATGTGACAACCGGCCAGAGGGCACTGCTGAAAATCCCCAAACTGCCTCAGTATGTGGAAAGCTGAGGGAGTATGCAGATGTTTCCCCAAGAAATCACAGTGTAAATACGTGTGCATGCCATGTGGTGTTGCATAACACCGGTCGCCACTGTGGCTCCCTCTGACGGAGTATGCTTAGTTAGATTATCCTTGTACCTGACTTCCTGAACAAACACAACCTGCCAGCCTCTTTCCCCGAAGCAGCACATGGCCTGAGGCTTACACAAACTTCCTGTGGGGCATCGTGATCAGTCTGCACCTCAGAGGTGCCAAGTCTCCCGATTTGGTCGGAGATCTCTGTCAAATATAGCAAAATAACTCCAATATCCCAATCTCACGCATTTAATGTATTGTCTCTCGGGAAAGAATCACTTTAGCTTGTGGTTTTTTTAAACAACGATGTTCACGCACATTTGTTCGTGAACATTCATCAGAATGCACCATTTTGATTCACTTTTTGTAAAAAACTAAAAAAATTAAAAAAAGATTAAAAAAATGTTCAGGGCATGCCCCCCGAGCCCCTCTTGTGACATGAGCTGAACACCTCTGCCAAACCCTGTCCCTTTCTCCCTATTTACAATTTCTCCCTATTTACAATTTCTCCTTACTCACAATCTTAAGGCCGGTCACATAGTCGTTAGTGGACGTAGTGATCCGTAGGATAGAATAACTTGGGTTAAATGTGGTGTAAGTATGTTACACTACGTTGAAATATGTTAAGGTGTTGGTATGTATAAATAAGTTACGGTACGGATAAATATGTTACAGTACATTAGCCTCCACTACATTCACCTAGGTCCACTAACGACCATGTGACCAGGGCTTCATACATGCTAGAGCATGCTAGAGTATGCTAGAATATGCTGGCATATGCTAGAGTACAGTAGAGTACATTAGCATCATGGATGCAAATTCAGCCTATAACGTACCGCTCTTTCGAACATGTCCAACAATTAAATGGGAGATCACAGCTCACCCACATAATAACCAAGTTAATATCATGGACAAGTACAGATGCCGGTACGTTCAACTACGTTCAACTACGTTCAACTACTTTCAACTACGTAAGCCTCATTACGTTCAACTACATCCACTAACGGCTGGGACCGGGGTTGTATCTACTTTCCACCTCTGGCAGATGTATCTGAGAGCGTGCAGGTGATGTCCTTACGTTCTCATGGAAACAGCTAACCTTTTCAAACACAAACTTGATTTTACACAAATGCCATCAAAAGCTGCAGCATACTCGATATAAACTTGACGAGCTACTCTGTGACTCACACGCTAATCCATGTTCCTGTTGCTGGGGATATTTTGTAGTTCATTTATTTAGCTTGTATCTGTCTACAGTTTTTGTTTGCATAGCCCGATTCACAAACCGTCAGATGTATCCAGTCCAGGGACGCCCGGGCGACTCCACCGATAGATACACCATGTCATCTGGACCCTTTCGCCCCCGCCTTGTGTCTGACTGGTACGGATGACCTCTACGTGACCTCATCCAGGGGGAAAGGTCAGACAGTCCGTGACCCCGACAGCCATCCCAGAACCCACGTGGGTTAACTAGGCTGAGGCCACATCAGGGCACTGGAGGGAGATGGACAGGGATAGGGGGAAGGACGTGAACGGGGTGGTGGTCGGGCACATCGAACGCCACAAATGAATGCACACACCACACATAAACACACAAACAGACGCACACGTGAGAACCACTGCCGATGATGTAAACATCCTGACACAAGCCCACCGCCTTTAATTTAATTTAATTAAAATGTAAACTGTGTGTACGATAAATACATTATTAAGTTGATCGTTATAAATTAAAAATCCACCGTGCTATTAAATTAAAATAATATTAATACAATATGTGAGGACCTTTGTGTTATATATATATGAATATACTCACATAATGCATTAAACAAAAATGTGAGTACCTTTGTGTTATATAATATATATATATATATATATATATTATATATATATATATATATATATATATATATATACATATAATATATATATATATATATATAAATATTCACATAATACATTATCTAACATATATCTAGGCTTTTTAGTTCCCTCTCCTTCTCCCTCTCCTTCTCCCTCGTCCTCTCCCTTGCCCACTCACTCTCCCTCCCCACTTCACCATGTGGCTCCCCCCATTCCCTCCCCCGTCCCTCTCCCTAAGATTTCCATTATCTCCTTGCATCTCCATTTACACCTCTCTTCCAATCTACCCCCCCCCCCCCCACTCCCACTCCCATCCCCTTCACGTCCTTCCCCTCTCCCTCTCCCTCTCCTGCTCTTGCTCTTGCTGCCTCTACCTCTCCTGCTCCCTCTCCGTCTCCTTCTTTCCCTACTTATCCCGTTCCCTCTCCCACTTCTGACTCTCTCGCGCCCTCTCCCCATTTCTTCCCGTCTCCCTCTCCCTCTGCCTCAGATTTCCCCATGTCTCTGCACCTCCCTTCCCACCGCTCTTCTAATAAGTAATATCCCTCCCCACCCCCACCTCTTTCCCCTCTCCCCCCCCCCCTCTCCCTCTCCGCCCCCCCCCCCCGCCTCCTCGCTCGCTCTCCATGACTCTCTCTCTCTCTCCTCGGCTCGTTAAGATAAGATTAATTACGTTGCCCGCGTCCCGCCGCGTCCCACGTCTTCCTTGGATCAACGAAGCAGGAATCCTTATCAAGGTCATTAAGGGCGAGCCGCGGGGGTGACTTGGTCGTTGGGTAGCGGGTACGGGGAGAGCCCTCCCTCAGTGTACCACGGATGGCGCCGCCTGGAGGCGACGGCCCGCCGCAGACTAAACAGCGCCCATGACATAACTACAGAAATGAGAGCTCGTTCTGAGTGATTAAAAACCACTCATGGTCAGCTGTGTCTGTGAGAGAAATTTGCCCCAAAATCCTACCCCCTCCCCTGACACTTCTTGCCCTCCCTTCTCACACCTCAATCCCCACCCACTCCTGCCACTCACATGAGCATACAATCCCTTTCCCTGCTACATAGATTTACCCACACAAACACCCTCCCAGCTTCACTTGTGTTCTTATATATTCAATGTATCTGCATTGACGTCTATATGTGCATAGGGACAACTTGGTGATAGGTGTGTAAAGTTTGTATGTTTGTGGTGGGATGCTAGATTACAGGATCAGGTTCCCTTGAATGGTGGTACTAATACAGTAATACTAATAGGAAAAGTCACTTATACTTATAGGATACATATGTGTGTAATCCCACTGTGAACGCCATCTAGCTTCTTCAAATTAAAGCCGTGTAGTTCTATTCAAGTAGCAAAACCAACAAATGTACATGAAGGCAACACATTTACAGCTTATGTATTGGTGCAATCATTAAACATGTATTCATGCATGTGAAACATTCTAAGTCAGATCACGTTCAACATGTAACTGCTGACACGTGATGTGCAGTGCTTTTTATATTAATATGCTAGTATTATTCGCCATATTTTAGCTTTAAATATCAATATCTACAGAGTTAATACTTTGAAATAAAAGTATTTTAAAAGTAAACTGAACTAGATTGACATGCTATATTCTTATCTTTAATTATTGAACGATCCAACAACATATGGTGGGGGGGAAACCCCATAGCATTATCCACCTTTAGATATTTTATTTTTAAAGTCACATAATCATGGTCGTCACAGTAGCAGTTTTACGGGAAGCGTTGTGCTTGTAGTTGTACCGAAATTATCGAATACTATGGATTGAGGAGTGCTCGATCATAGATGTATGTCAGTCTGGGGAGAGAGACCTAGATATTCGTTTATCTAGGCTCCCTGGCGCAATGTCCTGCCCACCTAGGTAGATATGACATTTCGTCTGTTCACCTGCACATATGACTATGAGAACAACTTCCAACACAGTGGATTTAATTGAAGGGTTAAGGTGACAAAACTGACAAATCCATTTTAGTTGGACACGTGAGAACAACTCACAACATAATCCATTTCATTTGCTTTCTTTAAAATAGAAATTACTGTTGTTCTTTCCAGTTAAATTCTATCAATTTTATATTGTGTTGGGGATTATATAAGGAATGTGGCAACTACTGCAAACAAATGTGATGGATTTGATTATCGAAATAATGGCAATTTCAGCTTAAATGTCGTAGTCATGGCTTCATTTCAGCCCAGATGACATTTGTCGGTTTTTGCACCAGAATCCTTCATTTGAAATCAGAGTTAGTATAGCCCTATGCTATCGATCTACAGGGTACCAGGCGGCCTCAGACATGGGTACCAGGCGGCCTCAGACATGAATCCATGTCTCCCTCTCCCCACACTGAATAACTGCGTCCAGGGCTAAAGCTGCATAGTATGGGACCAAATAAAAAGTCAAAATTTCTAAATGAAAACCCTTCTCCAGAATGTAGCGGTTCTACATAACCAGCTTAGACCCTGCTGCCCTTGTGAAACAGTGTATGGTCGTATATACAAAGGGGATCGATTCTAAGTCACGGTAAGAAAACATGTTACTGTTGAAACCTATGGCCTCCGAAGTTTAACACGTTTTCCTAAATTAATTTGGCATGTTTTCACTTCAGACATCTCCCAAATTAACGATTTTAAGTAAAAGTTACATTCAGGTGAAGTAACCTGGATTATATTGATCGACCTAATATATTTATCTCAACTAAGTGGCAGCAATTCAACAGCACCGTACCATGCAACTCAAAAGGTGTAGAGTCCGATGTAAGCATCCACCTTTTTGAAACCCAAAGACATACCTATTAGATTTGATCCTAGATGTGCATATATATATGATTCTAGTGGAATCTGTAGGGATTTATTGCTGCCTATAACTAAGTATAAGGGAATACTAGGCTAACTTAATAGAATAACTTATCGCTGAAACCTGCAGTGTCTCCAGCATTTTGATAATGATATGCATGCCAACAACAACAAGTTTGCTTTATTGAATGACGCCTCTAGAGCGCATTGATTTTTATCATTGGCTATTGGACATCAAACATATGGTTATTCTGACATATTTCTTTGGAGGAAACCCACTGCCACCACATCAGCTACTCTTTCCGATAAGCAGCGAGGGGTCTTTTATATGCACATTCCCACCGACAGGACAGCACAGTGGACCACTGGTTGGAAAGGAAAATAACCCAAACTGCAAATGGCTCTGCTGAGCAGGATCGATCGGATGACCCAAACCTTCACAGGTGGACACTCTACTGCCTGAGCTATGTCCCGCTCCCTTGCCAACAGTAACTATATTCACTATACACTATAGGACCAATAAAGGTAATCATTCATAATACAATTACTTCAAACTAAATTAAGGTTGATTATCATGACGGAACTAAATTATGTACCTGATTTTGTAACTTTTCTAAGGCGTCCTATATACCTGATCTATCATGGGGTGGTCGGGGGTGTGTGGGGGGGGGGGAGTAGTTCTGTATGGTCAGTAGTATGCCTGGGGTGTTGATGCGCATTGAGACCACAACCATTATACTACTGTGGTCATCATGCTCTCAAGCCAAACAGAATTCAAAGGTCCCGCAAGTTCTAGGCCTACTTTGCTTACCTCATGAAGCAGTAACTAATGAGATGTGTTGACATTGAAAAGTTACTGCTGAAAATGGAAGGTCCCTGTTAAATATAATAAGCAATAGGAACACTCACCGTAAGAAACGCGACCGTGCGTGCTATTTCTCCCATGTGTTTATCAATGTGAAGATGTTACTCAACAATACCAACATCGCACATATTAGCAGTTAGCAGTTAGATTCACAGTTTAAAGCCGCATCGTCTGAACAAAGCTTAAGCTAAGATTCCTTACACGCAGTATGCGGCATGCGGCATGCGAATGTTGTATATGTGCCGTAGATATGTTGTGATTTTTCCTCCAAATTTGTGAAGGAACAGTATTGGTTTCTATGGCAAACGCAGCAGCATTCGCATTCGCATGCCGCACCAATCGGTCCATGGGTTGATCGATCCATTTGCCGCATTCGCATTCGCACATTCGGACATATGGAAACATCACTATTCATTTACATGCTTTTCGATTTGTATTCTTATTCGCATTCGCATTCACATGCCGCATACCGTGTATAAGGAATCTTAGCTTTAGGCATTTACAATCCAAAGCACTGACCTATATGTTGATGCTACATATCTGGTTAATTGCATTACTGCAGGGGAGGGAATAGTAATTCAACAATAACACCTGTCACTGCTGAAGGCTACGGTCAGCCTCTGTCTGAATGGACACGCCAACATTAAATATAGCTGCACATTGTCAGCCTTTCATTTTGTTTAAAGCTGCATAGTCCGATGAAGCATAACATTTTCAAAACCACAATAATTATTTAGATTTGATTTTAGATATCTAACTTAGATACTGATGCACTTATTAAGCATGTGTTTCCGCATCGAAGGCAATACTGAGTCAATTTAACAGAACCTGTTACTGCACAAGTCTATGGTGTCAGAGTTTTGGCAAGCTTGCCAAAACTAATTTTCAATGTTTGCACTCAAAATATCTCAAAGGTTTACCATTTAAAATAAAAGTAAATTTGAAATAATGTAAAGTAGATACTAGTGATCGATCTAATAAATTTATCTCAGAAAAAATACAGAAATTCAAGACCATCGGACTATGCAACTTTAAACTACAAATTTAGTCATTTAACATACAAATTACTTCAGACTAGAGTAAGGTAGATAATAAAGACTAACATAATATATGTGTCCACAAATAATATGGAATGAAGTTAAGACCATGGGACTCTGCTACTTTAATTTGAGAATATAACAGGCGCCCGGAGACAGAAGCGAAACTTTGTCAAAATGCCTTTATTTATTTAGACCACGCACCGAATCCAAGCGTCAATAATCAGTGAATTGTTAGTCAAGTTGATCCCAGCTGCTCTCCCCAGGGGGGAACCATTCCTAACAAATCACCGTATGTTTCCCTTGAAGTGATGTTTCTCTTTGTAGGAATGGTTTCAGACAGGTATGTCACTTGTTCGTGCCAAACAAAGGTAGGTAGTTATGTGAAACAACTCGCTGAACGGAGCAGGTGAACAGCGTGAGGATCCCATGGACCACTTCTCAATCCTTAATTTACGAAGCTAGATATTTTATGAATAGAGAGAAATATATATATAAATGCAAATATGTAGCACATACTAATATAATTCGCTTCACTCGGCACAGAGAAATGAGCGATATGAAAAGTAAGAAAAGCAACAGAGTCAAGAACCTTTGTAGAGTTTAATGAAACACATAGCAGGGCCTGGCATGCAGGCTAGCAAGCGGGTGACTCGGACCCTAACACAGCAGTATCAACACAGGATCATGCATGAACGTATTCGCTTGAACAGGAGCATCGTCATTATTATCGGAAGCAGGCAGAAGATGTCAGCGCTCACCCCCGAAACAGAGGGTGGGAGGGTGGGGAAGCGAAGTGAAACGGATGGAGGCGGAAAAGAAGTGAGGTAGAAAAACAGAAACCGGAAACGAGGAAAGGAGGTCAGACAGTTGCCTCGTTAGCAAATTAGACATGTTAGCCTCTGCCAACATGCGCAATTCGCTTCACTCGGCACAGAGAAATGAGCGATATGAAAAGTAAGAAAAGCAACAGAGTCAAGAACCTTTGTAGAGTTTAATGAAACACATAGCAGGGCCTGGCATGCAGGCTAGCAAGCAGGTGACTCGGACCCTAACACAGCAGTATCAACACAGGATCATGCATGAACGTATTCGCTTGAACAGGAGCATCGTCATTATTATCGGAAGCAGGCAGAAGATGTCAGCGCTCACCCAATAAGAGTGAGAGCGCTGAGGGAGCTTGAGTGACAGGCGGGACGGACATGTAAGATCTAGCTGATTGCCCTTTCCAGGTACCAGCTTGGAGAAGAGCGGCATTAGAGATACCGGCACTGTGACACGCCTGCGCAGCTCCTCGACGCAGGCTATGAAGTGTCACCTTGCATGACTGTAGCTGAAGCGAAGACGCCTTCCGGAGTATGCAGGTTAACGCCTTAACCGTCAGCGGCTCGCCTCCGGGAGTCAGGAACGCAGGATCATCAGGTCGAATGTCTTTAACAGATAACAGATATGCCCTCCACGCCTTTACAGGGCAACAGTGTGAGTTAGGAATTATCGGCAAGCGGAAAACTAGTGGAGGCAGAGTAACGGCACGGGTCTTAGTGGATCTTAGATATACATGCAGTGCTGAACCAACATCTCTGATATCCTTACGTCTTAAGGTATGTGGGGAATTATGTCCGGAGACCAAGAGGTTACTTTGCCGTATTAAAGTTAGGTAAGCGATTAGCAATGCGGCAATGGCTACAAGAGGAGGGCAAGGCGCAAACATCAAAGATCGTATTATATTTTTCAAATCATCAGGTGTTATAGCTACTGCTTTAAATACTTCGTGAACAGAATAGTTCACAATGGCCTTCTTCATTATCTTTAATTCATGAGACGCAAACATATCTTCATTACCATCAAAGCCAGTTAACCAAATCTTGACCGAACTAAAATAGTTTAGCACTGCACCGGGAGAACGTAGTGCCGATGACAAAAACATTAGGAATGACAGCAAATCATAAGTCGATGGAGATCGCAGCGGAATTCCATATTCTCTGCAAAACTGGATATACCGAGTCAGATGTACAGCCTTGTTTTGCCAGGTTCGTACCGCGAGGCCTGCTTTGTACAGGCGCATCAGCCTATCATGGTGCTTCAGCGTGTATCCTGGAAGATAGGAGCAAAACAGTACTATCTTCCAGGACAAACAATTACAAAGCGAAATCAAGAATTTTTAGATCTAGGGTCACAAGCACTTCCTTCAAACTCATCTTCTTACACATGTTATATGCTTTCAGCTTCAACACAATTGATTCACCTGAACGACTTAGCGCATCTGCCAGCACCAACTCTTTTCCAGGTTTATGTCGAATGTCAAGCTCAAAATTATACGTGGCCGCAAATAACCAAAGCTGCCTCGCACATGCACACAAAATCGAGTCTTTACCTTTGCCCGACGACAGCACTTGCTGGGAACCTAAATTATCGGTATAAACCACAATCTCAAAGCTAGCCGGTGAAGACGGCATAAGCGCTCACCGAACAGCATGTACTAACGTCAAAGCCTCAAGCTGAGCAATCGAGAGACCCAAAACAGTAACATCATCAGTAAACTTCCCCGCAAAGAAACATTCGGAAGAGAAACCACCTCCTCCAAACAACGTTGCATCACACTCGAGCACCCAAGGAGTCCTTGGTGCCGATGGAAGTAAAACCTTCGAGTTAAAACTAGACGCAAACTTCTCAAACCAGTCAAGGTCCAGCAAAACATCTTGATCAAAACTATACATACCTAAAATTGGAGACAACCTCAATGCTGCTAGAATTCTATTTGTAAATCTCGCCGCTGGCTTTACGCACTTAGCAATATGCTGAAGCTTCCCTACAATACTCTGAAACTGCTTCCTCGACGCTACTTTCTTCTTTTTCCACGCAACACATTCTTCCACTACTTCCTCCAGCTTCTCTTTAGGAATTGATACTGACATCTCCACGACATCCACCAGAAACCCTAACCAGATCAACGCTGTCACGGGAGGGGAACACTTACTCAACGCTAAGTCCAAACCTAACAACGCCGTTAATTCCAGAAACCTCCCATATGCCTCACTCGCCTTCTCTCTCGAACTTTCTAAACCTACAAAATCATCTAGATAACAGAGGACAAAATACCCTTCTTTCCTAAGTAACCAAACAACCGCACGCGTCATCCTAGCGCATGCTAACGCAGACGTCCTGCAGCCAAACGGAGGCGCGATATCAATATAAAACTTACTACCTAACGAAATACCTAATAGCGGCACAGAAAGCGGGCAGACACGCAACTGGCGATATGCCCGCGCCAAATCAGCCGACCACAACCAAGACGAAGAGCCCAAAAGCGTCAACCTATCAGTGAGTGTCGCTATTGAAGGAAGCGAGAAATTAAACTGTCTGCCTTGATAAAACCCTTTAACTATCCCTGAATTAACACTCTTACCTAGAGGAAAACTTAAATCCATAATCACTCGTCGCATACTAGAATTCTTTTTCGGCCTAGTCATTAGAGGACTTATCTGAAACCAGGGCTGAAAAGGAGCTTCAAAAAACGGACCCAACAGCGCACCCATTTCCAACTCTTTACTGATATAATTAGCTATATGGACATCAGAGCTTGCTTCACGCGTATGATTTATCAAAGTCGGAACTGGAACTACCCCTGACGTGTAGTCCAGAGGCCAGCCGAACTCAAGATGATCTACCAAAAGAGAATCAGGGAAATCAACCAACAAATCTTTCCAGACCGAAATATTCAAACCTGACTTAATCGGAATCCGAGCCCCTAAATAATTAGGCAACGCCGTATCCCTTACCGCCTTATATATCTTACAGTAAGGCAAACTATCTGTCTCAATCGTATTCGCAGTAAACGGCCAGAACCTATCAAGAGTTATCCTGAACATAAGGGGAGAAGGTGGCGGAACAAAAACATCATCGTCTCTTACTAAACAATTATTGTCAAACCAATCGAACATTATTTCTGGTAACGATATATCCAAAGACATAGCTTGCGCATAGCGATCAGCTGTTCCGTGTACAGGCAATACTAGGTCATCCGCATGACTGGGACCAACTTTGGCAATTAGCAGCGGCGCGTCAACACTAATTATAGCAGGCGCGACATGATTAGACACAACAATGCTATTATCATGCTGCTGCACTGGTATACAAAGAACTCTATGTTCAGAAGGTTCAATCAATCCGGCAGTAATAGGAACATTAACATTACACGACACAGGTACAGTCAAATCAGAAACATCTTGCAAAATTATTCTACTAGAGACTTGCACATTATCGTTCCTATCCAATACCGATAAACTACCTTCATTACAAATTGGCAAACTATGAGCAACCGTATCTAAACTTTGCTCAGACTGTGTCACTTTCTTGGAGATTTCAAGTTCACTTACTGTCTTCACCTCCTCAGCGGGTGGCTTTCTATCAAGAAAACCCCGCTTCTTCAAACAGTCTTGCTCCTTATGAACAAGCACACGCTTAAATCTGTACGCGCACCACGCACAGATATGCTGAAGCCGTGCAGGATGCACCCCATGTGATTGCTCAAAACCGCAGTCTTTACCCCAATTCCATTTCCAGCACGCTTTCCCGTCCACTTCTTTATTATACTCTTCCCTTGCATTAATAGGCGCCTGCACCGACTGTACCGGTGGCACCGAAACTGTAGCCGACACCTGAGACTGGTGGCGAAACGACGCCTGTGCAGACACACTTTTCTGCTGCGCCACCTTCATGGCATCCGAACATATGTCCCTTTGCAAGTCTTTTATCTTGTCTTCATCCAACAAACCATGCCTAAACCGTCCACTCTCTACCAATTGGAACACCCGCTCCGACCAGCGACGGCACGTCTGCCACTCCCAAATCACCGCCATTCGCGCCAACTCCTCCTCATGCCTCAACAGAGGCGGCCACCATTCGTCCGGAAAAACCGGTTCGACTGCCAACTGCCTCAAAGCCAAGAAGTACTCAGCCCATGTTGCTTCCCCCATTGCAATTTGCCTGAAATTATCACCACGCGTAATAAATAAATGCGGAAGCAGTTTCGTACCTTTGCCTTTGCGAAGCCCAGGTGTTGCTCGAAGCAAACCATCCACCCTCGGCTCAGCTAGTCGCAATGGCCGCGGCGGCGGCGCTGGTGACCTGCTACGAACACGGGGCGTTTCTCGCCGGTATCTTGACCTGGACCGACCCACCTCCTCTCTCGGGAAAATCACTGGGGACACTGAGCTCTCCGACACCCTTCTACCTCTATGACGTGGCGTTGCACAACCTGCACTCTGCCGGTCACTGTCCGAAAGTGGGCTAATGCACCTCGGCAGCCTTGACCGCCCCGCCTTCACGCGAGCCGGCGAACGTGACTCCAACGCTTCCAACCTTGCTGCAACACTACGCTCCGTAGCCTTTACCGCTTTCCTCAGCCTAGCCAGTTCCTCTCTCTCGGACTCTTCCACTACCTGGGGCACCAACTCCCCGTCAGAAGCCTGCGAAGACGATGACATTGTATGAACAGTCGTTGCAGCACTTCTCATTGACCGCGCCCGGACCAACCTTCCCGGGCATGACAGCTGTGACAGCGGGGGACGCCCCCGGCGCTTCTTCCCAGGTGGCATGACAGACAGGCAAGTAACTCTAGGAAGCGAAGTGAAACGGATGGAGGCGGAAAAGAAGTGAGGTAGAAAAACAGAAACCGGAAACGAGGAAAGGAGGTCAGACAGTTGCCTCGTTAGCAAATTAGACATGTTAGCCTCCGCCAACATGCGCAAATACATGGGTAAATTCATATATACGTCAATTGATAAATACATCGATAAACACATAGATACAGTATAATGATAATACATAGATAAGAAGTATATAAACACGTACATAAAATACATAATAAATACATATATAAATACAATTATATATTTATGAATAATATATAATTATATTAAATATAGATGCATAAATACATAAACCTATAAATACATGAATATATATGCATATAGACATATGTATATACATATACTGACAAAGGTATGTATAATAAATATATATGTTGACATAAATACATATATGTATGTATATATAAATAACTAATTTATATACCAATATATATATTGATATATAGAAACAGTCATATTATATTCACAATTCCCATAGACAATGCACAAGCATAAATTAATAATATGTGTGGGTATATATATATATATATATATATATATATATATATATATATACATTTATGTGTTCATACATCTACATCAATAAATTTGTTTGCATGTCCATATACATATATTTATATATATATATATATATATATATTCCATATACATATACCGTACCGTATATATATATATATATATATATATATATAAATATATATATATATTCTCTACCACTGTTTTCTATGGCAAACGCAGCAGCATTCGCATTTGCATGCCACACTGATGGCTACATGGACCGAATCAGTTGCCTCATTCGCATTCGCATTCGCATTCGCATTCGCATTCGGATGCATGGAATCACCCCCATTGACTTTGATGCTTTTCCATTTTTTGTCGCATTCGTATTCGCATTTGCATGCCACATACCACGTGTAAGGAATGCTAGCTTAATGGCGATTCAACAGAAACAGGTTCTCTCAAAGTGGGGTAGTATTCCCTTCTATGCAGCAATGAATGCTTAAGAAATGAACCAGTATCTAGGCCTAAGTTGTTGGATACATAGGATCAAATTCAGATATCTGTTTTCCTTTCATCTATCTATGCACCTTATTCGCTGACTATACAAACAGCATTACCTCGGTACATACTGATACTGTATTTTACTCCCGGGATGAAAGTGGTGTCCGTCCAAAAACCGCGAAACGCCGATAGTGCCGATGGCGAATTTAGGCGCGAACGTGGGTTTCCCCCATAGAATTAGCACTGTCAGCGAATCGCGCAAAATAGACGAGATCGCCGTTCCGAGTGCGCATGCACTGAAAACAGCGTTGGCAGGAAAGCAAGGGCATACGCACATTGAGTTTCCCCATGCACATAGGGAAAAACTTCGATTTGATTCAAAATTAACAAAAATACATAACAAGTTGCCACAACCACGGATGGATGGATGCAATATAATAATATAATGAATGTGTTTAAGACACAAGTCTCCATAATTAAGCATTTTGAGCTAAGAAAGATACAATTTCAGTCACTTTACAGGCTGATGTTTACATCACCATTGATTAGACATAAGTAATTCTTGTTCTAAATAGTAAAATGTCAAATGTGTCAAAGAAATACATAACCAATGTCTAATTAACCCTACCCATTTCTTAACCCAACAATTGTCATTAACCATGGGATATAAATAAAAACATGAATTAAATGAGTAAAACTGACTCTGGCTATGGCTCTAACACTAGTTGAGTGCCCAGATTTTTCTCAATCTAAATGCAGATGGCATAAGACATGCTGATTATATTGATCTACATGCAATGCTAGATAAAAGATTAACATCTTAATTTATTATATATATATTTTTTAGTTGGTATTCTATGTTTCAAACAAGAGTTGAGATGAGCTGAAACTAGCACATTTCAGAGCTGCACCCAGTGTCTTAGCATTAGCAATGTGCTTCCCAGGGGTTTGTTTATCTTCCATGTATCCCACAATGCACCGCATGACTGGAATGGTGATATAGTCTATTAAGGCCCTGTCACACTACGATGTATGGCATTAGCGAGTGCCCAACATACGACAATTTGCCAGTATGTCGGCATTCATCAAACTTTGCAGGGGAAGGAGATAAAAATTGGCATACACACAATGTACACACAAGGTACACACAACATACATAATGTATGAAAAACATATCTCTGACCTATCGCATATGCTCATGGTACGCTTAGCAAAGTTACATACGTTACTTCATCGCTAGAAGTATGGCATATATGTTAAGTACGCTGGAGATATGGCAGGCATACATTCAAAGAACGGTAGGAGTACTTTATGCATCCATTGGCTGTACGTGGACTGCATGGCTGAACGTACAGCTAATGTGTGCATAACATATGCTGACGTATGCCGAGCGTATTCCGAGCGTATGAGAAATGTATGAGCCATACAACGACATACGTTGAACATTTTGAACATGCACACAATATTTTTAGTGGCTCAACCTATGCCAACCTATGCTGCCGTACCCTGAGCATACTCAATGTATGCCCAACGTATAGGTAACCTAGGATGCCGTATGCTGACGTGTTGGTCGAAAATCGCATACATCGGCAGATGTTAACGCTATACGTCGTAGTGTGACAGCCCCTTTACCGAAAGTCAAGTTTCAACTGTCCATCTTGTTTGGATTTTCTGTTCTGGCAACAACTAAAGGGATTCTAACTAATTGTTGTTATATAAGGATATGTCTTGATTCCTTGGCATTTTGTTTAACGCTAATCAGAACTTGTGAAGATTTTTCAACCCTGGTGCCCTAACTTCGCGATACCCCACGTGACCAACGACGAGATAACGAGCGAGCGAACCCGATGACCTCCAAACCAAAATGGCGCCCAAGGTCAACGCGCATCCGTCACGTCTGGGCGATAATACGGAGCGCGTCACTCACGAAGCCGATAGTGAGGCTGGGAAGTTGAAGGATGCCTGATGGGGGGGGGGGGGGGGGGGGGGGGGTGGTGATGTGTGTGTGTGTGTTGTGGCTCTATGTTTAAGCCCGGTGTACACAGTAGACTATTGCATCTTTCCAATAAGAAACAAAATGACAGAGTTGCAGGAGTTGTTTGCTTGGGTGGGGCCCTTTTCCTTTTTTCGCTGTCTCACTTTCTTCTTGCTGCACATCCTACCTTTTCCCATCCCTTCCTCCTGAACCATGGGCTACTGGAAACGAGTGCACTGCTACGAATGGTTCACTCCGGTCCGATGGTAGTACCATCGGACCGGGGTGAACCGGTTATGCTTCAACGATTCTTTGTTAATTGTTGTAAAGAACCCCCCACTTCTACAACCACCCCCACTGAAGTTTACTCTTCATAAAAAAAAGTGACCAATTTATAGGGGCCATTTTATATTGCAGTTCTGCAGACTGCAACCTTCAAGGTTACAAACCACCCAAGAGTGAGTACATTATTGCATCATCCCAAGAACTGACAAAAGTTGCAGGGTTTTAGCTTTAGCCACATGGTAGTGAAAACCGCTTAAAACCACGGTTAAAATCACCCCGGCTAAAACAGGTGCCAGCCACTAAAAGTGTCATGAGGATGGGTAAGAATAATATGAAAGATGTAAAATTGTTAATTTGAATCGTAGTATTTGCTGTTGTTTATTCTCTCTTGCACATTTTGCTGTGAATAAAATGTAGAAGTACTACAGCATATTGATATTATTAATTAAGTCTTTATAATGTTCATACAACTGACTAGGTATTATGTAATCCATCCTCTACATATTAGCCATGGTCACATGCAATCCTGGAGTTCTAGCCAGTTTTAGCTGGTTAAAACCACCAACAATTTGTTTTAAACCTAGTTTTAGCCGGTTTTAGCCACCAGCGCGGATAACACAGGTTTTACCCAACTAAAACCCTACCCTGCAAGATGATTGATAGTAATTAGATTGGAGAGAGCTCTTGACCTAAGTGCTGGCTGGTACACAAAACACTGCCTTTATTTTGATTTTTTTTTAAATCTCAGGTGAGAGTGGGCCGCCGGGAGCCATGCGAACCAGACCGAGGCTGGAGCAGGAGGAATCTTAGGTAGTTCGGTGCAGACCCCCAGTGTTCCAGGTTGCTCCAAATGCACTGCTCCAGACCCTTCCCGACATGGTCGGTGTAGTACAGGGAATTTATTACATTCTCATAAAATGAGAGAAACTCAAAACCATCGGACTATGCAACTTTAAAGTTGCATAGTCCGATGACGTTCAAACTTTGCATAATTATTTTAGATAAATATATCAGGTTGACTATTGTAGACCTACTATTCATTATTCCGCAGTCATTTGGATGAAAAATGGCTAATTTTGGAGCAATTTGAGCTGAAAGAACCCAAAATCATTTCAGCAAGCTTGTCAAAAGTTGTTGTCACCCAGATTCACATCTAGCGATGGTCACGTGACGAGGAATGACCTAGTATTAGTAATGTGTAGGTAATCTGGAACCTGACTAATGCCATATATGGTAGTGGGAATGAGGGCAAGACTAATAAGGTCACAAGATTGACCTAATTGATTAGTGGCCTCCCTAGGGTCATTCCTCATCACATGACCATCGCGAGATTTGAATGTGGGCCACATCAACAAGACTTTTAACAAGCTTGCCTTGCCAAAATTAGTTTGCGTTCTTTCAGCTCAAATTGCTCCAACACTAGCCAATTTTCATCCAAACGACTCCCAAATAATGAATAGTAGGTTATAATAGTCAACTTAATAGTTTCATCTAAACAATTATACAAAAAATCGAACGTAATCGGATGATGCAACTTTAAGGTAACACAAAACACAAATGCAGGAGCAGCAGTGAGTTGTCCATCTACACCATCTCCAGTTGACAGTGTGCACCGAGCATGAGGCTAGCTGGTGTGAACGCTTGTAGTGGCGAGTGTAAATCGAGTGAGTGCCTGTCTGTGGGACAGATTGGCGTGCGATGTGGTCTGTGATGTATGCATTCCGTGATTTGGTCGGAAGGGTGCTATCAACAGATCAACTAGATGTAACTGGAGAAGGGTCAATTCGATGTGGGGGTATACGGCCAGTACTGGAGTAACCTAGCAGCAGTAGCAGCACATGTAGCATTTGTAGAGTTCAGGTGCAAAAAACCCGTAAATGCCAATCCAACCACCATGAGTGCGCACTTTCACAAGTTGGTAGTCGTCCTGGTGTGGTCATAGATGTTGTCTAGAAGGCAACAGAACAACAAACAAGCAAACAGAGAGTGGGGAGTGGAGCTTAAAAATGTGACGCCTGTGGCATATACATATGAGGAGTTCAGGTGCAAAACCCTGTAAATGCTAATCCAAAATGTTGATTAAAACTTTCTATAAAATACTTTTACATGAATGAAATTTTAATTCACTAATTCCACTTTTCTTGTGTTGAAATGACCATGGAGCGATGAACAAAAAATAGGAACCAAAAAGATTAACGTTTTGAAGGCTTAATTCCAATGTTTATCTCAATTTTTGAATTGGCATTTACAGGGTTTTGCGCCTGAACTCCTCATATGGACATGCCACAGGCGTCGCATTTTTAAGCACCCCTCCCCATGATCTGTTTGCTTGTTTGTTGTTCTGTTGTGGTCTAACAACATCCATGGCCACATCAGGACGACTACCCACTTCTGAAAGTGCGCACTCATGGGGCTTTATAGTGCTGCCCACTGGGAGACCAGGCTGCCAGCACCATGACCTGATATGCCACACAGTTGCCTTATCCTGATACTGTGCTTGACCAGTCCTTGTCCTATCCCATTAATATCAAGTGCCAGGCTAGGTGGGCGAAAAGTATCAATTTTGTAAATCATTGATTTGACTCGACTGGCATTCAAACGCACAACTTTCCTCACGGGAAGCTTGCATTCTACTTATTCGGCCAGCGTGTCTGGTGCAAGCTACCAGTTGATACCTAGATGCATATAATAATCTCACTAAAATGTCAGACATAATAGACCCAGCCAGTTAAGCTAGTGACATCTATCGGCAGAATCTGGAACTACTCTATTCGGGTCATTTCCCTGACTGCCTATGGTTTCACATGCTATATTTCCGTAAAGAATGCTTGGACAAATAATAAAATGCTTGACTATGTGCTGTATAGGCATTATACGAGTATAATTATCCGTAAACCGAGTATCCTTTAATGGTGAGTCTGGTTGCACCTTGTCCGGACACCTCACAACTACTGACAAATAAAGTTGCATGGTCCGATGAAACATATTTTTTCAAAACCAAAACACTTACCTACATTTGATTATATAAATCGAACTTAGGTACTGGTGCATTAATTAAGGCTTTGGGGCAGTATGTACAGAATAATCAGTGCATTTGTGACCCCATCCATCCCTTTGGGCACCTACCTTGAGACAGCCATTAGGCAGGGAGACCACTAACCAATTAGGTCAATCTCATGACCTTATTCGTTTGACCCTCATTCCCAGTTCCATATATGGCACCAGTCAGGTTCCAAACTACCTACACATTAATAGGTCATTCCTCATCACATGACCATCACGAGAAGTGAATCTGGGCCACAACAATAAGACTTTTAACAAGCTTGCCAAAATGATTTTGGGTTCTTTCAGCTCAAATTGCTCCAAAACTAGCCATTTTCCCTCAAAATGACTCCGAAATAATGAATATTAGGTTATAATAGTCAACTTGATATATTTTTTTCAAAAAGGATGCACAAATTCTAAAGCCATCGGACTATGCAACTTTAACAACTTAGGCGAATGGACAGGCTCTCTGACTTTACTGGTGCTGCCACCTGGCCTATTCAGCTGTCACGACTCAACCTCTTGCCTATCGCAACAGGATGCAAGCTCTTATCCTTGTAATATATCTTTAAAAAAGGCAACAATATTGTATTTTTCTTCTGGAATTTCAACACCACTCTCTTCATGTATTGCACCCCTCCAGTTAAGCTAGTGACATATGTTGGCAGAATGTTGAACTACATCCCATTCGAGTACTTTCCAGCTTAACTGTATTATTTGACTGTATAGTAGTAAAAAAGAAGCAAAGCAAAAAAAACAACACTTTCTTGTGCAAGTAACACATTTGTGTGCTTTTTAATGCGTATATTTTAATTCAATGCTCTCTTACAACATATGTAACAGCATTCTCACTAGGTTACTCCTGCCCTGTACATAGCTTATGGCAGGTGAATTAGAGCGACAAGAATTGCACGCCAATTTACACTGCAAAGAGTTGAAAGACGCCACGCACACAGTCCGTTGGTCCAGATTTCTTGTTTGCAATTTTCAAACCAGCAAACTGGGCGCAGTGCCCGAATCGGCAGAGCACCGACCTCGCGTGTGGGCGATCGGGACTTTGGTTCCCGGTCGAGTCAATCCAATGACTTACAAAATTGCTGCGTGTCGCTTCCTAGCTAGGCGCTCGGCATTAATAGGATAGGGCAAGGACTGGTTAGTATCATAGAAAGCTCCTGGATAGCTAGCTATCCTAGAAATGCGGAGCAGTGGGCAAAACATAGGGACAATTAAAGTTGTACTTTTACTTTTGAAGGTCAACCTAACTCGGGATCGAACCACCATCCATCCATACGGAAAGTGGGAGTGATTTACTGATAATATGCCCATCCCATAGGGGGCAAGCCTCCCGATTTAGTGGGAGGTCTCGATAAAATATAGCAAAATAACCCCAATGTTCCAATCTTCCAATTTCCAGCCTTTAATTTGCCAAAGACAAATTTGATTTTGTTTTCTTAATTTCATCTTTACACATATTTGTATGTCTTAATGCACCAGAATGCACCATTTTGTATCCCTTTTTTCTAAATGTTCAGGGGGGGCCAACCCCTCCCCCCACTGAATCCTTCCAGTGGAAGTGGGCGACCCTCCCCCTTCCGCACCCCCCCTACCCCCCTCCTGCCTTCGGCCATGTTATTTCTCCCTATTTACAATTTGTGCGTTAGGGAGTTCTCCCTACTCACACTCTTATCTACTTAGTATTTGACATCTCTGCCATCTCGTGCTCTTACGCTCCTTGTAGGTAAAACCCCAATCAATCACCCTCATTTACATTCCCCCTGACCAACACCCTGGGAAGGTTCTGATTACAGAATCTATGGTGTGATAAGACACGGCTCCAAATCACGTTATGACGCAAGGACAGCCATTAAACTTGTGTATCAATCTCCCATCAGCAATGAATTGGCGGGAAACTAATTAACCAGGAACCAGGTGATTAGCAGCCTAATCCGAGGTGATTAGCTGCCTAATCCGATGAAAGCATCAGCTTGTTTTAAAACCAAAACACCTCCATAGATTTGATCCTAATTTACATATGCAAAAACTAAAGACCACTAAGAGAACAAGGTGAAGAAGGCAGTCATGGAAAGTAATTATAGGTAACCTAGCAAATAATCAAGTGTAGAATGAACAAACTCACCGAGAGTAGGGAGATGTGGGAGAATGCTTACAAACAGAGGAAGAATGCATGCAGTAGATAACTACTAAACAATTGAAAGTGACAAAACAAGGGAAACTGTACTGCTCTAAGACTATTATTTTCTACTGGCAAGAAAAACAAGTATTTAGATTGAACTGTTATGGGTTAGCCTACTTAGACTGTCACAAAAACAAACAAACCCCCACCCCCACAAAGACAACATTTTAGCAGTTTGGTACTGTTCTACTATGCTGCTATACTGCTATGGTCAGAAGTTGGTAAGCAAAGCATATATCAACTATGTTTTACATGTACACTGAAATTAATGTGTCAATTATTTCTAAGGCTAACGTTTAAAAAAAAGGTATTTCAAAGTAAAATAACAAGGATCATGTTGGCATGCACATTACAATGAATGCAACTTCTTGTTCACTTCAAATATTTCGAAGGGAATCCTTTTAAGTTTTACAGTAGGCCCCTAAATATTATTCCAAACTAAACTAAAATGAATTCTAGTGGCGATCCATTTACTTAAAGTTGCATAGTCCGATGGTTTTGAGTTTCAGAAATTTTCTGAGATAAATACATTAGGTTGATCGTTATAATGAACCTTACTTTAGCTTGAAGTAACTTTTATTTAAAGTGGCTAACTTTTGAGATATTTGAAGTGCAACCATGCAAAATTAATTTTGGCAAACTTGCCAAAACTCTGACACCAATGCATTCTGCAGTAACATGATCTATTCAATTGCCTCGCTATTCCCTTCTGTGTGGCACCAAATGCTTAATAAGTGCATCAGTATCTAAGCTAGATATGTAGAATCAAATTTAGATCATTGTTTTAGTTTTGAAAATTTGATGATTTCATCGGACTATGCAGCTTTAAAGACAGTGACATAAATTGAAAGCCATCGGGTTGTTCAACTTTGAAGAATAAGTGCTAAAAATGAAGGGCAGCTTTGGCAGGCCCGTGTCCAGGATTTGGTTGGGCTGTGGGGGGGGGGGGGGGGGGGGGGGGGGGGGGGGGCTTCCCGGTACTGCTGGTGACACTGACTGGATCAGTTCACATATCTCCAAAGCTAACCATTTAAAATATGAGTTGATTCAAACTAAGGCAACATAAACAAAATACTTGTTTATGGTCCACCCATTAACATTTTTCAAGGTCAGGCAGGAGGCTTTTAATTTAAATTTGTTATGGTGTATGTAGAATGGTTGTGTACAGGAAGAAGAAAACTAACCATGGAATTAATGGTCAAAATAGATAGGTAAGGTAAAGCAGACTATAGATATTTTCTAGCTAGAAATTGAACAAGACAAGATTGAAATTACTCTAAAATCATGAGGCGGGAAATTGTTGTTTTGAGTTTTAGTACTATTATGTGTTTGGTAGGCGGTTTTATTGGCCTATATATATTTGGAGGTCGGCAGCATTTCTCCGGTCGGGCGGGGACGCTAAACAATTTGCTTTTTATCTGGCCTAAACTAAAGTTGACTATACCGATCAATCTAGTCTGTAGGCCTACATCCGATATCTGCAGACATTCAAAACCATCGGATGTAGGCCGGTATCGGGGAGTAAACCGTTAATATATCTATGCAGCCCTAATATTAGGGGTAGTACAGTCAATATCCACAGCTGCAGACGGCATTTGACGAGCGCAGACGACATTTAAGCGCCATGAGTGAGCTGACTCATAACGAGGGCGTATGACTGGTGTGTTGTGACGTGTGATCTGGTCAGACCGCTGTGGTGTTGGCGTGTAAATGTCAGCAGGAGAATGCTTCATGATTAAGTATGCTGTCACTGTCACTGTCACTCTCCCATCACCATTCATCACAACCCTGCTGGGGAAACCCAGGAAGCCCCCTGGTGAGTTTCACGTGACTTGATGCAGTCGAAATGATGGGTTTGGGGTGAGGGTTTGGTGGGAAGCTCCAGTTACTGCAAGCATTGCAGTTAGTTGTCGTCTGCTCTGAGCAAAATGTCGTCTGCTATCTCAGGGATGAAAGTGGTCTCCAACAAAAAAAGTAGAAATCAACTTAACTTTATTACACTGATGGCGAATGTTCGGGAAAGATTAGCACCGTCAGGAAATAGCAGAAATATACCGGAAGTCAGGTTTAAACTATCCTTGTTCTATCTATATTGCCGCCCATATCCAACTCATTCTTGTTTGTGCTTTATGTTCTAGCAACGTCTGAGATCATATAAATTATAAGATATTTGAACTACCCAAGTTTTGTCATATACTTTCTGATTCATTGGTATTTGTTGGCTTAACGTTAATCAGTAAATCTAAAAAATCGTGGAAACCCAAAAACTCGCGGAAGTCTTATATCCTTGTGGTCTGAGCAAAATGTTGTCTGTTGTGTAAGGTATTTAGCTAAGTTGTATAATTTGCAGGAGGTTACCGTCTGCTGCCCTAGTATTGTGATTGTGAATGATTGTGTCTTTTGCCGTGTTTACACGGGCGAGTTAAAACGCATCATATAAAACCACTTGTCTAGATCGATTTACATTTGACATGTAAACGTGACACTGAGGCATTTTAGGGCTGAATCGATTCATATAAATCGGTAGATGTAAACCACCTTTGCAGGTAGTATAGATGAAGCGATACAGCTGGTTCCCGGGCGGCGATAGTGTAAAATAGCGGTGCTCGCCGGCTACAGGCTCATCTGTAACTATTGCTGGTGCCCGGCAGTGTTAGGGACCGATTAGGCCAAAATCTATTGAATGCGATCATATTTAACAGAATTACATACTCAAATAATGAAATTTAATTAAATTAACCCTAAATTCCAAGCGCTATTAACGTAGCCGCTACATTGGCGTCGTTATTCATATTGTGAATCGACAAATGTAAACTAAACAAATAGCAGTGCTCGCCGGCTACAGGCTCACCACTACTGGCGCTGGTTACTCTGGACTTGCTCATGCGCAGATATCGATTTCCGCCTTCAAACTAGTTGCATGTCAATGCGCCACTACATTGCTTCATATAAATCGCTTTGTCTAAATCGTTTTACATTTGCCCGTGTAAACACAGCTTATGAATAAAATTGAGTCTTGGGCTTTATTGTACATCAGTCCTAAGCGATGGCTTTTGTGCCTTGTCTATAATCTGTCCATTCCAGCTTTAACCTGTAATTTGACTCTGTGTAGATTTGAGCCTTTTAAAACTGTTCTTAGTGCCTTGCTGTGCATTTTTTAAAGCTTTTCTTGTTGCTGTTTAGTAAGTAATTAATAAATTAGGTCATTATAATCAATAATTGGGATGATCATTTGTTCATACATAAGGAGATCAGTTTTTTTGTCGGTTTTTTCTTTCACTTATATAACTTCTGACTAATCATATTTTGAGGCATTGAAGGGGATACTATAGCGATTTGTGAATCTATTTCTGCTGAAACATGGTGTCAGAATGTTGAGGCGCTTGGCAACATTAATTTGGTATGTTTTCACGTGAAAGATCTCCAAATGTAGCCATTCCAAATACAAATATTTTCAAAGTACAGTATTGTCGATTAAACCAATCAACCTAATATATTTATAAATCTCAGATAATTTCAGAAACTCAAAACCATCGCACTGTGCAACTCTAAAGCTGCAGAGTCTGATGATTTTGAGTTGTTGTCACTTTCTGAGATAAATATATTATTAGGTAAATTGTTAAAATCTACATTTGTCCAGTTTGTAATAACTTTCATTTGAAATGAGTGCATTGAGAGATGGTTGAAGTGTAAACATGCCAGATTAATGTTGGCATGCTTATCAAAACTCTGACCCCATAGCCCTCAACAGCAACAGGTTAGATTAAATTGACTTAGAACATCATTTTATGTATCAACAATTACTGAATAACTGCACCAGTATCCAAGTTTGATATGTAGGTTCAAATCTCGATAAGTGGTTGGATTTCGAAATTGTAAAGCTTTCATGGGAATATCCAACTTTAATGGCTACAGTGGTATAAATTGATTTGTAGGAACATCATTATATGTGTTTTGTTTTCGAAAAGTACAATGCCTTGTTTGATTGGATTATGCCACTTTAAATATCAACCACCTTACATTAGATGAAATAACTCGAAGTTCCCCTCCAGTTATGTTGCCGTAGCTACCAGCAGACGACCCTTAGCTGCGACGTAAAGCGACGCTGATGTTTAGGCGGGAAAAGTGGCTGCGAGCAGACGGTATTTAGCTGCCACCGCCTGTCAATGTCCTTCACCTGTCACGTAGAACCTGTCACCCCCTCCCCAGCCCCATCCCCCGCCCCCTCCTCCGCTCTAACCCCACACCACCAGCCCCGGCCAACACACATACATACAGACCACGCCCCTCACCCCACCCCACCCCCACCCCCACCCCACACGCAACAGATGTGAGTGAGTGAGGCACACAACAGGGCACGTGTGGTGGAGGGAGGGGGGATAGGAGGGAGTGGGAGGAGAAAGGGAGCCAGGATCGGGGATGAGGAGGAGGAGAGCGGGAGGGAGGGAGGAAAGTGAATGAGAAGAGGGGCAGAAAGGAGGGGGGGGAGGGGGAGGGGGGGGGAGGGGAAGGGGGAGGGGGAGGGGGAGGGGGAGGGGGAAAGGGGGTGCAATCCAGCTCCTCCACAGTTGGGTGCACTTGCTGTCTGGACCACACTTCCTCCACACCTCTTCTATCTCCTCGCCGCTGGCCCCGCTCCTCCTTGATAATGTCTGAAAAGGATTCCAGAAGGGGGAGCCAGCAGGCATTTCACTTTCTACCTCTTACTCCGTCCATGTCTCCGGCTCACCGACTGGTGGCCCTTTGACTCAACTCTCCTACTTTCTCTTTCCTCCATACTACACTTTGTTTTCTTTCCTCCCGGGTTTACTTCCCCCCCTGATCAAGGGAGTATTTGCTTGGGTGGGGGGCCCTGTTCCTTTTTCACTGTTTCACTTTGTTCTTGCCTGCAGATCACACCTTTTCCTGTCCCTTCCTCCTGAACCGTCCGCTACTGGATGTGATTGCACAGCTACAATCGGGCCTGTGATCCGGTACCGCTTCAACGACTTGTCTTTATCAATGTTTAGGTATATATGGTGTTACTGTTTGGCAGCTTGTGCAGGTGTCCGTTATGTTGTGTGCAGATGTGTGTTGGATTTCAGTGTAGGTCTATGGTGGGCTATGCTTAGGTAGGTTGTGGGTTGTGCTGTTAGTGTGTGGTGGGTTGGATTAGTGGGTGGCAAGTTGTGTGTCGTGCTCTTTTTGTTTGTTTAACTAAAATGTAGTTTATTTAGTGAATAAATGCCTTTTGTCAGCGCCAGACCTGTGTTCTTCTGGCCGTTCAGTCTAATTTGTTGATGCTGTGTGTATATGTATGTTGGCTTATAGGTTAGGTCTGTGAATGGGTAGGTTTGTGTATGTGATGAGTTGTGTTAGTGTGTGGCAGGGTGTGTTAGTGTGTGGCGGGTTGTGTTAGTGTGTGGCAGATTGTGTTAGAGCGTGGTAGGCTGTCTAGCTGTGTCGGTGTGTTTGATGGGATGTGTGTAGGTGTGTGTTGTACATTGTAAGTGTGTGTTAAATCTATGCGTTCGGTTGCTTTTGTTGTGTACATGGTGTAGCCTAGTGTTTCACGAATCTGTGTTCATGTGCGCATGCATGTTTGGGGTGGGAGCAACCGTGTCTACTAATGGTTGTGTTGTTCGCTGGTCACCCATCGTAACCAGACCCACCGGGGCCTCGACCCGTGAAATCTGCCCCATTACTGGGCCTATGATATATCGGGCCTGGGAGAGGGGTTTGGGTGGTGGTAGGGGGAAGGTGTAGGGATGGGGAAGGGATGGGGATAGGGTAGTAGTGGGGTAGGGATAGATTGGTGGGGTAGGGACGGGGATGGATGGGATAGAGGTATTGGTACTGGTATGGGTAAGGGGTTTATCTTAAAGACTAAGTAGTTTCCCAACTAAATGTTTTATATAATATTCAGGTATTTAGAGATAATTCATTGCTTACGAGCGACGTATTCCATTGGGAGAACAGGCCAACACTCAATGTGCTATAATCAGCTCTGTCAAACTGCACATTACTACGATATACAATCCCGCCCCCATAAGGAATCGTGGTTCAAATGAGACATCTTATTTTTAGCCATCAGAGCTCTAATGAGGCAAGCTTTCCAACATGGTAAGGTAAAATTACATTCCTTATAGGTCGTTCTACAACTAATACTATTGAATAATGCTTCAAAGGCTTTGGGGATCGTGCTTTTAGTATTGCTGCCCCGAGACTGTGG
Source organism: Branchipolynoe longqiensis (assembly GCA_030323885.1). Classification (NCBI taxonomy): domain Eukaryota; kingdom Metazoa; phylum Annelida; class Polychaeta; order Phyllodocida; family Polynoidae; genus Branchipolynoe; species Branchipolynoe longqiensis. The sequence goes on along the minus strand of CM059190.1, from coordinate 23,446,645 downwards.
AATGCTCTGCCAGGATATACCACTGATTGTAAATCTGTTGGTGCTTTTGAAAAAGGTCTTAAGACACATTTGTTTAAATCTGCTCTTAACTAGGTGAAATTTATTTTCCTGTATATTTGTTTGCTATGTGAACCACATGAGAACGGCTTGCTGGATCGGGCACTATGTAAATGTTTTATTATTATTATTATTATTCTCCAAAACAATTTACGTGACTGTTAATTTGCATCATCTGATGCTGATCTTGCTGTCATGTGGGAAATATTGTGCCTAGAGCATGAATCGGACCCACATCTCTTGCATTGCGGCTAGTGTGCTAGGCATTACACCACCTAGGTTCCCTGATGCTATCCCCCTATCAACTCCCACCTGTCTATGTGGATCCGTGCCTGAGACGTCAGTGCAAACTACTCCATTACTTTTCTAGAGTCATTGCCTGTGGCATTGAATTTGAATTACGAAGAATGGGTTTAATAGCTGAGAACGGTCATTAGCAGGAAATCACATTTCAGGCCATCTACATTTCAAAATTGTCCAGGAAAGTATGCCCCAGGCCCTCGCTAATTAACTTCTGTGCTTGGGCAAGGCACTTTATGCCTTGCATCTTGGCTTCTCCAATGTTCAAAACACCCCGCTGTCACATTACGACATGTGTCATGTGTCACTTTTTGGCGAATCATCGGCAGATATTAGGAAGCGTTACACGCGCGTTAGGCGCGCATTGGTATTCGTTGATCTACGGCGATGGTCGGCGGTGCGTCTCAGGCGATCGGCGAAGTTTTGTGCTTTCACAAAACTTTCGACAACCGACAATGTGCGACAACACGCGGGTGCCAACATTATGGTGACGTCAGAAGCACGTCGACATCGCTGGAATAACATTATGGGAACAATATGCACATGCCACACCCGCGTGAGGCTCGTTCCCAAAGGTTGCGCCAAACTGTTGCTTTTTTAGTCTGTTGTTTTACGACCTACCAACATCTAAGGTCATATCAGGATGGCGTGCCAAACTTGTTTTTTATTTTTTGCACAACGTCGGCTGCACGCTACCAATACGTTGCGCTGACGCTGAAAAGCTTGACATTTCTCAACGATTAAAAGTGATTTTGCGCGTTGGTGGTATGCTGGCGAGATACGTCATAGTGTGACAGGGCTATTACAGCCTTTTCTCTCTTTTTTTTCTCCTTCTTTTTCTTGTTGTACATTAGTTGTTTAAGCAGGGGAAATTTCATAATGATGAAGAGCACCTGGCTAGGAAGTGACAGGTATAAATGTGTACGTCATTGGATTGACTCAACCAAGGTTCGAACCTAGGATCCCACGATCTACCAACACAGGAGACGTACGCTCTAACTCATTCGCCCATCCCATCTGGTTTTAATGTATAGAACCTAATGGCGAAAGACATACAATTGTGGGGGAAACCACTAAAACCCTCTGTGTATGGTAAATGAACCTCCGATCTGAGCCATAAACTTCATTGGGATTTCTTTTTGGGTCGGGGGCGATGTGTGTGTATGGGGTGGGGGGGGGACCCAATACAGAAATAGATACTGGGATGTTTGTAACCTTACAACGGTTACCGGTTGCAGAAATGCAACATTATAGAGAGGCTCCGATAAATCGGCCCAATCTTTGGTTCAAGAATAATCTTCTGGTGGGATGGTTGTAGAAGCTGGGGGATGTCTTTTCAATGATTAATTGACGAGTCGTTGGGGTGGTCCAGAATCTCTGGTCCAGCGGTAGCACATCACTTGTATCCAGCAGACAGCAGCAACGGTTTCCGAGGAAGGGCGGGTAAAGATGGGTCCAGTGGTTCCAGCAACGAGAAGAAAGCGAGAGAAACCTAAATGTAAAGGGCCCCACCCAAGCGCACAACTCCCTTGGTCAGGGTGAGAAGTATGCCTGGGAGAAAAAAAAAGGGTAACGTCTAGGAAAGAGAAATGAGGAGAGTTGAGTCAAAGGACTGTGTCTATTTGCTCTATGGTGACCATCCAGCGAGCCAAAGACACAGACGGAGTAGAAAGTGAAATGCTGGCGGTCTCCCCCTCATGAAACTCTTTTCAGACATATGAAGGAGGAGCAAGCCCAGCGGAGAGGATATAGAGAGAGGTGTGGATGAAGTGCGGCCCGGATAGCAAGTGTGCCTAGTACATTGCTTTGCCCTGGGACCTCACATATTCTTATAGTTGCATAGTCCGATAGTTATGCAATTTTCTGAGATAACTATATTAAATTGATCATTATAACCTATCTTACTTCAATTTGACTTTGAAGTCAATTTTATTTTAAACGGTTAACTTTGGAGACATTTGAAGTGAACACATGCTACATTAAATTCTGACAACTTGGTCATGTTACTGCCCCTTTAATGCATAGGACCTAGCGGTGAAGGGCATACGCCACTCAAACACACCGGTAGGAGCGGGACGTAGTTCAGGCGGTAGAGTGTCCACATGTGAAGGTGTGGCTCATCTGATCGATCCTGCTCTGTGGACCAATTTGCCATTTGGGCTATTTTCCCTTCGAACCAGTGATCCACAACTGGTTCATCAAAGGAGGTGGTATGTGCTGTCCTGTCTATAGGCAAGTGCATATAAATTATCCCTTGAGGCTTATCGGAAAGAGTAGCCTATGTGGCAGTCATGGGTTTCCTCCAAAGAAATATGTCTGGATGACCATATATGTTTGATGTCCAATAGCCGATGATGAAAATCAATGTCCTCTAGAGGTGTCGTTAAATAAAACAAACTTTCCTTTTTTCAAACACACCAGGTCACAGCTTCAGTGAGCAGATCCTAATTCAAGGGAGCCATGCCGGAGGCGGACTTACATGTAGCAGACGACATACAGCGCTGGCTGCGAGGCGATGACGTTAGGAATGCGCGCGCATGCGCAAGACATGGCCTTCCGGGTCGCCGGGACTGACGTCACAATTCCCGGGGTCGGGGAGCAAACGTCACAAGCAATCTCACCGCGCTGATGTATGTATGTCTGCTGGAGGGAAGGGGTTGGTGTGGTGGTTGGGTGGGTGTGAGTGTGGGTGTGGGGTGTGGCGTGTGGGTGTGGGGTCTGAGTGTGGGCGTGTGGGGGTGTGGTGTGGAGTGTGGGTGTGGAGTGGTGTGTGGAATGTGGTGTGTGGGTTTAGTTGTAGAGTGTGGTTTGAGGGTGTGCGGGGGTGAGTGTGGGTGTGGTGAGGATGTCAGTGTGGGGTGTGGACTGTGGAGTGTCTGTTTGAGTGTGGAGTGTGAAGTGTGGGTGTAGGTGTGTATGTGTGTCCTGGTGTGGTGTTGAGTGTGCGTGTGGGTGTGGAGTATGGAGTGTGGGTGTGGATTGTGAAGTATGGGTGTAGGGTAGGGTGGCTAGATGCCCTGGTTTAGGAAGGGCAGTCCTGTGTTTCTAAGGCTTTTTATCGACATTAGCTCATCATGACACATTTTTGATTTAGGTTACATCTTCAGGATTATACTACTACTATCTATAGGAATTAATCTGTTAAGTAATATATTTGTAATTTCTGTAATTGTGTGATTTAACGTATTATGAAGTAACCATGTATATTCATTATGTGTATTGTATGTATACACACAGAGCGGTTGTGTCCTTATTTTTGGAGATTTGGAAATGGTCCCCCCTAGTGTGCAGTTCTGGAGTGTGGGGTGTGGAGTGTGGGGCGTGGAGTGTGGAGTGGTGGAGTGTGGACTGTGAGCTATGGAGTGTGAGGTGTGGAGTGTGGGGTATGGAGTGTGGGGTGTGGAGTGTCGGGTGTGGAGTGTGAGGTATGGAGTGTGGAGTGTTGAGTGTGGGCTGTGGGGTGTGCAGTGTGCAGTGTGGGGTGTGGAGTTTAAGGTGTGGAGTGGGGAGTGTGGAGTATATGGTATGGATATGGGCTTGCTGTTTGTGTGTGATGGTGAAGCGGTGCGTTATATGTATGTGAGTGTATGTGAGCGTGTGTGGGTGTGAGGGTGTGTGGGTGTGGGTGTGAGGGTGAAGCGGTGCATTATATGTCTGTGAGTGTATGTGAGCGTGTGTGGGTGTGAGGGTGTGTGGGTGTGTGGGTGAAGTGTGCATTATATGTATGTGAGTCTGTGTGAGTATGTGTGGGTGTGAGTAGGGTGTGGTGTGAGGGTGAAGCGGTGCGTTATATGTATGTGAGTGTATGTGAGCATGTGTGGGTGTGAGGGTGTGGAGTGTGGGGGGTGTGGGTGTGAGGGTGAAGTGGTGCGTTATATGTTTGTGAGGGTGTGTGGGTGTGAGGATGTGTGGGGGTGGGTGTGAGGGTGAAGCGGTGCAGTATATGTATGTGAGTGTGTGTGGGTGTGGGTGTAAGAGTGAAGTGGTGCGTTATATGTATGTGAGTGTGTGTGAGCGTGTGTGGGTGTGAGGGTGTGGGGGTGTGGGTGTGAGGGTGAAGAGGTGCGTTATATGTATGTGAGTGTATGTGAGCATGTGCGGGTGTGAGGGTGTGGGGTGTGGGGGGTGTGGGTGTGAGGGTGAAGTGGTGCGTTATATGTCTGTGAGGGTGTGTGGGTGTGAGGGTGTGTGGGTGTGGGTGTGAGGGTGAAGCGGTGCAGTATATGTATGTGAGTGTGTGTGGGTGTGGGTGTAAGAGTGAAGTGGTGCGTTATATGTATGTGAGTCTGTGTGAGTATGTGTGGGTGTGAGGGTGGGTAGGTGTGGGTGTGAGGGTGAAGCGGTGCGTTATATGTATGTGAGTGTATGTGAGCGTGTGTGGGTGTGAGGGTGTGTGGGTGTGGGTGTGAGGGTGAAGCGGTGCACTATATGTATGTGAGTGTATGTGAGCGTGTGTGGGTGTGAGGGTGTGTGGGTGTGGGTGTGAGGGTGAAGCGGTGCATTATATGTATGTGAGTGTATGTGAGCGTGTGTGGGTGTGAGGGTGTGTGGGTGTGGGTGTGAGGGTGAAGCGGTGCATTATATGTATGTGAGTGTATGTGAGCGTGTGTGGGTGTGAGGGTGTGTGGGTGTGTGGGTGAAGTGGTGCATTATATGTATGTGAGTCTGTGTGAGTATGTGTGGGTGTGAGTAGGTGTGGGTGTGAGGGTGAAGCGGTGCGTTATATGTATGTGAGTGTATGTGAGCATGTGTGGGTGTGAGGGTGTGGAGTGGGGGTGTGTGGGTGTGAGGGAGAAGTGGTGCATTATATGTCTGTGAGGGTGTGTGGGTGTGAGGGTGTGTGGGTGTGGGTGTGAGGGTGAAGCGGTGCAGTATATGTATGTGAGTGTGTGTGGGTGTGGGTGTAAGAGTGAAGTGGTGCGTTATATGTATGTGAGTGTGTGTGAGCGTGTGTGGGTGTGAGGGTGTGGGGGTGTGGGTGTGAGGGTGAAGAGGTGCGTTATATGTATGTGATGGTGAAGTGGTGCATTATGTCTGTGGGTGGGTGTGAGTGGGTGTTGGTGTGAGGGTGTGTGGGTGTGAGGGTGAAGCAGTGTGTTATATGGCTGTGAGCATGTGTGGGTGTGGGTGTGGGTGTGAGGGTGAAGCGGTGCGTTATATGTATGTGAGCGTGTGAGGGTGTGTGGGTGTGGGTGTGAGGGTGAAGCGGTGCGTTGTATGTATGTGGTGTGAGTGTTTGTGAGGGTGCATGGGTGGGTGTGGGTGTGAGGGTGAAGTGGTGCGCTATGTATGTGGGTGTGTATGATGGAAGCAGTGCATTATATGGTTGTGAGCATGTGTGGGTGTGAGGGCGAAGCGGTGCATTATATGTATGTGAGTGGGTGTGAGGGTGTGTAGGTGTGGGTGTGAGGGTGCAGAGGTGCGTTATATGTCTCTGAATGCGTGTGAGCATGTGTGGTTGTGAGGGTGTGTGGGTGTGGGTGTGAGGGTGAAGCAGTGCCTTATATGTGTGGGTGTGGGTGTGAGGGTGTTTGGGCCTGGGTGTGAGGGTGAAGCGGGGCATTATGTCTGTGGGTGGGTGTGAGCGTGTGCGTGTTTGGGTGTGGGTGTGAGGGTGAAGAGGTACATTATATGTGTATGTGTGAGTGTGTGGGGGTGTGAGGGTGTGGGTATGAGGGTGAAACGGTGGGTTATATGTGTGTGTGAGTGTGTGTGGGTGTGGGTATGAGGGTGAAGCGGTGGGCAATGTCTATGGGTGTTGGTGAGTGTGTGTGTGTGTGGGTGTGGATGTGTGGGTGTGTGGGTGTGGGTGTCAGGGTGAAGAGGTGCGTTATATATGTGTGGGTGTGTGTGATGGTGTGAGGGTGTGTGGGTGTGGGTGTGGGCGTGAAGATGAAGCCGTGTGTTAAACATGTATGTGTGTGAGTGTGTGTGGGTGTGCGTATGAGGGTGAAGCGGTGGGTTATGTCTATCGGTGTGGGTGAGTGTGTGTGGGTGTCGCTGTGAGAGTGTGTGGGTGTCAGGGTGAAGAGGTGCGTTATATATGTGAGGGTGGGTGTGATGGTGTAAGGGTGTGTGGGTGTGGGCGTGAGGGTGAAGCGGTGGGTTATGTCTATGGGTGTGGGTGAGTGTGTGTGGGTGTGGGTGTGAGGGTGTGTGTGTGTGGGTGGCAGGGTGAAGAGGTGTGTTATATATGTGCGGGTGTGTGGGAGGTTGTGTGGGTGTGTGGGTGTGGGCGTGAAGATGAAGCAGTGCGTTATAAGTATGTGAGTGTGTGGGAGGGTGTGTGGGTGTGTGTGTGAGGATGAACCAGTGCGTTATATGTATGTGAGTTTGTGGGAGGTTGTGTGGGTGTGTGGGTGTGGGTGTGAGGATGAAGCAGTGCGTTATACGTATGTGAGTTTGTGGGAGGTTGTGTGGGTGTGTGGGTGTGGGTGTGAGGATGAAGCAGTGCGTTATACATATGTGAGTGTGTGGGAGGGTGTGTGGGTGTGTGGGTGTGGGTGTGAGGATGAAGCAGTGCGTTATACGTATGTGAGTGTGTGTGGGTGTGTGGGTGTGGGTGTGAGGATGAAGCAGTGCGTTATAAGTATGTAAGTGTGTGGGAGGGTGTGTGGGTGTGGGTGTGAGGATGAAGCAGTGCGTTATACGTATGTGAGTGTGTGTGAGGGTGTGTGGGTGTGTGGGTGTGGGTGTGAGGATGAAGTAGTGCGTTATAAGCATGGGAGGGTGTGTGGGTGTGTGGGTGTGGGTGTGTGAGGATGAAGCAGTGCGTTATAAGTATGTGAGTGTGTGGGAGGGTGTGTGGGTGTGTGGGTGTGTGAGGATGAAGCAGTGCCTTATAAGTATGTGAGTGTGTGGGAGGGTGTGTGTGTGTGGGTGTGTGAGGATGAAGCAGTGCGTGATACGTATGTGAGTGTGTGTGTGTGTGGGTGTGGGTGTGAGGATGAAGCAGTGCGTTTTAAGTATGTGAGTGTGTGTGAGGGTGTGTGTGTGTGGGTGTGGGTGTGAGGATGAAGCAGTGCGGTATATGTATGTGAGTGTGTGTGAGGGTGTGTGGGTGTGTGGGTGTGGGTGTGAGGATGAAGCAGTGCGTTATAAGTATGTGAGTGTGTGGGAGGGTGTGTGGGTGTGTGGGTGTGGGTGTGAGGATGAAGCAGTGCGTTATACGTATGTGAGTGTGTGTGAGGGTGTGTGGGTGTGTGGGTGTGGGTGTGAGGATGAAGCAGTGCGTTATAAGTATGGGAGGGTGTGTGGGTGTGTGGGTGTGGGTGTGAGGATGAAGCAGTGCGTTATAAGTATGTGAGTGTGTGGGAGGGTGTGTGGGTGTGTGGGTGTGTGAGGATGAAGCAGTGCGTTATAAGTATGTGAGTGTGTGGGAGGGTGTGTGTGTGTGTGGGTGTGTGAGGATGAAGCAGTGCGTTATACGTATGTGAGTGTGTGTGTGTGTGTGGGTGTGGGTGTGAGGATGAAGCAGTGCGTTTTAAGTATGTGAGTGTGTGTGAGGGTGTGTGTGTGTGTGGGTGTGGGTGTGAGGATGAAGCAGTGCCTTATAAGTATGTGAGTGTGTGGGAGGGTGTGTGGGTGTGTGGGTGTGTGAGGATGAAGCAGTGCCTTATAAGTATGTGAGTGTGTGGGAGGGTGTGTGTGTGTGTGGGTGTGAGGATGAAGCAGTGCGTTATACATATGTGAGTGTGTGGGAGGGTGTGCGTGTGTATAGTTTGATGTGGGGTGGATTTAGGGGTGAGTTGGCTCTCCTATTATCACTGGCTGCGGTCTGGTTCCTTTAAACAGTGAGCTCTCCGTAATCGATATCCTTATCGCCGTCACCACTTTCCTTTGATTTTATAACAATAGCTCCATTTTCTCCTCTAGTCAACCTCTCTGCAACAGCGGCAAGTTTTCAACCAGATGTTCGCCTTGCTTCTGGCAAATATTTGTTTACATGTCAGTCCAGTCGATGATTAAAGTTGCCTAGTCCGATAGAAGGATAAACTTTTCAAAAGTAAAACCCTTAGCTAGATTTGAACCTACATTGTCAACTTCGATAATCATCCATTTACTAAGCATTTGGTGATATATAGAAGGGCATGCATGCTAAGGCAATTTAATAGAATCTCTTACTTCTGAAGCATATGATGCAATATTAACAAATAACCGAAACACTCGTTATAAAGTAAAAAGTCTCTAAATCGACAGACCATGGGCCCGACTTTAAATGGTCCACTTAGGGGGGTGGTCGGTTGAGGGATATTTTAAAATCATCATAATGGTATTGTATGGGAGATCGTTTGGTACCCGGATAAAGCGATCGGTATATGGGAGTGGTTGATCTGTGGAGGTGGTCATTTAGAGAGGTTTTACTGTATGTGAATTATAAACCAGTTTATGTCACTCTGATTGTGATGTGAACACGAGCATTAACGAGCATTGTGGTGTTCTCTGTGGCCGAGTGGTTAGTGTCTGCCTTTTTTCTGGTCAGACTCCTAATCTGAAGGTTGGTGGTTCGATTCCCCAATTTGGATTTCCACCCCTGTGGATAACTTACAGCATCATCAAAGGCCAAATTGCTCTCATACCATGTCTATGTGGTGTGGGAGGTTAAAAATCCCTTGGGTCAGTAAAAGTGTAGGCAAGGGCTTTCTGTCGCCAAACTGTCTAATGGTGAAAACAAGTCTATTCAGACTTATCTATGATAGGCAGTATAAATCTTCAAGAAAAAAAAGAAAAAATTAACCATAGTTTAGATTATCTATCTCCCATTGATATTATCACACCGGCTACTCTTTAAGTGGTCCATGCTTTACCTTGACATATATTGGTTGTGAATAAATCCTACACCCGACATAAAATTTAAAATGGCTGGAGGATAAATCCCATCGCATTGGGACCAGAGCTATTCAGATGAATTAATTGCTTACAAATAAAAAAGGAATATTTGGTTGGAAGATACATCCCATCACATTGGGACCAGAGCTATTCAGATGAAATATTTGGTTTGTTTGGTACATTAGTTGATTAAACATGGGCAATTTCAAGCACAAACAATTGGTCTTCCTCACTTCACTGCTCCTTGCCTTATCCTAGTAATGCAGAATGCCTGGCTAGGTAGTGATGTGTATGAACTTTAATGTTTAAGTCATTACCGTGACTCAGCTGATGTTTATATGCATATATTTGAATCCCATCATCATCATAATGCTGTCGGTCGTGATGTGACAAAGACTGCTTTCATTACTTGATTGCTGCTCTCCATTTAGCTCTCTGATGTGAGAGTGATGTCCATGAGTCAGTCTTAATGTCTCTCAGCTTCAAGTTTCTCTTGATGGTATCCTTGAACCGGAGACGAGGGCACCCTCTCTTTCTGTAACCAGAAGACAGTTGAGAGTAGAGGATCTGCTTTGGTAGCCTGTCTGATGACATCCTCATGAGGTGCCCAGTCCACCGGAGATTCTTTTTGATCAGAAGATCTTCCATAGAGGGCAGCCCCGTCCATTCGAGTATTTCCTTATTTGTCACTTTGTCCTTCCAGGTTAGCCTCGTGATTGAATGCAGATGTCGCATCATGAAGGCATGCAGCTTTTTCACCTGTCATCCCACGATCTACCAAACCAGGAAGCAGAAACTCAACTCATTTGGCCATCCCATCTGGTCTGGTTTTAATGCTAAAAGGGCAGGCTATTCAACTTGAATAAATAAAAACACAAAGAAAACATCCACAAACATTACAGGGCTGTCGGAAATGAACAGGAGGGGCCTGAAGGCGAGCAAACTAACCACACAACTTCGTTGTTTACTCACACCGCGGTCTAACAATGGCGGACGTCTAATAAATCAGGGCAAGACGCGGGTAGGGGGAGCGGGGGCGGACGGGAGTGATGAGGGTGTGGGGGAGCGGTTAGAGTGTATGTGGAGGAGCGGTTAGGGTGTCGGGGTGGGGGGGGGGGCGGCGGTGAGGGTATGTCTCGAAAGGAGGAGTGGCGACGGAAGCGGATGTAGGTACTGACCCCTGGCGGAAGAGGATACAACTAGCGCGCATGCTCAGCATAGCTGCGCATGGTCGGCGCGGTTTCAGGTGTTGTTTCGGAGCGGGTTCATGATTAGGACTGGGTAGGATGGGTGCTTGTGTGAAGGGTGTGTCTGGAGCAGGGGGGTGGGGGGGGAGCTGTGTGTGAGTGGCGGGGAGTTCTACATTGTTCAACCTGCTTTGCCCGGGGGGCGGGGAGGTGGGGGGGGGGGCTAACATAGTTTTATATTGCCAGCTATTGACCAATTTCATATGACGTCAGCACATGTATTTAGGTCAGTGTGTGCGCTGCTTGGCTGCAGGACAACATCCAGTCACACTGCAAACTCAATGGCTATGAGCAATGTTCATAGAGAAAAGGTGAAATATCTATAAAACCACACCACCTAGCCACAACCCGATTGGATTACATATAGAAAACACATTAAAAAAAGAGATTATACTAAACTTATAAGGTTAGGGTTCTGTATTTCTATTAATTTTGAATAAAATCGATGTATTGCACCACGCGTATCGGCAAACTCCATGCATTGTCAATGGCCGTGAGCAATCTTCATACAGAAAGAATTTAATATCTCTAAAACCACACGACCTAGACACAAACTGCTTGGAACCCATATAAAAAACATCTTTATCAGGGTCAGGGTTCTGGATTTCTATTAATTTTGACTAAAACTGACGTTTTGCACTGCGCGTACCGGCAAACTCAATGCATTGTCAATGGCTGTGAGCAATCTTCTTCCAGAAAAAATGTAATATCTCTAAAACGACACCACCTAGAGACAAACCGCTTGGAACATATATAGAAAACATCCTTAACAAAAAGATTATATTAAATTTATAAGGTTATGGTTCTGGATTCTATTAATTTTGCACTGCGCATACTGGCAAACTCAGTGGCAGTGTGCCTTCGTTCTGCAGCCACGCTGCGCGCGCATACACAATGTTTGTAAACAATGAAATAGGTCTATGGCTCAGCTGACACGTAATACCCATGTGCATCACTTTATGTGACATATTTCTAGAAATGTATCATCACATTGTTTGAATGGAGTTAACCTGTTCATAAATTTACATGGTCCACTCGTTTTGAATGTCTCTCATTTTTCCGAGATAAATATAATAAATTGATGGCTATAATCTACCTTACTTTAGTTTCAAATACTGTTTATTTTAAACGGATAAGTCAGTGTTGAGACATTTGAAGTGCAAACAAGTCAATTTAGTTTAGTCAGAAGATCGACATGCAAGGTACAATGTTGTTATGTTGTCATTGCAAATATCTCCAAGATTAACCACCTATAAATAAAATCACTTCAAGCTATAGTATTAGACAACTTAGAGATGTGGAAAGTAGTGAAAATGCTACTATCACTTAAGGTAACTGTTAAGCCTTTTGAGTAAGCCTTGGTAAGTCCACTGTTTCCTTACCCATGTGACTTTACCCTATTAACTTCGTTGCTTGTTGTTGCTCTACACCCTAGCAACATCTGAGGTCATCTCAGACTGGGTACTGACTTGTACCAGTGCACATTCATGGCAATTTTATAGTACTGCCCCACCAGGCCACCATCACCATGAACTGATTTTCCACTCAGTCACATTATCCTGATAATCAGCTAACCAATCCCTGCCCTATCCTGGTAATGCCAGGTGCCGGGCTAGGTAACGGCAATTATCAATTTTGGAAGTCACAGATTTGACTCGACACGGAATTGAACTCCCGACCTTCTGCACGGGTGGCCCGCACTCTGCCGATTAGGCCACCGCGTCCGGTACAACTTAAAGATGCATCAAATACTCCTACAGGGAATAAGCGGTTAAATCACATGATCAAATCGTTAAAGTAGTGCAGTCTTCAGTGGGATAGCCTTAACCCACAATTCAATCCGCAGCACTGGTCAGTGAGAGAGTCCATAGACAGTGTTGCAGTTTTAAAATGACCCGGTTTAAAACGGGACTTTTTGCAATATGCATGTATCAAAGATGAATGGCAAGCCTGAAATCTTATCTGAATGTCTGGCTTCTGGAGGAGCTCTCTGGAAATGTAGGGCGAGACAAGCAAGGATTCCTTCAGTAATCATTTTAGTGACTATTTTATGCTTTACAATTAGAGTATATATTATCTTCTGCACTAACAAGTTAACAAGCAACTACCAAGTTATTAGACAGGGGTACAGTCTCAATCAGGCAGAAATGCATGCACATGCGCATTGTGAAAAGCACCGTTTTAAACTGGGTCCTTTTAAAACTGCAACACCGGCACCATCTAATGCTAGGTATACACCTACCGTTTTTCCGCACCCACCTACCGTATACGATCTAAAACTGCCCAAAAGTCGTGAGGTGTGCACTCCCCTAGCACACCTATCGATTGCGATTCATGACTAAAAACTCATTTTTAGGGCTAAAACGGTAGGTGTGTACTTAGCTTATGATTGTGATTCGCGATTCGAAAAATGAATCGGCCCGTTTTCAGTTTTAAGCGGGTCGGGTCGAGTCGCAAGTTTTAGTGCGCGAATCCTATACGGTAGGTGTGTACTTGGCATAATGCCAAGTACACACCTGCCGATGAAGTTAGTTGAGCACGGGCCGGGCAATGACTCGCCGAGGTTTCTGTGATACTGATAGATCTGACCTGTTTGTGCACCGACCCAAGACATTGCTTATATCAAAACGTGAACCCTGTGCAACCCAACACCATGCGTCTGGCTCTGGAAGGACTCCAAGCATACACAACTGGAAGGTGTTTGACCAGACGGGATGGCCGAATGAGTTTAGCATCCCTCTCCCGTTTTGGTAGATCGTGGGAACGCATGGGTTCAAAATCCGGTAGAGTGAAACCGATGACTTAAAAATTGATAATTGTCGCTTCGTAGCCAGGCCCTTGGTATTATTCGGATATGGCAAGGACTGGTTGGCTCAGTGTCAGGATAATGTGACTGGGTGGGATATCAGGTCATGGTGCTGGTGGCCTGGTCTCCCAGTGGGGCAGCACTATTAAGTTGCTATGAGTATGCACTGTTTTGGTACCCGTCCTGACATGACCCTTGATGTTGCCAGGACCTAAAACTCCAATAACCAATCATATATGTATAATATATATTCGTTGATTAATTAGAAGACATTTCAATTGTAAATAACTGGCTTCGCTCATTCCACTGTTTCCATTTGTTCTTTACTATCTTAATAATGCAAAAGAAATACGGTAGGTAGCGACAAGGACAAAGTATGCAGTTTTAAGTCATTGGCTTGACTCTGCCGAGTATCAAACCTCCGATCTGCCAGATTGAAAGCTGGCACTCAACTCAGTGTTCCTGCTACTAGTAGTAGTAGTGCTACTACTACTGATTCCTGCTACTCCTGCTAGTATTACTAATAAGTAATAGTATTACTACTACTATTACCACCATCACCATCGTCATCTCCATCGCCACCGCCATCACCATCACTGTCATCATCACATTCTTTGTCATCGCCATTGCTATTATTAGTAATATTACGTATTACTACCGGGAAGACAAGTTGCATTGGTTGCGAGCAGAGCCGCCAGGTGCGCCACACGTGTGCACAGTGGGGTTTGACGCATGCGCACGCGGCGTGCATTTAGCATGCGCCAATTTATTACCCGCCGACCACGTCAAGCTCTCCCGGAAGTCAAACACGGGGCAGGCGGTGGCGCCGTGCGCAGTGCACAGGGTCGCGCATGCGCATGGCGCGGCCTCTCCCCTGCCTCTAGCGGCATGTGCACTAACCAACAACACCACGTGTGCGCCTGTGTGTGTGTGGGGGGGAGGGGGGGGGGGTTATAGTGATACTGCGTCTGGGTTTTTGCGGAGGGTTGGCTGGTTGGTTGTTGGAGTTTTACGTCCGGGCAAGATCTAAGGTCATATCAGGACCCGGTGAGATTGGTGTGAGGGTGGGCGGGGTTGGATGGAGGGGGTAAGGGGAGACAAAATAATGAAGTAGTGCTCCGTTGTCTAATCTAATTAATGCAGTTTGAAGTCAATAGCAGAATAGTTTATAACTGGTTTTAGAGAGATGCATGTCCCTTCAAAATAAGTCCATACCACGAATCCTAGATTCCAATGTTAAGGCCCTGTCATATTATGACACATCTCGCAAGCGTGCAGCCAATGCGTAAAATCACTTTTTTACATCGAGATGCGTAAAACTTTTCAGCGCAGGGGGCAAAGTTTGACATCAGCACAAAGTAGTGGACGTAAGCATAGCGTCGATCCGACGTAGTGGTAACGTATGTCGACGCATGACAAAAAAGAAGAAACTTTGGCACAATGTGTGGCTAACATGCCTCTCGCGTGCACAGCGCGTTTACCTACTGTTGTCATAATGTGCTCCCAGCGTTCCGCTAGCGACCGTTAAACGTATTGCAGAACGTATGAGAGTGTAGTGCCAGCGCATGAGCAATACATGTCAAACGACAGTCCAGCACATTTTGGCATTGTGCCAGCGGGCATCCAGCACATGCGATGTTGGCGTAATGTGTGAGTAACGCATGCCAATGTACGGGGTCACCTGACCCACCCATGCCTTGGGTATAAATGAGGCTGCAGTCTGGCTCTCTCTCCTCATAGCACCTCCAGCATGCCAGGCAAGAAGACCTCATCAGCACCCAGCCAGTTTGGCCAGGGACATTTCAAAGGGTTGATTGATTGATTGGTGGTTGCTTTACACCATGTCGGCAGCATAGGCCCTATTCACGGAGAGAAATGTTTGTTTGTTGTTCAAACAATCGCTTTTACATGTAAGACACTCATTAAATTAGAAAGCTCACAATCATATATTTGTGATCAAGGGAAACAAATTCCCATAGAAAAAGAAAAGTTTTATTAATAATTGATAGAATTTATTTAGTAAACTATATGAGGTGGTACAGTCCAGCTGCACTCAAACAGGCTAAAATGTTTTCTTGTTTTACTTTAGTAAAAAGGTCATGCATACTGTCTGCAGTGTAAAATTGTTGGTACAGGGCCAACAAATCAACACAACTTAGTCAAATGTGTTTGAGTGTCAGCTGGGACTGACACCCAATACATTCAGGAGGAGGTTCCCCCTTGAGCAGAAAAGCATGTGTAAGCTACGAGTGGCCAATACGGCAGCGGCTAAGGACCAGTTGGTCCCGCCGACCTCCCGCATGAGTCTGTGGTGGTTTTCCCACAGATGGTTCAATTTCTTTAAGTAAATTAATGTTTTCATCCCACTCATGTTGCCATTTGGATTGTATGTGGGTGGCTATTAGTATTAGTGGTTTCAGATCAGAGTGAGGGATCAGACATGGTGCAGGGCCTTCTTCGCAGCCCGATCAGCTCGTTCGTCTCCTTGTATGCCGGCATGGCCAGGCACCCAGCACAGGTGGTTGTCAGTTGGTTCATTTTATAAATGACCTTTGCTAGAATAGGGTGATTCATTTTCAGTCCAGCAAAAGCCAGGAGGCAAGAGAACGAATCACTGTATATAACATAGTTAGTGGGGTTGGATACCTCGATACACTCCAACGCGAGAAGGAGTGCTCGGGCTTCTACAGTGAAAATCAAGCTCTGATCGGGCAAGCGTATGTCAAATTTTTCCCGTCAGCAGACTGCCCAGCTTTGGTCTTTTGAACCATCAGTGTATATGGAGAGATGGTTTGCAAACTGGCCTTGAATCTCTGTTTGAAAGGGAAAAGGGAAAGGCAGGAAGAGGATGACAGGGGAGACATCAGCATTTCCACCACAATCTCCAGCATCTCCTCCTGTGGGATCTCCTCAGTGGACATCGCCATCAAGCCAGCCCAAGGAGACGATGGAGATGCAGTCCACATCTCCATCGCCTCCTTGGCCCCACCCCTATTCCATAGTCTCCACCTCCTCAAACACACAGCAGGGGCCAAACAAGAGGAGGGTGAGGAAGTGCGATTGCACTCTGACCGCAGCAGACGAGGAGCTGATGCTGGAATTCCCGGAGGACAACTCAGTCATATGGAACGTCAGGATGAGTGACTACCAGCATATAGAGAAAAAAGACCAGGGTGAAAGGATGGGCAAAACTGCAGGGCATCTCCAGGGCTGGTTCAAGTTCCTACGAGACACCAACATGAGGCTGCACAAGAAAAAGAGCAGTGACTGGCCTCCCCTGCGCACCGAGAGGGAGCAGTGGATCATGGACAAGTTTGGCTTCCTGAGTTCAGTCATCAGGCAGCGGCCTGAGCTCTGCAGAACTGTAAGTACTATATATTTTACTGACATTGTAACTTGCAATGATATGGATTTGATATATTATTGACCTCATTCTGGATAAATCTATGTATATATTTTAGGGGCATTATAATTTGCAACGATGTGCTTTTTTCTATTCTTTGCCTCATTTTGGTCAATCATGTTACTTATGGTGCTTAATTATTGTGTCTTGCAGGTGCTTGCCACAATAGACAGAGCTCAGCGTGATCTGAGGGCTGCAGAGTCAGCCTCCGCTGAGCTGCAGATCGGGCTGGATGAGCAGCCGGGCAGTCCCAGACCCCGAGCCATGGCCCGAGGCAAGGCGAAGGAGGATGGCAGTCTGCTGACAACTCTCCAGCAGTGCATCAATGAATCAGGGGAGCTGCTGGATACCCTGAAGCTGGTTGCATCATGGGCCATGACAGTGGGGATGGCCTTTGGAGACTATGTACAAGGCCCAAGTAAAGAAGGCATGGACCAGGATTTATCGCATCCTGTCAGAGGTATTGGATGAAGAGGAAGATGATGATGAGGGACGCATGCACGTGGAGCGCTCCAGGTCCTACACCTCTATGGTGTGTTCTGTGCATGCCCCATCTGCGATGTTGTGGCAGTCAATGTCGTCGCACGCGTCCTCCTGTCCGTTGCCGAGCGAGATGCACCAGCCATATCCCCACCAGTGGAGACACCAACCACCACCAGATCCCCATGGCCATCACAGAGCCAGGAGTACATGCAGCAGTACATGATGCAGCTGGTGCTGCCTGAACCAGCTGGGGAGTTGGTCCAGTCCTTGAGATTCCGCTGCTCCTGCCCTGCCTAGAGCCAGTGTTCATGCCAGGTACTTGAGCAGCTAGGTCTGGCAGGTTTAGGCCCTCTCTCCATGCTCCGGGGATGATGTTGTGGTTGCCATTCTCTTCACAGTCTAGCTGCTGATTCTGGAGCAGGGGATATCACATCCTCATCATGTTGTGTAGGATCATGCATGTTGTGACTATCAGCTTCACGGTGAAGGGGAGGTGCTGCATCGTGGTGAGCAGAACCTGGAATCAGTTTACCAAGATGCCAAATGCATTCTCCATGACTCTCCTTGCTTGGGAAATCCTGTAGTTGAAGATGCATTCCTCATGCGTCATACCCCTCCGGCTGTATATCTTCATCATTGTTGGGCCTAGGGCGAAGGCATCGTCACCGATCAGGAAGTAGGGTAGAGTGTCCTGGCCATTCACGATAGGCAGGGAGACCAAAGGTACCATCTTCGATGCTCGCCATCAGCTCAGAGTTATTGAAAACCTGGGCGTCTGATGCCAAACCCGTTCCACCGTCATCCGCCCAGATGAACTTGTAGTCTACATCAACGAGTGCCAGGAGAACTATGGAGTAAAATCCCTTATAGTTGTAATAGAGGGATCCACTCTTTGAGGGACACTGGCAGGCAATATGCTTTTCATCTAGTGCTCTGCATGTGTGGGGGGAAGTTCCACCTCCCCATGAACTTTTCTGAGATGCCTTGCCATCCATCAGGAGTCAGGGTGCAGGTAGTAATCTCGTCAATGTATTCGGCAACGAATGCTTTACACACCTCTCTCACAATGATTGATTGCGTGTTGTGGGAGACCCTCCACCCAAACTTCATGGATGCATATTTGCTCCCAGAGGCTAGGTGATGCAGAGTGAGGGCAAGCTTCAGGCCAGGCTCGATCAGCTCTCTGAAGGTTGTGTACTCTTTAGTTATCCGAAGACCCACTCTGGCTGGCATCTCATCGAACATCTGGGGAGGTTTCCCCATGAAGTTGATGAAAGAAACTGTGTCCTAATTATGGAGTTCCACCAGAGCCTGGTCATACAAACCAAACCGTTGCTGCCTCATTATCCACACTCTCATCCTCAGTCGACATCGTCTCCTTCTTCTGAGATGGTAAAGGATCACTTGGTTAACATTATGGTGATGCTGGAGAATGGCTAGTTGGTATTCCTGCAGGCGCCTTGGAGGGACATCCATCATCTCTGAAGAGCTGAACTGCTCGGGTCAAATATGAAATCCTATCCCATTATATACTCCAAGCCAAAAGGATCACAATACATTTGCAAAATGCTCACAGCATGTTCGCAGAATGCCGGCGAACGTTATATACATTAAGCGAGCGCCGGACACACGCCGTATACATCAAAAACGTTGATACACAGTGGAGAAATGCCAACTGCGCATCGGCCATATGCTATGCATATGGTAGAACAATGTTGTCATACATTGGCATCACGTTGCCAACGCGTGGACTGAACGCTCTCCATCAGAGGAACGAAAGTCAATGTAGGACAATGTGTAGAACATACAGCATCATCGAAGGCCAGTTGCTCTCATATCAAGTCTATGTGGTGTGGGAGGTTAACATTAACAATCTGTTTGGTCAGTAAAAGTGTAGGCTTGGGCTTTCTATCGACCAACTGTATAAGGGTGAAAACAAGACTATTCAGACTTATCCATGATAAGGCAGAATACATTTTCAAGTAATCAAGAAGAAAAACGTTTGGGGATTTCTGCCACAGATCTGCTTCGCTGGAAGGTATTAGCATTCATACACTTACGTGGTGACCAGGGCAGCGTTCAAGGTATGCCTCGGAGGTGCCTGGAAGAAATTCCTGATATCACACTATTCTGAATGACTTGCGATGTTTGTGCCTCGAAAATGGCAGCCTCCATAGGGGGCAGCCATTTGCAATTGAAAAGTACAGCTCTGATTGGCTGAAATTACTGAATTTGGCAGCCATTTTCGAGGCACTTTTTGCCTCCTGTCTGAAAAGCGAGACATCTCCGAGGTGACTCCGAGGCACACCCTGAAATCAACTACGCCAAGTAAAGTCTGAGTCTGGGGGAATGGGGGCAGGGGTGATGGTTACTATGATGGTCTGTGTTTGTGTCGGGGAACATATGCTAATAATTAAGAGCTAATTCATACCTGCTAGGCAGTTTCTAAGCTAAGCTTAGCTAAGGTAAATTATCCTGCTCTGGATTAAACTAGCATAGGTATAGGTTAAGCTAAACTGAAATAAAGTACATTAAATTGAAATAAGCTGAAATAAATTACATTAAACTGAACTATGAAAAGCTAGGCTAAACAAGCTATGCTAATCTTCGTCAAAGAAAGATAAACTAAAGTGAATGAAACACACATGAGCTAGAATAAAATAAGCTAAAGCAAATAATATTTACAAAACTAAGCAAAGCTAAATCAAGATACACCAAGCTAATCCAGGTCAGACCAAACTAGACCAAGGTAAGTTAGACCATACGAAACAAGCCAAAGCTGAGCAAAGAAGGCTACGCTTAGCTAAGCTAATGTAAACTATATTAAATGAAGCTAAACTAAACTGAGAATAAAACACTAATTTCAGCTAAAATAAGCTAAACTAATGTAAGCTAAGATAAGCTAAGCTAATTTAAGCTAAGATAAGCTAAAGTAATTTAAACTACGATAAGCTAAATTCATCCAACCTAAGATAGGCTGTACATAACTGACTTAAGCTAAAGTAAAAACAAGCTAAAGAAAATAACTCCTGCTTAGATCCAACAAGGCCCCTTTTGTTGTTACCCAGCATGCTCCGCGGTGGAATCCCTGCCACCACTCGACCAATCAGGCACTGCCGCCAGCTGGGCTCTCCCAATAAGATGCACAGCATTCCTGACATTCATGTGCTAGCAGAGCTGCCAATTCTCCAGATTTGCGGGAGATCTCCCTAAAATATAACAACTTACCCCCAGTCTCTCGATTTCCAGCTTTTAATATGTAATCTCCCACCAAAGAATTATTTTAGCTTGTTTCTTTAAAATAATTGTATGCATACATGTACGTCAAAATGCACCAGAATTGACCAGTTTGTGTCACCTCCCGGCATCTCCCTCCTTCGGCCACATTATTTCTCCCTATTTACTATTTGTATATTAGGGAAATCTCCCTACTCACAATCATAGTTCTCCCTATTTACTATTTGGGTATTATGGAGATCTCCCTACTCAGACTCCGATTTCTCCCTATTTACCAACATGTGGATTAGAGATCTCTCTCTAATTACACTCCTATTTCTCCCTATTTACTATTTGTGTATTATGGAGATCTTGCGAGTTAGGCCTACTCTGTGATTTCTCCCTATTTACTATTTGTGGATTAGGTAGATCTCCCTACTCACACTCCTATTTCTCCCTATTTACAATTAGTATATTAGGGAGATCTCCTTATTATCCATATTTACCAATATGTGTATTAGAGCTCTCTCTCTAAGTACACTCCTATTTCTCCCTATTGACTATTTGTGTATTATCGAGATCTCGCTAGTTACTCTCTGATTTCTCCCTATTTACTATTTTTGTATTAGCGAGATCTCACGAGTTACTCTCTGATTTCCCCCTATTTACTTTTTGTGTATTAGGGAGATCTCCCTCCTCACACACCTATTTTTCCATATTTACAATTTGGATATTAGGGAGATCTCCTTACTCACACTCCGATTTATCTCTATTTACCTAAATGTGTACTAGAGATCTCTCTCTAATTACACTCCTATTTCTCCCTATTTACTATTTGTGCATTATGGAGATCTCACTAGCTAGGCCTACTCTCTGATTTCTCCCTATTTACGATTTGTGTATTAGGGAGATCTCCTGACTCACACTCCTATTTCTCCCATTTTACTATTTGTGACCCAATGAGATCTCCCTACTCACACTCCTACTTCTCTTATAATGTGTGTATTAGGGAGATCTCATTATTCACACACCTATTTCTCTTACAATTTGTGTATTAGGGAGATCTCCTTAGTCACACACCTATTTCTCCTACAATGTGTGGTTTAGGGAGATCTCCTAATTCACACATATATTTCTCTTACAATGTGTGTATTTAAGAGATCTCCTTATTCACACACCTATTTCTCTTACAATGTGTGTATTAGGGAGATCTCCGAATTCACACACCTATTTCTCATACAATGTGTGTATTAGGGAGATCTCCTTAATCACACACCGATTTCTATTACAATGTGTGTATTAGAGAGATGTCCTAATTCACACACCTATTTCTCTTACAATGTGTGTATTAGGGAGATCTCCTTATGCACACACCTATTTCTCCTACAATGTGTGTATTAGGGAGATCTCCTTATTCACACACCTATTTCTGTTACAATGTGTGTATTAGGGAGATCTCCTTATTCACACACCTATTTCTCCCTATTGGCAATGTGTGTATTAGGGAGATAGGACAATGGATTCCTGAGAGCTACCTCCAAGTTCCACAGGAATAGGACACCGTAGTGCCATGTTACTACATCAATTTTAGAGGAGTCAATGTGAGTATTTTCATGGTATTTAGAATGTAAACAGAAATTATCTTCTGTAGAGTTATAAGAAGTTTTAATGTAGAAGATGATCAGCTGGAGTTGGACAATGAGTATATGAATGTCAGTTTGATAGGAATATTCTAGTGTTACCACATCATGGCTAGCTATGTGAGTTTGTTAGTTGCAGTTTGCTGTTTTAGTGTTGATGATAGTCACCTGACAGCAATAGGAGTCCTGTTGTTAGGGTGTTCTTCCCTTTTGGTTGTCTCATCGTGGTCACCATTATGGAATGTTGTCTTCCTTCAGTTTGTATGGGTCTAAAGCAGTGGTAATGTTTTTTTGTTGTTCTTTTTTGGTAGCGACAATTAACTGTTTTAAAGTCATGCCTTTAACTCGGCCTGGTTTCAAACCCAATGGCTTTGAATGCAACCACCTACCAACATAGGCGGCAGGTGCTCAACTCCTTCAGCCATCACTGTCTGGTCGGATAATATAATACACTTTCCATGAGGGACATGACGGTGGCATTTATTTTTACCCCCCCCACCGCCCCATGGGAGCTCGACCCGAGATGAGGGAAGGTTTGTTTGTTGTTGGAGTTTTACATCATGGCAACATCTAAGGTCATATCAGAATAGGTACCGACTTGTGACAGTGCACACTCCTGGTAACTTTATAGTGCTGCCCTACTGGGAAATCATGCCACCGTCACCATGACCCGACATCCCCCTCAGTCACATTATCCTGACACTGAGCTAACCAGTCCTTGCCCTATCCTATTAATGCTGAGCGCCAGGCTAGGAAGTGACAAGTATCAATTGTATAAGTCATTGGTTTGGCTCGACCTGAAACCAAACTCTTGACATTCAGCACGCAAGGCCTGTGCTTTACCGATTCAGCCACCGCGCCCAGTGGATCAGGGAAGGTGGCAAAGAGAGATTTGCCTACACACTCTCAAAGCAAGTAGGATGTGTGTGTTCGGTACATGGGTGTCAAAGCCTCAAGCCATATTTTAAAGTTGCGCAGTTCGATACTTTTCAGCTTCAGCCATTTTCTGAGATGAATACATTAAGTTGTTCGTTTAAATGTACATCACTTTAGTTTGAAGTCACCTTCATTCTAAATGGCTAAACTTTGAGATATTTGAAGTAAAAATAGGTCAAATTAATTGTAGGAAGCGCATCAAAATTCTGACGTCATAGGCTTCAGCAGTAACGGCTTCTATTAAATTGGCTTATAAATATTACCTTCTATGAAGCCCCACATTCTTAAAGTTGCACAGTCCGATGGTTTTGCGTTTCTGTCACATTCTTGAGATACATATATATTAGGTTGATAGCTATAATCTACCTACCATGAGTTTGAAGTAATTTAATAATAAATGGCTAACTTTTGAGATATGTGTGGTGCAAAACATGCAAAACTCTTTATACCCTAGCCATCTGCAGTAACAGGTTCTGTCAAATTGCTTCAGTATTCCCTTCTATATGGTGATACATGTTTGATAAATGCACCAGTATCTAAGTTTGATATCTAGAATTAAATCTAGATAGGCCGACATGCTTTGGTTTTGAAAATTTGATGTTTTCATTGGACTATGCAGCTTTAATGCCCTAGTATCTGCAGCTTTAATAAGTACACCTATATCTAAGCTTTGTTGTTGACAAGTTGATGCTGTCATCGGACTATGCAGCTTTAAAACTAAATCTAGTTGGTTGATAGTTATAATCTATTTCAACTTAGTTGCAATGATGTTTTATTTCAAAATTGCCAACATTGATGATAATTGAAGTGAAAACATTCAAAAGAATTCTGGTGTGTAGAGTGGATCAACAGATTCTATGACTTGTGGGAGTCAGGTATTTCATTCAGTAGCATCATTTTAGTTTATAGTTGACAAAGAAAACAAAGTTCAAGAAGTAGGCAGAACACAAGGCGAGAAAACTGTGAACACCTGGGATGATAGTTGAAGGTATGAATAGCCCGAAAAACATAAGCTTGGCTTGTCTTACATAACTATTCCACAACTTGCAACTACGCCACAATTTATTGTCTTATCAGGGTCGTGGGTTCGAAGCCTGGTCGAGTCAAACCAATGACTTAAAGATTGATACTTGTCGCTTCCTAGCCAGGCGTTTGGCATTAATATGATAGGGCAGGGACTGGTTAGCTCAGTGTCAGGATAATGTGACTGAGTGGGATATCAGGTCATGGTGCCGGCGACTTGGTTTCCCAGTGGGACAGCACTATAAAGTTGCCATGAGTGCATACTGTCACAAGTCGGTACCCGTCCTGATATGACCATAGATGTTTCTAGGATGTAAACCAACAACAAACAAACAATAAACCCCATCTTATAATGCGATATTCTCTATGCTTTAAAATCGGTGTTGTTGTGGGAACACGCACCTATATAAAAGCAATGTATTTATTATGGTCGGTAAATTGTCGATAAAACAACCAAGCACACACCAGGCACCAGCCCACAAACACCCTACCATATTCTATGGAAAACAAAGCTCAATTCAATACAGAAGTAACACCAAGGCAAAGTGACAATACTAGTACACAATTTTACGTATCCTATCCGTTTTGCCCGCATCCAAAAATCCTGCCACCCACAGACATTCCCTCTGACTCTGAGTACTTCTAAACCTATGTCTACATAGTGGTTCCTCCGGACGCGGTGGCCGAATCGGTAGAGCGCAGGCTTCCCATGGCGAAGGTCATGATTTTGAATCCTGGCCGACTCAAACCAATGACGTACATTTATTATCTTGATACTTGTTACTACCTAGCCTGACACTTTGCATTGCTAGGATAGGGCACGAACTCCTTAGCTCAGTATCAGGATAATGTAACTGAGTGGGATATCATGTCCTGGTGTCGATGGCCTGGTCTCGCATCGGAAGAACATTATAATGTTTCCATGTATTCACACTGTCACAAATTGGTGCACTTCCTGATATGGCCTTAGATGTTGCAAGGATATACAACTCCAACAGACGACAAGCCTACTGCCACCCACCTCGTCCCCGTCCCACACATACCAGGTCCTCCAGTCCTCCCCTATCCTGACATGGTGTAAAACCTAATACCACTGTCACACTACGACATAATGAGCGAACGTGAGCCTAACGTGGTGATTTTTCGTCATTACGTTGATGTACGTTGGATTATGTTATGATGACATCATAATGGCGTTAGACTGACGTCGAGCTACGACACATTACGTCGTGTTACGTAAAGTTACGTCGAGGTGTTGGACATGTTAAAAAATGTTGACGTAGCTCGAACGTAAGGGTTTACTTTCGCCGTACGTTCTGTTCACGTTCAGCGAATGTCAATGACGTTAAACGGACGTTAGGCAAACGTTCCTCACTACGTTCCACTACGTTCCACTCGT
This sequence comes from Branchipolynoe longqiensis, assembly GCA_030323885.1. NCBI lineage: Eukaryota > Metazoa > Annelida > Polychaeta > Phyllodocida > Polynoidae > Branchipolynoe > Branchipolynoe longqiensis. Next base: position 23,421,306 of record CM059190.1, on the reverse strand, counting down.
TGACCCACATTAAAGCCAGTGGAAACGTCCAGGAGAACGTCAGGAGAACGTCAGGAGAACGTCAGGAGAACATTAGGAGAACATCAGGAGAATGTACGTTCAGCATTTCGCCAACGTTTAATGACGTAAGTAACGTAAGGTAACGTAAAGCAACGTAGTTCTGGCGATGGAATAATGTTCATAACGTTCTGGGAGCGTCATTACGTTGACCTCTCTCGTTGAATGACGGTATCACTACGCTTTACCGACGTTACGCTCTCGTCCACTACGCTGCATCCGCGTTCAACTTGTGCCCAAATTTGCATACTACGCTGAGAAGTTCAACGTTCTTCACGTTCTCCCTACGTTGACGTTGTTACATCATAGTGTGACAGGGCCATTAGCAAGCAATCAAACACCCAGTCCTCTGTTCCTCCTCTTCCCATCCACCTCTGCTCCCGAATTGTCATCATCGCTATTACTTTACACCGCTGGCATTATTCAACAATGACCTCCTAGCCATCTTCTAAATACACTATATTATTTTAGAAAATGTATTATATTTGACCCATTTCTTTTACTTCTCTCCCTCTCTCATACTCAGCCGTTTCCTGTTATATCTCTTTCTTTAAAAAAAAATCCCAAAGAAAACAAAAAATCTTGTTGGTGTCTGTTTTCCTTTCCAGGTGGCCCCAGCACACACACACTGTCCTGAGTAGTTCTCAGTCTGTGTTTACGTTTTGCCAGCAGCAGGAGTCAGCTAGCTCCGTCAGTCCGTCAGTTGCTTTCGTTGTTCCCCTAAGTCTCGAGAGATTCTCGCTCTCACTCGCGCGTTCTCTCGTTCTCCCCCCTCTCGCCCCCACCTGCCTGACACCTGACCCCTACCGTGCGAGACATGCGCGCGCACCACAAGCAACAGTCACGTGGTATAAAGGTACAACGTCTGAACACTTTGACTTCTGGATACTGAATGCTTTATTCACCGTCCATGGTCCTGAACCGCCTGCACCCTTTGTCATGACGTCATCTCATTAGCATATTCCTTTGTTCTCCGCACGTGCCTGGATGCCTTTATGCATATATTACACATGGTAGTGGAAGTGAGCAGCACCAAACGCCAGGGACCAGCCTGCAACCTGCTGGTACCAACCATTCACCATGCCAAGGACCAGCATGCAACCCGATGCAACATGGCACATGCCAGGGACCAGCCTGCAACCTGCTGCTACCAACCATTCACCATGCCAAGGACCAGCATGCAACCCGATGCAACATGGCGCATGCCAGGGACCAGCCTGCAACCCGGTGCAACCAACCACACATCAAGCACCAGCCCACAACCACCTGCAACCAACCACATGCACCAGACCACAAAATGCTGCAATCCGACACATGCCAGGCACTAGCCCACAACCCACTGTAACCAACCACACACCAGGCACCAGGCACCAGCCCACAACCCACAACAACCGACCACACACCAGGCACCAGCCCACAACCCACAACAACCAACCACATGCCAGGCACCAGCCCACAACCCACAGCAACCAACCACACACCAGGCACCAGCCCACAACCCACAACAACCAACCACATGCCAGGCACCAGCCCACAACCCACAGCAACCAACCACACACCAGGCACCAGCCCACAACCCACAACAACCAGCCACACACCAGGCACCAGCCCACAACACACAACAACCAACCACATGCCAGGCACCAGCCCACAACCCACAACAACCAACCACATGCCAGGCACCAGCCCACAACCCACAACAACCAATCACATGCCAGGCACCAGCCTGCAACCCACAACAACCAACCAAACACCAGGCACCAGCCCACAACCCACAGCAAACAACCACACACCAGGCACCAGCCCACAACCCACTGCAACCAACCACACACCAGGCACCACCCACACCCCACAACAACTAACTGCACACCAGGTACCAGCACACAACTCCCTGGAACCAGCCACACACCAGGCACCGCCACACCCCACAACAACCAACCACACACCCGGCACGCCTAGTCACTCTACATAGCCTTCATAGAGCCTATGCTGCGGCTGGCCTGCCTCTTCCAGCACTCATGGCGGCCGGGTCCAGGAAGAGTCAAGCTCTCTATGCATACCTCTCGCACCTTGAAGTAATTGATGCTCCATCAGCACTTGCTCAATTGTTGGGTGAGCGCTGATATTCACTTACCTGCTTCATCACCTGATTCATGAACTGATATCTGGTAGTTCAATTGATTCTGGCCCTGGTTGCCCACGATACTGCTATGATAGACCTCCATTGGTTCCCTACTTCTAAATTAAATTCTGCTGAAATCAATATCCTCTATTTCTTTCTTTCCGCTTTCTTTCCGCTTTCTTTCCGCAGCCGAGTGTAGCGAATTGTGCATGTTGGCCCAAGGCTAACATGGGTAATTTGCTCACGAGGCTGGTCTATTTGTAGCTTTCCTCACTTGCCTCTCTCCACCTATAGTCACTCTGCACTCGACACTGCTACAGTGCACTTCACTTTCCCCACCCTCCCACCCACTTACTGGAGGGTGAGCGCTGATCTTCACTTACCTGCTTCATCACCTAATTCATGAACTGATATCTGGTAGCGCAATCCACTCAGTGCTTGATTCTGGCCCTGGTCGCCCACAATACTGCTATGATAGACCTCCATTGGTTCCCGACCTGTATCATTAAATTCTGCTGAAATCAATATTCCTCTACGTCTTTCTTTCTGCTTTCTTTCCGCAGCCGAGTGTAGCAAATTCAAGGGAATACTGAGGCAGTGTAATAGAAGTTTGAGAACCTGTTACTGCAAAAGTCTATGGTGTCTGAGTTTTGCCAAGCTTGCCGAAACTAATTTTCCATGTTTACACTTCAAATATCTCAAAAGTTTACCATTTAAAATAAAGGTAGCTTTGAACTAATGTAATACCCCTGTCACACTACGACGTAATGAGCGAATGTGAGCCTAATGTGGTCATTTTTCATCATTACGTTACTTTGAGTTACGTTATGATGACATCAGAATGATGTTAGACTGATGTCAAGCTACGTCACATTACGTCGTGTTACGTCGAGGTACGTCAAGGTTTTGGACATGTTCAAAACTTTTGACGTACCTCAAACATAAGGGTTTACGTTCGCCGTACGTTCTGTACACGTTCGGCGAATGTCAATGACATTAAACAGACGTTATTAAAATGTTGGTCACTACATTGCACTACGTTACACTAGGTTGCATTACGTTGACCCACATTAAAGGTGGTGGAAACGTGCAGTCTGCGTAGTGAAAACGCCAGGATAATGGACGCCTAACGGACGTCCAATGAAAGTTTAGCGTTTTGCCACCGTTTCATGACGTAAGTAACGTAAGGTAATGTAAAGCAATGTAGTTCTGGCGATGGAATAATGTACCTAACGTTCCCTGAGCGTAATTACGTTGTCCTCTCTCGTTGAATGACGCTATCACTACGCCTTACCGCCGTTACTCTCTTGTCCACTACGCTGCATCCATGTTCAACTTGTGCCCAAATTTGCATACTATGCCGAGAAGTTCAAAGTTTTTCACATTCTCCCTACGTTGACGTCGTTACGTTGTAGTGTGACAGGGCCATAAAGTAGATACTGATGATCGATCTAATACATTTATCTCGGAAAAATTACAGAAATTCAACACCATCGGACTATGCAACTTTAACTAATGTACACAACAAACACACACAAAAACAAGCGAGGCTACATCAATGCATGCACTCGGTGTTGGCAGCTCAGCTGTAGTACAGTATTACCCCGTTAAACCAAACTTGAAAGGACCCTAGAAATTTGTTTGGATTAACCGATCATTGGTTTAACCAAGCTTTGGCTTCGACTTTGACTTGGCTTTGGCAAAAATGTGGGTGCATTATGAATGTAATATACAATGTATGTGGACACCTTGATTATTGTTTTTTTTATGTATATACAGGATAACCCCGTTAAACCAAGCTCAGTTAAACCAAACGATCAGTTAATCCAAACTTTTTTCGGTGGCCCAGCAAAATACCACCATTTATTATATAAAAAAGTTGGTGGGGTCTCAGATGACCTTATAACCACATGACAGTTTGGTTTAACAATACCGGAGTGGCCTGGGGTCCGACAATTTTGTTTGGATTAAAGCTGCATAGTCCGATGAAAACATCAAATTTTCAAAACCAAAACAATTATCCAGATTTCATTCTACATATCAAACCTAGATACTGGTGCACTTATTAAACACTTGTCACCATATAGAAGGGCAAACATAGCCAATTTAATATAACCTGTTACTGTAGAAGCCTATGGTGTCAGAGCTTTGTCATGCTTGCCAAAATTATTTGTGGATGGTTGCACTTCAAATATCTCAAAAGTTAGACATTTAAAATAAAAGTTACTTCAAGCTAATGTAAGGGAGGCTATAACAATCAATTTAATATATTTAACTCAGAAAATGACAGAAACTCAAAACCATCGCACTATGCAACTTTAACCAATAATTTGGATTAACCAACTTTGGTTTAACCAACTTTTTTATATGATAAATGGTAGTATTTTGCTGGGCCGCCGAAAAAAGTTTGGATTAACCAATAGTTTGGTTTAACCGAGCTTGTTTTAACGGGGTTGTACTGTAGTTGGGTGTTTTTTGGGGTGTTTTCAGTTGTGTTGGCGCGCTGAATGCTGCAAATATGCAGCACTGTATGGGCACAGCTGAAGGCAGTCCCATGTAGCTGGGAGTTGGCTTCCGATCGGTAGTGGTCAGAGAAATTAGAGGGTGAGGGGAGTGGGCAGAGAGAAAAAGGAAGCCTAGGAGTAGGCTCCCAACCCCAGCCCTCTAAAGGCCCTGTCACACTACGACGTTTCTCACGAACGATCTTCGACCTGTGCCGACATGTTGGGTTTTTGTTCAAAACGTCGGTACACATCCGGTACGTTACCGGCGCATTACCGGCGCGTTACCGGCGTGTCGGTACACGTTGCGTGATAGCAATGTGTGAATGCACACATCGGCGGCCGGCGGCACGCGTCGGGGCGCGCCAATTGTTTTGTGTTTGCACAAAACTTTCGGCGCGGAACGACGCCCGCCGACGGGTTGGAGGGGGCGTTACGGACGCGTTAGCAACACGTCGACACACGTTGGCGGCACAACGTCGGTTAACATTGGCTTTTTTTTTCCCCAAAATGCGACCGTTCCATCGGTGCGTCCGTCACGTCCGATCGATAGGTAGTCAGCACAATATTGGCATTGTTCCAGCATTTCTCGGCGCATTGGATGTGTTGCCGGCGGGCCTGGATGCATTGGCTGCACTGTGTGGACACGCTGCGGTCGCGTCCTAACGTGTTGCTGGTGGGTATGTACGCGTTGACACGGTACTAACACGACACCAATGCACCATCAACGCGCTGACAGCGTGCCGACAACACGCCGATGGCACGCTGGGAACCTGCTGGTGGGACGTTGACATGTTGTTCCGCCGTGCGTCGAAATGCGTTGGCCATGTGCCAAAAACACGCCACTAACACGCTACAACCCATCAAACTTTCTCCCAAAACGCCGCAGAGTTGGACATGAGTCGACGTGTTGCAAATATTTTGCGCCCTGCCGGCACACCGGTGAGAAACATCATAGTGTGACAGGGCCTTAAGACTAAGAGGGCCTGGTGAGGCTGGTTGGTTTGGGTAGTTCTGCGCCCCAGCAAGAACAGCATCGGTCAAAGGCCGTCGGGGTATCAGGATTGAAGGGGGAAGGTGGGGGGAGAGTGTGAGGAAGGGAGGGGGGTGGGGGGAGAGGGTAGATACTTGTTGAATGTTGCAGAAAACGTGGCGGACGCTGCTAGCCTCGTTCTGGGGTTTCAACCCCAAACATCGCCCCGCCGCCGGTCCACCCAGGGTCCCCCCTACAATAATAGGACACCCGAAACCCCAGGGTGACCAGAGCAACGCCCGCCAGGAGGTCGGGTGGCGTGACCCGGTTACCGCCGCGCATGCGCTCCTTCCTCATCCCTCCCTCGACTCAACCAGCTTGCCCCTCAATATATATATATATATATATATATATATATATATATATATATACAGGTGTGTGTGTGTATGTATGGTGTGTCTGAGGGAGGGGGGCAGTTGGATAGGAGAGGAGAGGGGTTTGGTGGGGGCGAGTGCCAGCCTGGAGGGTGTGTTCTTTGTGTGTGTGTGTCTATGTGTGTATGTGTGCGGAGGGGAGGTTGCTTGCTTTTGGGGTGGTTCGTAACCTTAAAACGGTTACCGGTTGCAGAACTTAGGCAATATAGAAAGGCCCTGGTAAATCGGTCCAATCTTTGGTTGAAGATTAATCTTCAGGAGGGTCGGTTGTAGAAGCTGGGGATGTTTTTACAACATTCAAAACGGCGAAGCCTTGGGGCGGCCCCAAATCAATCTGGTCCGGCAGTAGCAGAGCACTCGTATCCAATTGACAGCAGCAAGGGTTTAGGAGGAAGGGACGGGTAAAGGTGGGTCCAGCGGTTCCAGCAACAAGAACAAAGCGAGAGAAACGATAAGGTAAAGGGCCCCACCCAAGCAAACAACTTCCTTGATCAGGGGGAGATGTAAGCCTGGGAGAAGAAAAAAAAGGGTAGAATGTAGGAAAGAGAAATGAGGAGAGTTGAGTCAAAGGACTGTGTCTATTTGCTCTATGGTGACCAGCTGCTGAGCCAAAGACATGGACAGAGTAAGAGTAGAAAGTGAAATGCTGACGGGCTCCCCTTCCTGGAACTCTTTTCAGACATTATCAAGGAGGAGCATGGCCAGCAGAGAGGAGACAGAGAGAGGTGTGGACGAAGTGCGGTCTGGATAGCAAGTGCGAGGGGAGGTGTCAAGTGGGGGGAAGGTAAATCTAAGTTCAAGTAAGAAAGTTTACTCGAGAGTGGAAATATAGTTATTGTGCTCTTTTAAAAAAAATTACATAGTCAGGTTGTTTTCACTTGCTATCAGGGCCGCACTTTGTCCACACCTCTTCTCCTCTCCGCTATGCCTCGCTCCTCTTTGATGATGTCTGAAAAGAGTTCCAGGAGGGGAAGCTGGCCAGCATTTCACTTTCTACCTCTTAATCCATCCATGTCTCTGGCTCGCCGGCTGATTCCCATAGAGCAAAGAGACACAGCCCTTTGACTCAACTCTCCTCATTTCTCTTTCCTCTATTCTACCCACTTTGTTTTCTCCCGGGCTTACTCCTGTCTTTAATCAAGGTAGTTGTTTGATTGGGTGGGGCCCTTTTACTTTTTTCCTGTCTTGCTTTCTTCTTGCTGCAGAACCCGCCTTTTCCCGTCCCTTCCTCTTGAACCCCCAGCTGCTGGATATGCATGCACTGCTACCGCCGGACCGGATTGATCCGGGGCCGCCCCAATGACTCTTCATTTAATTGTTGCAAAGAGATCCCCGCTTCTACAACCATCCCACCTTAAGTTGAATCTTCAATCCAAAGATCGGACTGATTTATCAGTGCCTTTCTATATTGCTGCACTTCTGCAGCCGGTAACCATCGTAAGGTTACGAACCCCCCATCAAGTTCAAGGTTGTTTTCAGTTCCTGCCATATTTAAAAAAAAAATATATATATATATTCTACCTATGTCAGTGCCGCTGGGGCTGCCGGCCCGGGGGTGCGGTACTCCACCAATGCGCCAGTTCAGTAACTAATAGGACATTTATACCCCTCCGAACATTTTTACTTGCAGGGTACGGCATACTCCCACAGGCTGTTTTATTCTGGTATCATATCCCCAGGGGCCCAAAAATATCCCCGGGCGGCAGGGGATTATTCTTTTATACCAGATATCCCGCCCAGAATGATTGAGTTCAGCAGTGGCTTGTCTTACCGGCGCTAGCTTGTCTTTGTTTAGACGGGAGTTTATGGCTTGTCTTACTGGCCCTACTTACTCTTTGCTTATGGCCCTGTCACATTACAACGTTTCTGCGGGCGTGCCGGCAACGCGCCAAATCTCATCAACGCGTCGAGAAACGTCAAACTTTTCGGCGTTTGGGGGGTGATTTGGACGCGCCACAGCGTGCTGTTAGCGTGGTGATAGCGTGTTAGTAGCGCGCCGTCAACGGGTTTCGACGTTGCGGGCGGAAAAAGTGTAAACATTTGGTAATTAACCTACTTCACAGTCGGCTGATTTGGCGAGTGGGAACGCCCACCAACGGGCTGTCCGCGGGCTAGTGGCGTGTTGGTGGCGCGCCACGAGCGGGGTGCAGGCGGTCTGCCGGCCCCTGGGTATTGCATCAGGTGGGGGTTGGTGGGTGGGTTTTCCATATAAATACCCGTCAAAACGCGCCAGCAAGACGTCAAAAACTGCCAAAAACATGTCCACACCCGCCATCAGCACGTTCACATGCGCCAACAACACGTATACACGTGCCAGCAACACGCCAAGAACTGCCAGCAACACGTCCACAGCGCCAGCAACACGTCCAAAGTGTCACGCAACGCTGGCGCTATGCCGATAGGTCGTTCAGTACACGTCCATGACACGTTACCGACGCGTTGCTGGCCCGCTCGCAGTTTGCCGAAAAATCACCAGCGTTCAACAACGTTGCTCAACGTGCCTCGAGCGGGCTGACAACGCGCGGTTAACGTCGTTCCACGTCCTGCCAACGCGCCACTAACGCGCCATCCAACACGTTGGCGCGCGTCGCCGCGCGTCCAAAGTTTTGTGCATGCAAAAAACCTTGACGCGCCCCGACGCTCGCCAACGTGTTGGTCAACAACTTTGGCGCGCTCAACATGTACCGACGTGTACCGATGCGCCACTAAAGCGTTGATAATGCCCCGTTAACGCATCACGACGGGTGACGACGGATCCCGATGTTTCGCCAAAAATGGCAACACGTCGCCACGCGTCGTGAGAAACGTCGTAGTGTGACAGGGCCTTTAGTCGGAAGTGTACAGCGTCCTAGCGGCTGATCGCCATTATGTCCGTACAACCTGCTAATCTGAGCCTCTGCGCATGCGCCGATGCGGTGTACTTAAGAAACAACAGGCACCTCCGGTAAATACACACGCACGCGCAATGTGCATGGGCCCTGTACGTGAGTCGACGCACATGCTCGTTCCATAAACATCTTCTATCACACCGTGTTGAATCAATCAGTGACGTTTTGGGAATATGATTATGAGTGTGGGGTCTTCTTGCTTGCACCCTCAGCATTTTCCCAGCTGTTATTCTTGATATATTATCCTTTCTTGTTCCTCTTGTTCTTCTTAGTCCTATTGTTCTTCTCGTTCTTCTCGTTCATCTTGTTATTCTCGTTCATCTCGTTATTCTTGTTCTTCTTGCTATTCTTGTTATCCTTGGTATTCTTGTTATTATTGGTCTTCTTGTTATTCTTGGTCTTCTTGTTTTTCTTGTATTTCTTGTTCTTCTTGTTCTTCTTGTTCTTCTTGTTCTTCTTGTTCTTCTTGTTCTTCTTGTTCTTCTTGTTCTTCTTGTTCTTCTTGTTCTTCTTGTTCTTCTTGTTCTTCTTGTTCTTCTTGTTCTTCTTGTTCATATTGTTCTTCTTCTTTTCATTGATCTCGTTCTTAGTGTTTTTCATGTTCTTCTTTTTATTGTTTCTCTTAGTCTTTCTTGTTTTACTTGTCGTTCTCCTCCATTGTGTTTTTCTTTCTCTTCCTCTTATTCTCCTCCGTCTCCTCCTCTCTTTCCTCCTCATCCTCATTATTCTCCTCCGTCTTCTACTTCTTCCTTTTCTTCTTCTTCTTCTTCTTCTTCTTCTTCTTCTTATTTTACTCCTTCTTCTCCTTGTTCTTCCCCTCCTCCATCTCCATCCTCGTCTCATCTTCTCCTTCCTCTTCTTCTCATTCGTGTTCCTCTTATTCTTCTACTAGTACTTTTGATTAGTTTCCTCGTTCTCCTTCTCGTTCCTCTTATTCTTCCTCTCTTATTCCTTCTTCTATTTCTTTTTCCCTTTCGCATTTTACCTTTTTGCCACTAAGCCATACCGTTCTTTCCTCCCCCCCCCCCTCCTCTTTTCTTCCCAGGTGTCTTTTTTTTTTTATCTCATCATCCCTCCCTATTATTATCTCCTCCCCTTATTTCATCATCTTCTTCCGCTGTTTCTTCTTTCTTTTATCTTTTCTGGTTATTATTATGTTTCTTCTTTTCCTCGTTATTCTTTCCGTCTCTTCTTTCCATCTTTCTCCGCCTCATCACCCTTCTCCCCAGCCCCCTACCTCCGCCGCCGCCCCCCCCCCCCACCCCATTCCTCTTCTGATAATCATCTCCTTTCTAAGATTAGGTTTTTGGTGAATATCCAATGCATGCTCATTCAAAACGAATCTGAGTAAACGATCGAATCTGGAGAGCGATGGTTTGGATATGCATGTATGTGGTTTTGTATGTATGTATGTATGTATGTATGTATGTACATACGTATGTATGTATGTATGTGTGTATGTATGTATGTATGTGTGTATGTATGTGTGTGTATGTATGTATGTATGTGTTTATGTATGTATGTATGTATGCATGTATGTAGGTGGTTTTGTATGTATGTATGTATGTATGTATGTATGTGGTTTAGATAAAGGATTCACCCGTGACCCAATATTAAATGACAACCCTACCTAAATCTTTAGCTAAATCTGCTTCAGAACGAATTATCTGTGAAGGTGATCCCAGTGCACAATGTTCATTTATATTGGCGTATAGTTGAGAACATGGGAGAGAATTCACCAAAACCAAATACAGCAGCCACACATACCTCTAAAGTTGACCTTCACAGTGTATTAATATACATGATTTCAGAAATGATTCACCCCAACAGTAGCAGATTGTGATAGATAAGTACGAACACTGCGCTCCAGTCTCCAGCCAGTTAGCAGTTCCTCGGAGCAGACTCAAGGGCTTTGGGGATCGTGCTTTTAGTATTGCTTCTACGAGACTGTGGAATGCTCTGCCAGCATATATCACAGATTGTAAATCTGTTGGTGCTTTTAAAAAAGGTCTTAAGACACATTTATTTAAATCTGCTTTTAACTAGATGAAATTTATTTTCCTGTATATTTGTTTGTTATGTAAAGCGCCTGAGAACGGCTTGCTGGATTGGACGCTATATAAATGTTTTATTACTATTATTAGTTGATCAATATATTTAGCCTATTAGATTTGAAAAATCATCCAGTTATTTCTACTGAGCCGTTTAGCAGCCCAGTCCTGGATACAGAGCTACGGGAGTAACTATAATTATGTGGCTATGTGTGGATGTGTCTTGCTATGTGGGCATGGGTATGAGTATGTATGCATGCAAGTATATACAGTAAAATCTCTCTAAATCGACCGACCTTGGGACCGACTTTCAGTAGTCGATTTAGAGAGCTGGTCGGTTTAGGGAGTTAGAATATGGTCACGATGGTATTGTTGGGACCTAAATAAAACGATCGATATAGGAAGTGATCGCTCTGTGGAGGTGGTCAGTTAGGGAGGTTTTACTGTATATATGTAAGTGTTGTACTGATGGTGTGCATAACCCTCAAGACAGCCATGAGTCTCTGTGGTGCAACGTATTGAGTTGGTGTCAGTGTCTGGGTGACGGTGAGGGGCGGGGCGTGGGCGGGAGGGGTCGGTGGGTGGGGGCGGATTTAGGGGTCAAGGTGGGAGGTCACATAATACCAATAGGTATACCTTGCTCTATGTGTATGTGTGTATGTAAGACAACACCAACACTACAACGGCCAGCATTGAAAACAAGCCTGGGTACCCGGGCTTATATGCTATGGACAGTATAAATACAGCCTCAATAAACAAAATTAAAAAATTAAAAATGTTTATGTGTATGTATCATTGTATGTATGTATGTATGTATGTATGTATGTATGTATGTATGTATGTATGTATGCACATGTGGGTATGTGTGCACAAATGTGTAATGTGTTTACAATATAAGTGTATATGTATGCATGTGTACATGCATGTGTGTACGCATGTGGGTATCAGTATGTACATATATGTGTATGTGGGTAGGCTATGTGTATGCATGTGTGTACATGTGTACATGAATGTATATGGGTATGTGTATATGGGCATGTGTTTATGGATGTGTATTGTGTGAATGTACATATGTCTGCAGGTGTATGTATGAAGTGTATGTGTCTATATAGATGTGTTAATATGTGTATATGACTGTGTCATTGTGGATGCGTGTGTACCTGTGTATATGTACCTATAAGTGTAGGTGTGTGCATGTATATGGGTGTTTACATGTGTGTATGATTATGAACATGCGTATGTGTGTATGTATGAGTGTATGCAGGTATTGCAGGTATAACAATACCTCAGGGAGTTTGACGCCCCTGCCCTGCAGAGTTGTAAACCACTGCATTGTGGTACAGGTTCTTGACAGAACCAAAGGCTAAGAGAGCAAACCCTAAACAGAAAACGATGTCACTGCGGCAGCATTAAGGGCGGTTGATGTATGGAACTCCCAACATCTCCCGACCAGCCAGTGCAGGGACAAATAGTTGTGCGCCTGTCTTGACATGTTCTTGCCAGTGTGAAACCTCTATTTGCTCCCAGAGAGTGCCGCTGGTAACTTGCAAAAGCCAGCAAGACTTCACCACTTTTGCAGGCAGCTTTCATGAAATGTACATTAAGAACGACTCATAGACGCAACTCTCACAGCAGAGAGCTAAATGGAGAGCGGCAGTCAAGTAATTAAAGCAGTCTTTGTTGCATCGCGACCGACAGCATGATGATGAGTAGATTTGCATGTGCATATGTGTACATGTGTATGTGGATGTGTGTACACATGTATGTTCATGTGAATAGTTGCACATGTGTGCTAGCATACATTTGTGTTAGCATGTATATGTGTGTTAGCATATATATATATATATATATGTATATATATATATGTGTGTGGACATGTATGTGTGGGTGTGCTAGTTCATCTAGAATGTCGGAAAAGTGCAGGTAAAGGAACAGAGTAAAGAAGGAAGTTTGGTGTGTGGGGTTGGGTGGGGTGGAGTAGAGGTCGAGGAGGCAGGGGGGCAAGGGGTGGGGGGAGGACGGGGGGAGGTGAAGGAAAGCCTCCTAGCGTTAGATCTGTCAGCAGGTGATCTTACAGTAATGGCCATCCTGACATCATAGACGAGCTGGTGATATAATGGTGACTTCTGAACACAGGAAACTATATCTATATCAAAACAAGGACAAACAGAGAAACCGCGTCAAAACCAGTCAACAAACACAATTATTGTCTTTGTTGCCGCTTAGATTTGCATAACTCAATGGTTTTGAGGTTATGCCATATATAAAATAATAAATATATTAGTTTGATATCATCTATTTTCCTTTACTTTTAAATTTTTTTTTTTAATTCAGAGTTACTAATGTTGGGGATATTTGAACTGAACAGATGAAGAGTTCAGGCACAAAACCCCGTAAAGCCAATCCAAAGATTTAGATAAACATTGGAATCAAACCTTCAAGGATTTCATTTTCTTACGTTCCTATTTTTTTGTTTATTGGTCCATAATTAATTCATCACAAGAAAAGCGGAATTAGTGAGAATTAAAATTACCTTCAGGTAAAAATCTGTTATTGTAATTACAGTTTTGGATTGGCATTTACAGGGATTTGCATGTGAACTGTTCAGATGAATATGCTATTAGTATGTGGCTGTGACCAAAATCCTGCAAGTCCTAGGTTGTATAGCTTGGCAGTAAAATCAGATTCTATTAACTTGACTTAATATCTTTTTGATCTAGCGATGAATGTCTAAAGTTGCATATTCATCAAGTTATGAAAATCCTGTGTTCTCTGTGGCAGAGTGGTTAGACTGTCTGACTTTTTTCTAGGTCGGACTCCTAATCTGAAGGTTGGTGGTTCAATTCCCCATGCCTCCACCTCTGCCACTTTGGATTTCCACCGCTGTGTATAACTTACAGCGTCATCAAAGGCTGGTTGCTCTCATACCATGTCTATGTGGTGTGGGAGGTTAAAAATCCCTTGGGTCGGTAAAAGTGTAGGCTTGGGCTTTCTATCGACAAACTGGCAAATGTTGAAAAGAAGTCTATACAGACTTATCCATGATAGGCAGTATACATCTTCAAGAAAAAATGAAAACCAAAGCGGTTATTTATATTTGAACCTAGCTATCCAACTTAGATATTGGTGCACTTAGGCCTATTACACATGCATTGATGCAGGTCAAAGACTATTCTAATGTCATTTTAATAGAACCTGATGCTGCTGAATCAAATGGAGTCAGAGTTTTGACAAGCACGTCAATATTAACTTATCATATTCATATTTCAAATATATCCTAAGTTAGTCATTTTAAAACAAAGTTATGTTAAAGCTGCATAGTCCGATGAAAACGTCAAATTTTCAAAACCAAAACAATTATCAGGATCTGATTCTACATAGCTAAATTAGATACTGATACACTTATCAAACATTTGTGGCCACATAGAAGGGAATATTGAGGCAATTTAATAGAACCGGTTACTGCAGAAAGCTATGGTGTCAGAGTTGTGGTGTTCTTGCCAAAATTATTTTCCCATGTTCACACTTTAAATATCTTGAAAGTTAGTCATTTAAAATAAAAACTACTTCAAAGTAAAGTAAGGTACATTATAACGATCAACCTAATGTATTTTTCTCAGAAAATGACAGAAACTCAAAACCATCGGTCTATGCAACTTTAACCCTACAGATATATATATATATATATATATATATATATATATATATATATATATATGCATACTACATCGGAGGATACATGTTACATTTTTCCTCGTCCAACAGCTTTGAGTTTCAGTCATATATTTTAAAGAAATATAATTATTAAATTCATAATTGAAATTTAATTAGCACCAGGTATGGTGGGAAGACAAATGTGTTACAGTCACCCCGAAGATATTCTGACAAATAAAATACTAACAGAAAATAGTACGGTAGGAAGAGCAGTAATTTATTTCCAACTAGGAATGTATTCTAACGACTAAATTATTGACCAAAAATACTGATACCTCGATTCTTGTTGATCGAGCTGATATAATCCTACTCTGTATTGTCAAAGAGCATAAGCAGTTACTAAAATAATGTAAATCCAACCAAGCACCTTCAATACCAGGAGCCGTTTAAAGGCATTGTACAGTCAAACCATACTATTGTAGTAGTCTGCGCTGACCTATCAGGCAAGAAGACGCATATACAGGTAGACTTGGGTAGACTGGTGATATCAGGGAACCTAGGTGGTGTAATAGTTAGCACACTGGCCCAGCATGCAAGATGCTTGATTCCCGCTCTAGGTGCAATATTTCCTATTTTCATCACCCCCATGAAACTGGTGCCATGACCAGGATCCTGTACAAGCAACGCGCTGTATGGTTGTCGAACCTACGCTGTGTATGTATATGTAAGGGCATTCCTTGTATATATGTAATTACAAGCATTAATATGATATTGATAATGACCATTTAAAAGACTTACAATTCCAGGGGGACGGTGCAGTAGTCTGCACTGACCTCTCAGGCAAGAAGCTGCATAGACAGGTAGACGTGGGTAGAGTGATGATATCAGGGAACCTAGGTGGTGTAATGGTTAGGCACACTGGCCTGGCATGCAAGAGATGTGGGTTCGATTCTCACTCTATGTGCAATATTTCCCATTGTCATCACCCGCATGACACTATGATATTTTTACAACTTGACTACAATGGTTGAAGGAGAGACACATTGCCTTTTCATAAAAACTCCTGTAAACAGGTGAGTCTTGGGGAGAGATTTAAATTGATTTGACAAAGGAAGGACATAAAGAAGGAATGCGGGTAACAACAGTTTGTTTAAACAGCAACACTGTTGTCACGTGACTACATCAATATTAAACAGATCTCTGTGAGAATCTTCATGGCATTTAGAATGTTGGCACAATTTATCTTCGCGCATTCATTATTGGTTGGTTGTTGGAGTTGTACATCCTAGCAACATCTAAGGTCATATCAGGACAGGTAGCGACTTGTTACAGTGTGTGACTCAGGGCGACCTTATAGTGCTGCCCCACTGGGAAAACAGGCCGCCAGGACCAGAACCTTATATCACAGTCAGTCACAGTATCCTGACAGCAAGGAAACCAGTCCATGTCCTATCCTAATATCACTGAGTGCCTGGCTAGGAAGTGACAAGTATATATTTAGTAAGTCATTGGTTGGACTCGACCAGGAATTGAATGCCTGACCTTCCACATTGGAGGCATGCGCTCTACCGATTCGGCCATCACGTCCGGTCTGTATTCATTAAAGTTATAGGTAAAGTTGCAATAAGTTTCAACGTAGGACATGGTCAGTTGGAGTTAAACAAGGAGTATGTCACCATCAGATTGATAGGAATATTCTAGTGTTACCCCATCATGATTAATTATGTGAGTTTGCTAGTTGCACTTTGCTGTTTCAGTGTTGATAGTCACTTTCCAAGAATATGAGTTCTGCTGTTGGGGTGTTGTTGATAGTGCCACATTGGGCCAGCTATTGTCTGTGTATTTTGTAATAAGCATTGTGCAATGACACCTGAGCTGGCTTGAGCAATGGCGAGTTTGTACACAAGTAAGCAAACATTGAATTAGAGGTGTTTGGGTGGTACTACCTGAACTGCTCGCCCCTTCATTTGGATCAGAATTGTCATCATCAATGTAATAAACGGCAGGTGTTTTTGATGGACCACCAGCCAGAGGAATAAACTCCACTTTTCAACATGTCTTGCCTCTATTACGTCTAACAGAATCAGCTGTAAAACAAACCATGCAGGAAAATTGACAATTATCAAGGGCAGGAATCATATGCAATCATTATAAAACAAATTAGTAAAAGTGACCTTCCATATATAAAAATCATGTAACCGATCCGCCTCAGAACTCTAAAGCAGTCCTTTGACCTTTCCAGTAATTAACCCTGACCTTTGAGAGTTTCCCCCCAGATATAATTGGTTTAGTGGCCACTGGAACAATTATGGAAGACTTGACAATATCTAGTAGTCAGAGCATTCGCATTCCTTTGGATGAACATTACTGCATTGTGGCTTGGAAATAGAATGAACAGTGATTGAAATAATGGCGCCAGTGGCCAGGAACACAATTATATCTGAATAAAAACCTGACAATGGTCTGGATTAATTCCAGCAAAGGTCAATGGATTGCCTGAGAGCTCTGAGGTGGTCTGGTGTACTATTAAACTGTTTGTACTCACCAACTACTGTTAGCAGCATGTTGTCCAGTAGCAGTCCCAGAAACACAATGAACAGCACAAGATGGTGTGACTTCCGGATTCGCTGCAGCCAGTCCGGCATATCAGCCTCGTCTGGTCCGATTGGCTGCATGGTGCCCAAGTGGATGGACCGTCTTAATATGATAGACACTCCTCCACGATGTGCCTAACCTCTCTGGGATGTGAGTCGTGGACACTACTCTGAGACGCAAGTCCGCAGGACTTTTTTCTCGATGGGATTTATCAACCTCTGTGATGTGAACAGCGGAAATTTGTTGAACAATTGTTGTTTTCCTTGTTGTGCATTGTAGGAGTTCTATGTGCGATTAAGTGCTGAGATTTGCGATGTCAGTTGTATACTCGAAAATATGAGAAAACAATCATGTGATAATATAATAATATGATGGCCCATGCAGACGTGAGTAGCGGGCCTTTTGCGTAGATGCTCTTAAGCTCTCAGATGTGAGTACTTGGCAGGTTCCAAGATCTGTTTAGTCCAGCTCCATGATGTCAGGTCCATCTCGGTCATTGTATAACCGCTGTATAACATTTAAAAACCCATTGCCTTGTTGAGCAGTGTTGATAATTTAAACTGTTTGGCGGCAAGCTATTGTAATGTCCAATAGCACTCACGTAGTTTCAGATGTTTCAAGGGGTTTTGCATGTATTCCTTGTATTCCCTGAAAATAGAATGTGTATATACATATATATATACTTTAAAATAAATGTATCTACTAGATTTAATCAACTAATCAGTTCAAAAGTAGCAGCTAAATAGGTATGTGAAGAATACATTTTGCTTCTTAAATTAAAGTTGCATAGTCCGATGGTTTTGAATTTCTGTATTTATTCTGAGATAAATATATTAGATCAATCACTAGTATCTACTTTACATTAGTTCAAAGTTACGTTTATTTTAAATGGTAAACTTTTGAGATATTTTGAGTGCAAACATGGAAAATTAGTTTTGGCAAGCTTGCCAAAGCTCTAAAGGCCCTGTCACACTACGACGTGACTACGTCAGCGTAGGCAGAACGTGAAAATAATTATATTACGTCGACGTTATGGGCGTAATATGCAAATTGTGGACGTGAGCGTAACGTGAAAGTAACGTGGGTGTACGTCGTGACCTTAGCTGTAACGTGACAACGTTAGGGGGGAGGGGTAATTGGCGACGTGACCGGGCGTTAGTGTAACGTGAGCGTAACATCGCCGTAACGGGTGCGACGTGGACGTAACGTGACCGTAACGCCACCGTAACGTGACCGTAACATGACCGTAACGTGACCGTAATGTGACCGTAACCGTGACCGTAACGTGACCGTAACATGACCGTAACGTGACCGTAACGTGACCGTAACATGACCGTAACGTGACCATAACGTGCAAAACGCTGCCCACACGTTGCTCCCACCCGGGCCGTCGGTCTGACGTGACATAACGTGACTCTAACGTCATTTACGCTGCTATAACGATCGCGGAACGTCAACCTAACGTCATTGTCACGTCATCCCAACGTAACGGCTTTACGTTGAGATACGTCGAAAGTTTTGAACAGGTTCAAAACCTCGACGCGCGCCGACGTAACACGACGTAACATGACGTAGCTCGACGTCACTCTAACGTCATTATGACGTCATCATAACGTGACCCAACGTACGGCAACGTAATGACGAAAAATCATCACGTTAGGCTCACGTTGGCTCGTTACGTCGTAGTGTGACAGGGGTATTACACCATAAACTTCTGCAGTAACAGGTTATGTTAAATTGACTCAGTATTGCCTTCTACGCAGAAACAAATGCTTAATAAGTGCATCAGTATCTAAGTTAGATATGTAAAATCAAAGCTAGATAATTGGTTTGGTTTTGAAAATTTGAAATTTCATCGGACTATGCAGCTTTAAGAATACATGTGCTCATTTCATTTACCCACAAATTCTTCACTTTTTCTAATGGGTTGTTCTTCACCCCTTCTCCGGCTACTTTAGTAGCGGGTGAATTTTTCATATATGGGTCACTCTCCTGAAAACTGGCCAGAAGTGTCACATGGAGAGTTAAAATTTAATATTTGAATTTTTTACATTTTTTGGTTGCAAAATGAAAGCTGGAAATCTCCCCTTTACATCTATGTAAAATATAAATTGATGAGATAAAAAATAAAGGTGTAGTCCATGAATAAGATATCTCTTATGGCAGTATAACATGTGCGTCACACGTGTAACACATGTTTAGGACACCACCACAGTCTGCTTAATAAATATCTAATCAGAATTAAATGATATCATACTTAGAAGCATATTAATCATGGCATAATATACAGAAATATCCAGTGCTTATATTGATAAAAAAAAGTAATTCCCAGCCATGCTTTATTCACTGAATAATTAGTGTACAATATTTGTGTGGCATCCAGACACCACGGTTACACGTGTGACGGAAATTTGTAATGTTATTTCTGAAGACATTAAATTTTGTTTCTTTTAAATTTAAGCATGCATACATGTTAATACATACTTCCTCTTTGATTTGGGAACTGTTTTGTTTGATATATCAATGCAATACAAGATGTTAATAAGGATTCAACCACGTCCCATATGTCATGTTACAAATGGCTGACTGTAAAATGGGGTTTTTTGGTACAAAAACAGTTCATAACTAAAAAGACCAAAGTTGCACACAGTTTTATTTTATTTCCCTTATTTCTTTCATCAAATCTGAACATGAATATGAAAAGTATAAGGAAAAATATAAGTAGGAAGGTTTTTATTGATGTTTTCAAATCCCATCTCATGCTGACCAGTTTTCAGTAGAGTGACCCATATGTGTTGCTCTGTCTACTTGTCCATTTCGCAAACTAACTCATCAATTGCACAATTTGCTACTGCATTAGAACGAAAGAGTACATTCCATATTTGTTAGTGCATTGCACACGCTAAGTAAATTGCATATTAGGCTAATTAGTACAATGCACAGGTCAAGTAAATTGCACAATCTGCTAGATCGTACAATGCACAGGCTATGTAAATTCCTCAATCTGCTAGATAGTGCAATGCACAGGCTACATCAAATGTACAATCTGCTAGTTAGTACAATGCACGGACCACGTCAATCGCACAATCTGTAGAGTGTAAGGTAGTCCATACATAGTCTGCAAAACTGCTTCAAACTTTCAAGAAGAGGACACACACACAGTTGCCTCCACTAGCACTAACGATCGCCCATACAATAATGCCATTGTAGGGAGTGAAACAAACTTCCCTAAACCGACCATCTCCCTAAATGGACCATTTAAAGTCGGTCCCTTGGTCGGTCGATTTAGAGAGATTTTACTGTATTAGAAACTATTGCAGAAAGAACCCCCACAATCCAACAAAAGAACAATAACTCGCAAGCACACCTTTTCCCCTCTCGATTAAAGAAAACACCCACAAAAACACCAACAACAACAACAAAATAACACCCCAAACCTCATCTCACCATGCGCTAACCGATCGCTCAACTTACCCTCCGCTGTAGGCCCTACTCCCTGCTTGGAAATGAGGTCCGCCTCGTTTCCAAGTTGCCGACTTCAGTTGTTGCTCTTGCTGCTGCTTCTCAAATCTCCCGGCAGGCGTCCTTCCGCTTTCTCCCTCTCTCTCTCGACTTGCCTTGCTCTCCTTGCCTCGCTCTCCTCTCGCTTTCTATCTCCTTCTCTTGATTTCCTCTCACCGGTCTCTTTGTCTGTTTCTGCTTCTCTCTGCTTCTCTCTGCTTCTCTCTGCTTCTCTCTCCCTCTCTGCCTCTCCTTATATTGCTCTCCTCTCGCCCTCGATCTTATGCTGCTCTCCTTGTCTCTCCTCTCTCACTCTCCTTCTCTCTCCCTCTCTTGCTTTCCTTCTCTCACTCTCCCCTTGTCTACTTCTCTCACTCTCTTTGTCTCCCTCTTCTCTCACTCTCGTTTGCTCGCCCTTCGCTCGCTCTCCCTCTCTCTCTCCTTCTCTAACCCTTCCCTTGATCCCCTTTCTCTCCTTCTCACTCTCCTCCTCTCGCTCTTCTCTTGCTCCTCCTTTCTCTACTTATCTTGCTCCGTCTGTCTCCTTCGCCTATTCTCCTTGTCTCTCTCTTATCACACTCTTCACTCTCCTTCTCTGGTTCTCCTTCTCTTGCTCTTCTCTCTCTTTTGATATCCTTCCTTCTCTCTATTTCACTCTCCTTCTCTGGTTCTCCTTCTCTCGCTCTCCTCGCTCTCTTTTGCTCTCCTTTCTTCTCTCTCTCTCTTTCGCTCTGGTTATTCTTCAATCGCTCTTCTCTCTCTCCTTTGCTCTCCTTACTTCTCTCTCTTTCACTCTCCTTCTCTGGTTCTCCTTCTCTTGCTCTTCTCTCTCTCGCTCTTCTTCTCTCTATTCCTCTCCCTCTTTCCGCTGGGGCGTGTTGGCGTTAGTAAGGCGCAGGTCCTGAATAAGGAGGGGGCGGCGGAGGAGGAGGCAACGATGGAGAACTCATGTTGCCGGACTGCTGAGCTTGGGCTCTACCCAGTAACTGCAGCTAGCATTACCCGGCGGGCGGGGTGAGTGAGGGGTGAGGGGTGCTGGGTGAGTGTGGTGGGTGAGTGTGGGGAAGGGGAGGGTGGGATGAGTGGGTGTGTCTGCGTGGAGGTGGGTTTGGGGTGGGTGTGTCCCAAGCCTGGCGGGAAGAGCAGTTAGTTGGGTTATAAAGCCGGCTGCCCCGGGGCTCGCATTTGGAGGGGGTGGGGGCGGTTGGTTGGTGTGATGATGACGGTGGTGGTGGTGGCTGTGTCAGGCAGGCTGGAAGGTAAAGGAAGGGAATCCGGCCTAGCCTGGTCCGGTCCCCAGTCAGTCCCCAGTATATAGTGCTGGCCCCGCGCAGGTTGGTATTGGTGTGCGTGTGCGTGTGCGTGTGCGTGTGCGTGTGCGTGTGCGTGTGCGTGCGTGTGCGTGTGCGTGTGCGTGTGCGTGTGCGTGTGCGTATGTGCGTGTGCGTGTGCGTGTGCGTGTGCGTGTGCGTGTGCGCGTGCGTGCGTGTGCGCGTGCGCGTGCGTGTGTGCGTGCGCGTGCGCGTGCGCGTGCGCGTGCGCGTACACGTGCGCGTGCGCATGCGCGTGCACGTGTGCGTGTGTGTGTGCATGTGCGTGTGTGTGCGTGTGCGTGTGCGTGTGCGTGTGCGTGCGTGTGTGTGCGTGTGCGTGTGCGTGTGCTGTCGTGCTGCTGTGCGTGTGCGTGCGTGTGCGTGTGCGTGTGCGTGTGCGTGTGCTTGTGCGTGTGCGTGTGCGTGTGAGCTCTGTCATGTGAGTATCTCGTGGGTGATGGGTGGCTGTTCCGCAGCTGCTCCCGCCCCCGCCCCTCCGCCCATCTCACGCCCCCCCGTCCGTCTCACGCCCCCGCCCCACCCCCACCCCCACCCCCGCCCCCGTCCCGCCCGCCTAACGCCTCCCGTCACCACTCATCCACCCACGCAGTAGATAGCAACAGTGAACAACTGAATATGATAAAACAAGGAGAACCCAAATAGAAAGGTTTTTATTTAATGACGGCTCTAGAGCACATTGATTTTCATCATCAGCTATTGGATTTCAAACATATGGTCATTCTGACATTTATTTGGAGGAAACCTGCTGCCGCCACACATGCTACTCTTTCCGATAAGCAGCAAGGGCCCTTTTATATGCACTTTCCCACAGACAGGACAGCACATACCACAGCCTTTGATGAACCAGTTGTGGACCACTGGTTGGAACGGAAAATAGCTCAAACTGGAAATATGTCCACTGAGCAGAATCAATCGTATGACTCAAACCTTCACAGGTGGACATGCTACCGTCTGAGCTACATCCCGCTCCCCAAACAAGGGGAACCATGTGACTATTAATTCAATTCTGGGGTTGTTTGTAACCTTACAATGGTTACTGGTTGCAGAACTGCAACATTAATAGAGAGGCTCCGATAAATCCGCCCAATCTTTGGTTGAAGATTTAACTTCAGTAGGGAGTGTTGTAGAAGCTGGGGACATCTTTACAACGTTGTAACGGCGAGGCGTTATGGTGGCAGCGAATCTCTTCGGTTGAGCGGTAGTTGAGCGGTAGATGTAGTTGAGCACTTGTATCCAGTCAGCAGCAAGGGATTCGAGGAAGGGCGGGTAAAGATGGGTGCAGCGGTGGTTCCAGCAATGAGAACAAGACAGAGAAATCATAAATGTGAAGGGCCCCACCCAAGAACACAACTACCCTGGTCAGGGGAAGAAGTATGCCTGGGAGAAAATCGAAAGGGCAGAGTCTAGGAAAGAGAAATGAGGAGAGTTGAGTCAAAGGACTGTGTCTATTTGCTCTATGGTGACCAACCAGCATGCCATAGACATAGACAGAGTAAGAGTAGAAAGTGAAATGCCGGCGGGCTCCCCCTCCTGGAACTCTTTTCAGACATATCAAGGAGGAGTAATGGCTGGCGCACACCTCCCGTTTACAACCTAAAACTGCCCGTTTCACGCATAAAACCGGGTTTTAGTCGGTAGGTGTGTGACCCCCGCGCACACCAGAGCGTTGCGATTCGCGACTTAAAACTCAGTTTTAGCGCTTAAAACTGGAATCTTATAAGATTCTAAAAATGAATCGGCCAGTTTTAAGTCGTAAACGGGTCGCGAGTCGCAGTCAGTTTTAGCGCGCGAATCGTAAACGGGAGGTGTGTGCCAGCCATTAGGCCGGCGGAGAGGTGATAGAGAGAGGTGTGGACAGAGTGCAGTCCGGATAGCAAGTGATGTGACTATTAGGGTTATACTATTCATTAAAGCTGCACAGTCCGATGAAAACCTAACATTTTCAAAACCAAAACAATTATGTAGATTTGATTCTACATATCTAATTAACATATTGGTGCATTTATTAAAGAAGTGTCACCACATAGAAGGGAATAGTGAGCCAATTTAATAGAACCTGTTAATGCACAAGCCTATGGTGTTAGAGTGTCGGTGTGCATGCCAACATTTAATTTGCATGTTTGCACTTCAAATATATCAAAAGTTAGCCATATGAAATCAAATTTACTTCAAGCTAAAGTAAGGTAGATTATAATATAATCAACTTAATATATTACCTCAGAAAATGACAGAAACGCAAATCCGTCGGACTCTGCAACTTTAATTTGGAATAACGTTGATAACTAATACCTAACCGTGGAACCATCTGAAAGGCGAGCATCCAAAATAATGTTGGCAAGCACACCAAAACTCCTGGCATTGTGATCCAAATTCCCTTCTAATGTAGGTGACCTGATGGCCTCACCTACTAATATATTTTGCCTGGTCTCCTAACTAGGCTAGATAAGGTACTAGAAATGAGGGCAAGACTAATGAGGTCACACACTTGACCTAATTTGATAATGGCCTCACAGCGTAATGCCTTTCTTAAAATAGATTCAAGGGATGATCTCATAAATTCACTAATTATTCTTTCTACACTGCTCCAAATCATTACTTAATGCACCTATATCTAAGCTCGAGATATCAGATCAAAGGTATGGATGGCCTTTGATTTGAGGAACAAATTTACATCATCAGTGGTTTTGTGGGTTTCTTTTCAGAGTTACTTTTTTTTTTGGCGAATGCAAGTCACTTGTAGGTATTTGAAAGCTCTGGGGCCATATGCAGGAGTCAGTATTAGCGAGCCAAAACGCGTTTACACAGGATTTCTGGTTTAGCGCCGTAAAGTCGGTATGCAGGAGGCGGTGTTACGTTAACACCGCGCGTTTAAGTTCTGCGACACTACACCCCGTTTCATAGGACGTTTAAGGGCGGTGTTAGCGTAAGGGTGTGCCCAAATCTATTCAATGCTGTCATATTTAACAGAATTAGATACGCAATAAGTGACATTTGATGAAATTAACCTTAAATTCGAAGCAATATTAAAGTTGCATGGTCCGATGGTTTTGAATTTCTGGTTTTTTTTTAGATAAATATATTAGATCGATCACTAGTATTTACTTTACATTAGTTCAAAGTTACTTGTATTTTAAATGGTAAACTTTTGAGATATTTTGAGTGCAAACATGGAAAATTAGTTTTGGCAAGCTTGCCAAAACTCTGAGACCATAGACTTCTGCAGTAACAGGTTCTGTTAAATTGACTCAGTATTGCCTTCTACACAGAAACAAATGTTTAATAAGTGCATCAGTATTTAATTTATATATGTAAGATCAAATCTAGATAATTGGGTTGGTTTTGAAAATTTGATATGCAGCTTTAACACTGTCGCCGTAACGGCGGCGATATTAATAGTTATATTTTCGAATCGACGAACGTAAAGTAAACAAATCGCCGCACCCGGCGTTTTCCATAGCAGGAATAGCGAGTGCATTAAGCCCAAATCTATTCAATGCTGTCATATCTATCAGAATTAGATACGCAATAAGTGACCTTTGATGAAATTAACCCTAAATTTGAAGCAATATTAACGCTACCGCCGTAAAGGCGGCGATATTAATAGTTATATTTTCGAATCGACGAACGTAGTCAAGAAACCGCCGCCACCGCCCAGTATGGAAAGTGACGTCGATGCGGCGGCGATTTGCTTACCTTACGTTCGTCGATTCGAAAATATAAACTATTAATATCGCCACCAATGCGGCGGTTAGCCTTAATAACGCTTCGAATCGACGAATATGAATAGCATTTAATATATTTAAGCCTAATATATGGGTACAGACGCAGAGGGATTTCCCAAATCTATAAATAAATTCACGTGTAGCTATAATGAAAGTGTTACGCGCTCCTGCATACGACTTGACACAGTTCCCGACGTCGGTGATAGCTAAACGGTAATAGGCTCTAACACCAAACCCCACTAACACTGACTCCTGCATATGGCCCCAGGGCTGAAACTAGCGCTCCTAGTGACAAATGTAAAAATCACAATTACCCAAGACACAGCCACGCTTTATGATCAGATGACTGTGTTTGTTTGTTGTACAGACGTGCAATACTGCACTATTTTATAGTACTGCCCCATTGGAAAATCGGTTCGCCAGCACCACGACCGAATATCCCACTCAGTCACATATTACCCTGAAACTGAGCAAAGCAGTCCTTGCCCTATCCTCTTTGGGCCGAGTGCCAGGCTAGCTAGCCTGTGCCCACTATGTACTTCGGAAGTCATTGCTTTGAATCGGTCGGGATTCGAACCCATGACATGTAAACGCTGATGCCCATTAGGGCTGCACTCTTGTCCTTGGCCCCCGTAGGCAGGGTGGCAAAATGAGTTGATCTCCCACCTCTGATAGACGAGATCATCGTTCCGAGTGTGCATACACTGAAAACGGCGTTGGCAGAAAAGCAAGGGCGTACGGCTATTGAGTTTGACAATACGCATAGGGAAAAACCTTTATTTTATTCAAAATTATTTAAAATACATAACAATTTGGGTAAACATGGATGGATGGATGCAATATAATAATATGATGAATGTGTTTAAGACACAACTCTCCATAATTAAGGATTTTGAGCTAAGAAAGATACAATTTCAGTCACTTTACAGGCAGATGTTTACATCACCATTGATTAGACATAAGTAATTCTTGTTCTAAATATTAAAATGTCAAATGTGTCAACAAAAACATGTTTCAAAGAAATACATAACCAATGTATTATTAACCCTACCCATTTCCTAACCCAACAAATGTAAGTAACCATAGGATATAAATACAAACATGAATTAAATGAGTAAAATTCACTCTGGCTATGGCTATGACTATTTGAGTGCCTAGATTTTTCTCAATCGAAATGCAGATGGTATAAGATATGCTGATTAGATTGATCTAAATGCAATCCTAGATAAAAGATTAACATCTTAATTTATTATATATATTTTTTTAGTTGGTATTCTATGTTGCAAACAAGAGCTGAGATGAGTTGAAACTAGCACATTTCATAGCTGCACCCAATGTCTTATCATTAGCCATGTGCTTCGCGGGGGTTTGTTTATCTTCCATGCATCCCACAATGCACCGCACGGCTGGAATAGCGGTGTAGTCTATTGTGGTAGGTCATGGGATTCGAATCCCCATGTTAGAACCCTGGGCGAGTCAAACCAAGGATTTATAATTGATTCTTGTCACGGCCTGGCCTGTCAGCCGACATTAGTAGGATAGGGCGTGGAGCATTGGAATGAAGAAGACAAATTGTCCACGATGGAAACTCCCCCTGCTTAAGGCCCTGTCACACTACGACGTTTGGTCCGCCGTGCCGCCAACGCGCAAAATAATATCAACACGTCGAGAACCGTCAAACTTTTTGGCGTTTCGGGGGGTAGTTGGATGGGCCGCAGCGTCTTGGTAGCATGATAATAGCGTCAACGGGTATCAGCGGGGTTCGGCGTGCGGCGGAACAAAGTGTCAACATCCCGCCAGCGGGTTCCCAGCATGCCATCAGCGTGTTATCGGCGCGTTGTCGGCGCGCACCGGCGCGCCGACAGCATGGGGGTAGCGCATCATTAAAGGTTCGCAGAACGCCGGTTAACGTTAGGCGCGCAGCAGACGCATCAGCAACACATCAAGACACACCAGCAACACGTCAAGACACGCCAGCAACACGTCAAGATGCGCCAGCAACACATCCAACACAGTTTGGCTCAAAATTCCCAGCGTTGATGAACGTTGATCAACGTGGTTCGAGCGGGCCGGGAAATCGCTGGTAACATGTGTCGACATCCTGCAAATGCGCCCGTACCGCGCGATCCAACATGTTGGCGTGCGTTGGCGCGCATCGAAAGTTTTGTGCATGCACAAAACCGCAACGTGGCCCAACGCGCGCCAACGTGTGGCTCCAAACGTTGCTGGCACTCAACATGTACTGACGTGTACAGACGCGCCGTTAATGCGCCAGTAACGTGCCGGTAACGTGTCCTGACGTTTCGACCAAAAAGGCAACACGCCGATGTGCGTTGGGGAGAAACGTCGTAGTGTGACAGGGCCTTTAAAATTGATTGGTCTAATGAAAGGATAAGATTATAAAACCAAAACATTGACCTAGATTTGATCCTTCCATGTCAAACTTAGATACTTATATACTGGTGCTCTCTTTAAGCACCTGTTGCAGCATAGAATGGAATACTACGTACATTCAATACAAATTGGTTCTACTCAATCCTATGAGGGTCAGCATTTTGGCGAGCCCAATACAATTTAGTTGGCATGTTCACACTTCAGATATTACCTCAGTTAGCCATTTAAAATCAAATATACTTCAAAGTAAGGCAATGTAAGATTATAATGGTCAATGGAATAAATCAATTGATCTCCAAACCTGAACCGTCCTGATATGACCAGAGATTTGTTTCTACAATATAAAAATGTCTAAGAGTAGACAAGCTGCACCCAACCTATGACATACACAAAAGAACCAAAGTGAAACTACTAGAAAATAGGAGAATAATTCATTTGAAAACATTAGCATATAGCTATAGTCAAAACATTAAACTTCTAACAAAACCACAAAGGGGCTACTAGAGCAAATAATGCACCACTACTAAAGCAGACCAGAAGCCAAATAAAAGCTCATGAGAGAAGCACGCTGGAAATGGCTGCCAAGTTGTGGAATGCCCAAACGGTAAAGGAACGACAAATTCCTGACCTAAAAACTTACAAAAAATATGTGTGCAAAATAAGGCTAGGAAACCCCCAGTAAGCTGCACTTCAAAGGGGCATGTGATATGTCACGGCCCACCAGGGGGACGCCCTATGGAAGGTAACCATGCCAAAAGTAGCCAGATAACACACCACACAGCTACGTACAAGCCTATGATATGTAAATAGGAGTAGGCTAGTCTAGTAATAAGAGTAGAAAAATAAAAACATATATACCAAGAAAATCCAAAAAAACTAACATAGGCTACTAACCATACCAACCAATTATCTATCTGCTACTGAAATGCAGGCAATCAAATACCTTATCAGCAGCCACTGTGTGGTAAGATAATGTCGTGGGGGTGATGAAAATGGGAAATAATGTGCCTAGAGCGGGACTCGAACCCACATCTCTTTGCATTCCGGGCCAGTGTGCTAACCATTACACCACCTAGGCTCCCTGATATCAATACACTCCCCACACCTACCTGTCTATGTGGTTACTTGCCTGAGAGGTCAGTGCAGACCACTACACTCGTCCCCCTGGAATTGTAAGTCTTGTAATGCTTACAATTACATACATACAGGCAATGCACTAACACATACATACACAGGGTAGGTTCAACAACCATACAGCGCAAAGCTTGTACAGGATCCTGATCACGGCAACCAGTGTCGTGGGGGTGATGAAAATGGGAAATATTGCGCCTAGAGTGGGACTCAAACCCACATCTCTTTGCATTCGGGGCCAGTGTGCTAACCATTACACCACCTAGGCTCCCTGATATCAACACACTCCCCACGCCTACCTGTCTATGTGGTTACTTGCCTGAGAGGTCAGTGCAGACCACTACAATAACACCAGCACTACAACTGGCCAGCATTGAAAACAAGCCTGGGTACCCGGGCTTATATGCTATGGACAGTATAAATACAGCCTCAATAAAAAAAAAAAAATATAAAAAAAATAACCAAGCAAACAAAAATGTACGGACATTCTAATGATTCGGACTATGCAACTTCAATCAATTAATGTGCACATACAAAAATATGAACAAATAGATACCCTCCTTCACCCTCACAAAATTGTCCCACCCGACAAAGAATAAGCCAATCACCCTACACACTTATACACACGGCGCCCCTCCCCCCCCCCCCCCCCCACACACACACCCTTCCTGAAACTCCTCCCCTTCATATATTCCGCCCCCCCCCCCCCCTAACCACCATCGACCCAGTCTCTCACAAATATCCTCCTTTATCCCCCACCCACCACCTCAACTATCACCCCTCCCTCCACCCCCAACCTCACCCACACCCCTCTTCCTCCCTCCCTCCCCTCCCTCCCTCCCCTCCCTCCCCTCCCTTCCGTCCCTCCCTCAGAACTCCCTACCCCTCCCTCCCAAGGCCCCACCCACTCTCTCCCCATAACTGCCTCCCTCCCCTCCCTCCCTTCCCTTCTCTCCCCATCCCTCCCTCCCACCACTCTCTATCCCTCCCACCCTCTCTGCCTCAATCATGCACACACAACACACCCTCATCCAATCTCCCTGCCGACAATGGTAACTGATTTGCTCCCAATGGTCGCTGAGGGAGGATGAAGGAATAGGTTGATCATATTACCGGCTAGCCCAGACCACATTGTGACGTCGTTCCGACGTCGGACGCCCCCAGCGCTGTGACATCGAAACTCAATGTCGGACCGACACGAAATGACAATTGCCCAGATATTTAAACTACTACTACCCACCGCCATATGTATATATATATGAGACTGTCTCAAAAGGTGCTGGGCAATATGGGACAAAACTTTGTCCATAGTAACGATCAACACACTATCTACTTATGCATTTGCTCAGGATAAACTGATTTGCTTTTTACATGGTGTTTCATATTCCCAATAGAATACATATTGATTTGAAGCAAATGTCCTTGTGTTTTCAGTGCAACCGTTTCTGTGCCTTTTGAGACAGGCTCATATACATATATATACATAATATGTATATATATGTATATGAGCCTGTCTATATGTACATATCTATACATATATATATATATATCCCGTCCTGATATGACCTTAGATGTTGCTAGGACGTAAAACAACAACAAACAAACATACATATATATATATATATATATATATATATATATACATATATATATATATATACAGTAAAACCTCTATAAATCGACCGACCATGGGACCGACTTTAGATGGTCCATTTAGAGAGGTGGTTGCTTTGGGGAGTTTTTCATTTCGTTACAATGGTATTGTATTGTATGGGCGATCGTTTGGGACTCAATGCGATCGATATAGGGGAGTGGTCGATCTGTGGACATGGTCAGATATATATATGTATATTATGTATATATATTGTATATATAATATATAATAGTAATACATATATATGAAACCTCTTGCCAGGACAGGGAATTAGTAGGGAATCATACAGCCATTAAAGTTGCATACTCAGATAAGAATCATCAAATTTTCAAAGCAAAACACTTATCTTGATTTGAACCTACATAATTATCAACTTAGATAATGGTACGCCGATTAGTATTAAGGTTTCAAGGTTATTATTGCCGGAAGTGATAGTGAGGATAAGCTCTCACTACCTATAAAGTACTTTCTCATGGCATGCGTATCAAATAGCCTCTGATAACCAAGTCCAACTCCCGGCCTTCATGAGGCGAAACTGTTTCTACTGACGGGAGAAGGGGCAAAGGTGGATCTCGGGCGCCTCAAAACCAGATGCTTCGGGCAGGTGGGGCTCGTCAATCTTGGCTGACTGCTCATCTCGGAGAAGGTAAACTCTGATTTGAAACCCCCGCTGCTGTGTGGCTAGTCCCATTTATGGGAAGACCAGAAGTTGGTAGTGCACACCAGCGGTCATACCGACTCAATTGTCGGCCTAAACTAAGTGCGGTGCACATCAACTTTGTTGGTGTGGTCAGGGGATGTCACCCCTTCAAGTGCATGAAGACTGGAACAGCAGATGAGTTAGAAGATCAATAGCTTTGAAGGTGTAACAGCAAGATGATGTGGCTCATCAGGGCACACTCTGACAAAGATGAGTAAGTGGCCAGTCACCTTGGAAAGGAAGGGGAACCTACCAAGTATTTACCCATAGTAAGCAATGGTTATATCATGGAAGCAAATTTAGAGATGAAGACAACTCTGGTCCCTCTGCGGGGAAGCCTTCTAATAGCTACAGTGGAGGCACCTTTCCTTCAACTATTAAGAAACCTAGTAATGACAATGTAAACCCAAAGCCTAAAATAGGAAGGTATGCATCTGATGTCAGGCAACTGAAAACTGGAGGAAAGGTGCTAAAGATTGGTACATGGAATGTACGAACATTGTACAAACCAGGCCGATATGACAACCTTAAAGTGGAAATGATAGCGCTAAACCTTGACATCCTAGGTATAGCTGAGACGAGATGGACGGGTGACGGGAGGATAGGTGATAGTGAGGTAGATATGATATATTCTGGAGATGAAAAACATCAGTATGGCGTTGGAATTATGATGAAGAAGTCCATTGCCACCACAATGATTGGATTCTGGCCAGTATCTGACAGAATTATTATGATGAAGCTGAAGGGAAAACCGTTCAATATAAACATTCTGCAAGTTTATGCACCAACCTCAGATCACGATGATGAAGAAGTCAACGAGTTCTATGACAGCATCAAAAAGGTAATGGAATACACCAAGTCTGGAGAAATAACAATTGTTATGGGCGATTGGAATGCGAAAGTTGGAGAACAACATGAATATCCAGTAACACGAAGATTTGGCTTAGGTGAGAGAAATGATCATGGTGAATACTTGATAAATTTCTGTTTGACATCAAAACTAGTAATTGCTAACACCTTATTTGAACATCCAAAGAGTTGACTATATACATGGAAGAGCCCTGGTGATGTATGTCGGAACCAGATCGATTACATTCTTGTCAACCAACGATATCGAAATTGTATCAAACAGGCAAGAACATATCCAGGTGCTGACATATGTTCGGATCATAATCCAGTAGTAATCAGTATGGTAGTGAAATTGAAAGAGCAGAACAAAATTAAAAACAACATTCAAATGGATATGAACATGTTAAAAGATGCAAAATACAGAACTAAGTATAATGTCACCGTTCATAACAAATTCAGTGTACTGTTGAATGAAGAAACTCCTCAGAGAGAGTATAACAACATTGAAATGGAATGGGAAGCTCTCAGAGAAAGCATGGTCAAGTCAGCAGAGGAGGTGTTACCAAATAAAAAACGAGAGACAAAGCAATCATGGATGACGCAAACCATACTAGAAAAGATGGCAGAAAGGAAGAAAGTGAAAACCACTGATCCACCTAAATACAAACACCTGAAGAATGAAATAGAAGATGAATGCAAAAAAGCTAAAGATGAATGGTGGAATAAGAAGTGTGAAGTAGTGGAACAACTTGAGTCTCAACATCGTTCAAGAGAGATGCACAAGAAAGTGAAAGAGATAACAGGTCAAGGATACAGACAGAGAAGCAGTAAATGTATCAAGAACAAAGACGGCAAAATGCTCTTTGAAGAAGATGAAATAAAGTCCAGATGGGAAGAATATGTAAACGAACTATACAATGATGACAGAGGGAACCCACCCACAATTGAGAAAGAAGATGGGAATATTATATTAGTATCAGAGGTTGAGAAGGCTATCAATGATCTAAAGTCAGGTAAGGCTCCTGGAAGTGACCAGATAACATCAGAAATGATAAAAGGACTAGCTGAAGTGGGGATTCAAATCATTCATAAGCTAGTAAATGACATCTATGAGACTGGATTTATACTATTGAATATGAATGAATCCATATTTGTACGACTCCCAAAGAAGCTAAAACCAACATTGTGTACTGAGTACAGAACACTAAGCCTGATGAGTCATATGTTGAAGATGATCCTGAAAATAATTTTACTGAGAAACAGACAGAAAATTGAAGAACAAATCAGTAACGTACAAAGTGGGTTTATATCTGGAAGAGGTAGACATGAAGGGATTTTCAATATGAGAATGATTTGTGAACGTTATTGTGAAGTGAACCAGGATGTTTATGCCTGCTTTATTGACTATGAGAAGGCCTTCGACCGAGTCAATCATGAACTGTTAATCAAATGTTTACAAGATATTGGTGTCAATGGCAAAGACATTAAACTAATTGTGAACTTATACTGGACACAACGTGCATTTATAAAAATGGAGCAGGGCCTATCGGATGAAGTTATGATTAAACGAGGAGTTCGACAGGGGTGTGTATTGTCACCATGTCTATTTAACCTGTACACCAAGATGATTTTCAGACACATTGAAGATTGCAAGGGAGTAACAATAGGTGGCAGGAACGTCAACAATCTTAGATATGCCGATGACAGTGTAATACTAGCAGACAGTGAGAAAAACCTACAAGATATAGTGAATAGAATCAATAAAGCTGGAATACTATTCAACATGAAGATGAATGCCAGGAAGACCAAAACAATGGTTATAAGTAAAAAGACAGATAAACCAAATGTCAAGATAACCATAGATGGCACAAACATAGAACAAGTATCCGAATTCATATATCTCGGACAAAAGATTACAAATGATGGGAGATGTGAGGAAGAAATTAAAAGAAGGATAACAATAGCCCGAACAACATTCTCCAAAATGTATAGAGTGTTAACATCAAGTAAGATATTAATACAAACAAGGAAGCGTATTCTTCAGTGTTATGTGTGGTCTACTCTAATGTATGGGGCTGAGACATGGACAATCTCTAAGAAAATGTACAAACGTTTAGCAGCATTTGAGATGTGGACTTATCGAAGGATGATGAAAAT
Organism: Branchipolynoe longqiensis; assembly: GCA_030323885.1. Lineage (NCBI taxonomy): Eukaryota > Metazoa > Annelida > Polychaeta > Phyllodocida > Polynoidae > Branchipolynoe > Branchipolynoe longqiensis. The sequence goes on along the minus strand of CM059190.1, from coordinate 23,386,589 downwards.
ATCATGGACAAAGAAGATCACCAACAAAGAAGTTCTCAGAAAAATTAAAAATAAGAAACGCTTGTTTGCCACTATGCAGACAAAGAAACTTATTTATTTTGGCCACATCATTCGTCAGAGTTCAATATACCGTACATTGTTGGAAGGGAAGGTAAATGGCAGCAGAGGGAGAGGGAGACCAAGAACATCATGGTTTACAAATATTTCACAGTGGACAGGCTTGAATTATTCACAGTCTATCAGAACAGCACAACATCGGGACAAGTGGAGAACCATTGCATCCAACCCTCGACTAGAGGATGGAACTATTGATTGATTGATTGATTAGTATTAAGCCCTGTTTACACGGGCGATTTAAAACGCTTCATATAAAACGACTTGCCTAGATCGACTCACATTTGGTGTGTAAATGCGACTCTGAGGCGTTTTAGGGCTGAATCGATTCATATGAAACGGTTCATCTATACCATGTCGCGAGGTGGTTTATTTGAAGCGATTCAGCTGGTTCCCGGGCGGCGATATTGTAAAATAGCAGTGCTCGCCGGCTACAAGCTCAGCTGTAACTATCGCTGGTGCCCAGCAGTGTGAGGGACCGATTAGGCCGAAATCTATTGAATGCGATCATATTTAACAGAATTACATACTCAAATAATGAAATTTAATTAAATTAACCCTAAATTCCAAGCGATATTAAGGTAGCTGCTACATTGGTGTCGTTATTAATATTGTGAATCTAGGTATGTAAACTAAACATATAGCAGTACTCGCCCGCTACAGAAGGCTGCTGGTTCCTGCTCGCCGACACACTTTCAAACTTGGTCGTGTAAACGCATCACTAAAACGCTTCATATAAATCGCTTTGTCTAGATCGTTTCACAATTCCCCGTGTAAACACGGCTTTAGTATTACACATTAAGTGCTACATAGAAGGGAATACATATGTCAATTGAATAGAATATGTTACCAATGAAGCCTATGGGGTGAGACTCCTCACAAGCACACCACCATTAATTCAGCAGATGCATGCTTCAAATATTGCTGAAGTTAATCACTTTAAAGCAAAGTTACCTTAAATTAAAAGTAAGATAGATTATAATGATCAACCTGATATATAAATCTCAGAACAATTAAAGGAACTCAAAACCATCAGACTATGCAACTGTAAATGATAAATATGTATCCGTCTCCATGAATCATGATATGACCTTAGATATTGCCAGGATGTAGAACTCCAACATCTGACAAGCAAACAAACAAACAAAATCTCCCTCTCCTACCACACGCCATCTAGCGGCAATACTGGGTGGGTGGTGTGGCCGATTCGGTAGAGCCAAAGACCCTATAATACTAAGACGGCTCACTCAGCCTGTATTGTGTAATCAAAATGATCAAACCCACCTCTTGGTACACTGGCTGTTCTCTTATTTAAACAGGTGCTATATTGTATGTATAAATGTATATATGAATGTGAAAGATGTGTGATGATGGTGATGATGATGATGCTGATGATGATGTGTATTTGTTCATAGCAATTTCATATTGATGTGTATTCATACTTACCTATCTAATGTATAATATAATTGTATGTGTTTACATGTGAAACACCTACCAGCAGCTGGGCTGATCAAACCAACCACAAGGTGGCACTCCGAAATTTATATTACCATGGCAGAGATAGGGAGTGAGCCGTCTTAGTATTATAGGGTCTTTGGTAGAGCATGGGCCTCGCAAGGGGGAAATCGGGAGTTTGGTTCCTGGTAAAGTCAAACCAATGACTTGTAAATGAAAATTGATACTTGTCGCTTCCTAGCCTGGCACTCAGCATTAAAGTTGCATGGTCCGATGGCGTTTGAATGTGTCAGTTATATTTGAGATAAATAGCTCAGGTTGACCATTATATCCTAATATGCATTAGTCCCGAGTAAATCTGATGAAAAATGGCTAGTTTTGGAGCAATTTGAGCTGAAATAACCCAAAATACTTTTGTGCCAAAAGTCCTGTGGCTATGAGTATGACCCAGATGGTCATGTCGCGAATTACTGAAGGGGAAGATATGGGAAATGATGGACCAAAGGATGATAGAACCCATGGAGGAGTGTGACAGAATGTTTGTCTCACACCTCTTTCTAAGGCCCAAAAAGGATGGGGACCACAGACCCATATTAAACCTATCAAAACTAAACGAACACGTAGTGTACAGACATTTCAAGATGGACCAGTTATGTACTGTTATGCAACTCATGCACAAATGCACCTGGGTAGCCAGCATAGACATATCACAAGCGTACCACAGCTTGGAAATTGCCACAGTAGACAGGGACTTATTGCAATTTGTTGATGATGGCGAAAGGTATAGGTTCCGGGTGCGACCCAATGGCCTGAGCTCAGGACCGAGAACGTTCACTAAAATCATGAGAGCGGTCATGAGCCACCTCTGCACGGTACATAATATACTACTATGTTTCTACATCAACGATGCGATCATAATAGGTAGAACAGAGGGGGAGGTCGCATGGGCAGTTAAGATAACACTGGAGTTGCAGGAAAGACTAGGCTTCACAATAAACAGGGAGAAGTCAGTGTTAGAGCCCATCCACTAAGGACCTGGTTTTTCTAGGATTCAAAATTGATATGGTAACCCTAAGAGTACATGTACCACTCAAGAAGGGGGAGGAACTAAAGCAGTTCATCAGAGAGGTACTAGGAAAAGGAAACTTAACGATAAAACTACTGGCCACACTACTGGGGAGACTGGTGGCTACAGACAGCTGGGCAAGAATAAGAACAAAAGGTATAGCAAGGGCCCTGAACTGGAATCTCAGACATAACAAGGGAGATTACACAAAAAAGTGCACACTCTCCAGGAGAGTGCGGGAGTGCCTCAACGGCTGATTAACTAACTTAGCGGGAGCATCAAGAGATTACCGGCCCAGACCGGCGGACGCATGTGTCTACATGGACGCCTCATCACATGGGTGGGCCTACTTCAGTCAGACCGACAACACACACTACGGGGAGCAATGGGACGACTCAGTCAGCAACAACACACACATAAATGTGCTGGAAATAAGGGCAATCCGCAGAATGCTAGAACACCTGGGGACAAGGCTGGAGAACAGTCACATGCGGGTACATGCAGATAACACAACAGCAGGGGCATGCATAGGCAAAGGGGGTTCAGCAAGATCGAAGGAATGCCAGAGGGAGTCTGAGGAGGTCTGGAAACTAACAGAAAGTAAAAACATACCGTTAACAGTGAGGTTCTGTCCCGGGGTGGATAATGTGGAGGCAGACTGGGCTTCTAGAGCATTCACCGACGCGGGCGAATGGTCGCTAGAGAGGAGAGAGGTAGACAGGCTCTTTAGGGCCTGGGGTACACCAGACATTGACATCTTCGCGACATGATAAAAACGCCATAGGCACTGATGCATTATCCCTATGTTGGACGAACACTAAAGGATACTTCTTCCCTCCTTTAAGCTGCCTGTCCCGTGTGCTTCAGAAGATAACAGACGAGCTGCCAGAGGGGATACTGATAGCCCCAAATTGGCCAACACAGCTGTGGTTCCCACTCCTCAGAAGACTATCATTTTCCATCGCGCGAGGATGATCCCGATATGACTAGGGACACTGGCGCTCAAGGGAAGAACAAGGAAATAATTCCCCCTGGTGGACAGGATGTCACTACTGGCGGTGAAACTCTAAAGGCCATGTTTCAAGCGATGGGAGTGAGTGGAGAGGCGGCTGACACACTCAGCGCATCCGGGGCAAAAGCCACACAGAGGCAGTACATGCTAGTGCTCAGGTGGTGGCACAAGCACTGTACACACCTGGGGATCGACCCACTAAGGCCAAGACTACAAGAAGGCGTGGCATACCTGCAAAAACTATTTGCAGCGGGGGCAGCAAGGAACATGATCAACACCGTGCGCTCGCTCCTATCCACCTTTGTGACAGTGGGAGGACGACCATTCGGAGAGCACCCACTGGTCACCAGTTGCTCAGGGGAATAGGGAATCTGAAGCCGGGCATACACAAGAACTCCAACATGTGGGACACTGCTGCTGGCACACTTGCAGACATGGGGCATCATACAGTCCCTAGAACTGGACAGACTGAACAAAAGAACAGTGTGCTTGTTCCTGCTAACCACTGGGCAGCGACTGCAGGCACTGGGGCTGATGCACAAACGAGATTTCACGTGGGAGAGGGAGGGGTGCACCATCAAATACTCAGAAAAGATTAAGTCGAACGACCTGGTGAAAAACCCCCTCATACTCAGGTTCAAAGAGTATGGGGTGCAGGAACTTTGCCTCTACAGGCCCCTAGTAGCGTACCTGGCATGCCATGACCTAGAGGAGGCAGAACCAGCGGTTTTCGCAACAAGAAAACCACACATGCAGGCATCACAAGACACACTGACGAGATATGTCAAAATGACACTGGTGGAGGCAGGGGTGGATATGACACAATACACACCGTATACCTGCAGACATGCCACAACAAGTGCGATGGAGATGGTGAGGAAACAAGTCCCACTTCCCACCATCCTGCAGTCAGCAGGGTGGTCAGGGAAGGGACATTCAAAAGGTTCTATAACCAGCCAGTAAATGACACTACAAAAGTAACTGACCTAATCCCAATTATATGGGACCAGGGCTGAGTGCCAGCAGCCAGAAAGGCCACAAGTTGGGGTAGTTTTATAGTGCAACCAAGGTAGTCACAACAGTAGGAGAGAGTGTGAACAAACAAAATGAGAGAAAAATAAAAGCCTGAAACCAAAATGTATATGGTTAAAGAGTTATTTCTCATAAATATTGCAAATAAAACACAATGATCACAGCCAAGCAGTAGCAATACAGAGGAGCGGCTGACCATCGTGGCCAATTACCACAATAAAAACAGATTATGCTATTAACATGCAGCAGCATAGAGATTATTATGGTAAGAATGGCCACGAGGGGCCAGCGGCCCACCCTGTTATATATATAACCCACCCATAAAACAACTGCTTGACGGTGATCAAAACACTACAAAAAATGAGGAAAGCTCTACCGAGGCGACACCTAGTAGCCACTGGCCCCTCATGGCCATTCTTACCATAATAATCTCTATTCTGCTGCATGTTACTAGCAGAATCTTTTAGTGTCCAAACGGGTGATGTTATACATTCACAGCTTATTCTGTATATGCTGTCCCAAATCATTAGCTAATACACCAGTATCTAACTTATTATAATCTAAGTTGGATATATAGGATCAAATGTAGGTAGTTGTTTTAATTTTGACAAAATTATATTCCATCGGACCATGCAACGTTAAAGTTGCATAGTCCGATGATTTTGAGTTTCTGTTATTTCCCGAGATATAGATATTAGGTTGATCATTATAATCTACCTTACATTAGATTGAAGTAACTTTTATTTTAAATGGCTAACTTTTGAGATATTTGAAGTGCAAATGTTCAAAATTAATTTTGGCAAGCTTGCCAAAACTCTAACAGTACACCATAGTCTTATGCAGTAACAGGTTCTATTAAATTGACTCAGTATTCCCTTATATGTTATGACAAATGTTTAATAAGTACAGCAGTATCTAAGATAGATATGCAGAATCAAATCTAGATAAATATTTTCATTTTGAAAATTTGATGTTTTGATCGGACAATGCAGCTTTAATAGGATAGGGCAAGGACTGCTTAGCTCAGTGTCAGGATAATGTGACTGAGTGGGATATCGGGTCATGGCCGCCATGAGTTCGCAAAGACACAAATCAGTACCCATCCTGAAATAAGCTTAGATGTTGGCAGGACGTAAAACTCCAACAACCAACCAACCAACCAGCCAAGCTAGCGGTAATTACTGGACCGGAAGTGCTCTCATGGCGCTGCGTCCAATCTGCCAGTCTCGTTCTGCCACCGCCAGCGTCGCTAGTGTCGCCACTTGACCGTGACGTCACCGACCCGCGCCCTCGCGTGACGTCACGGCGATGTCGTCTGTGTGACAGATCCGTCCGTCTTCTCACGAGGCGGCGCTCTTATCGCAGCCACCAGTTGCGGTCCTCTGGCGGAAGTTCCTGTAGGTTCCTCTCACTCATGAAATTACCCGCGTCACCCCGCGCTGCATTTAGCGCCAGTCCACCCCCTGTCTACATCCTCCCCCCCCCCCCCCACTGACCCCCCACCTCCATCCACCCCCACCCACACCCACACCCACACTCACACATATCACACACACTCCACTGCCAGGACCACGATCATTACACGCTCGCTGTGATTAGTAAGTAAAGCCCCAGTCACACTATGGCTTGCCCCATGCTTGCGACCACTTCGCGACAATTTCGGACTAAAGAACCCACAGTCACCAGCAACCTCCTTGCGACCAAAGCAACCAATGACAATGGTCACCGACCTCCGGGTGACCATTGGGCAAGCATTTTGGTCACAAGGAGGTTTTCATTGCAGCAGCTGTAACCTCTTTGCGACAAAAATGGTCGCAAGGATGTCGGCAACCACTGAGGACCACTTTGCGACTACTTTGAAACCAGTTATGACCATCGTTCGACCACTTTGCATCCACGGTCGACCATTTTGTGACCACTTTGCGACCATTTGCAACATATTTGTGACCCACTCTTTTTTTTAGTTGAAAAGTGGTCACAAGCAGTCGCAAGCAGTAGTGTGACTGGGGTATAAATACCCGGGCACCATTCATTTGCTACGGTGGCTCAAGTTTAGGCACAAAGGTGAAGGATTGCTTTATTTGCTTGTTTGCTGTCGCCGTCTGTGACTGTGCACACTCATTGTGTATGTTTGTTGTTGTTTAACGTCTTAGCAACATCTAAGGTCATATCAGGATGGGTACCGACTTGTGACAGTGCGCACTCATGGCAACTTTATAGTGCTGCCCCACTGGAAGACCAGGCCACCAGCACCATGACCTGATATCCCACTCAGTCACATTATCCTGACACTGAGCCAACCAGTCTCGAACCCGCGACCCCACAATCTACCAACACGGGAGATGGACACTCTAACTCATTTGCCCATCCCGTCTGCTATCACACTCATAGTGAATGTACAGATGTGTTTGAGCCACTGGGAGACAGGACACTTGCCCCCACAATCCAATATCACGCTGAGTCATTATTATCCTGATGTTGAGCAAAACGGCTCTTGTTCTATTGATGTCAAACACCGGGCTATGTGATCATAGATACCAATTTTGTAAGTTAGTGGTTTGACTCGGTCTGGGTTCAAACTCATGACCTCTCACACAGAAAGCCAGCCAGCACCCTTACCATCGGGTCCAGTCCAAACTTATAGACCTGGCACACTACGACGTATCTCGCAGGCGTGCCGCCAACGCAGCAAAAAGTCGAGAAATGTCAAACATTTTGGCGCGGTCGGAAAAAGATCGATGTAAGGGCAGCGTATTAGTAGCGCGTGGCCAACGTGTGTTGACATGTGGTGAAACAAACCAAAAAGAGGTTGGCGCGCCATCCTGATATCACCTTAGATGTAGCTAGGATGTAAAACAACAAAGCAACAATTTGGCGCAACGTGTGGGAACGACCGTCACGCGCACGCGGCGTGTGCATACTGTTCGCATAATGTTATTCCAGCGCGTCCAACGGACCTCGACGTGCACCTAACATCCCCATAACGTCCGCAACCACACATTCACATGCATTGTCGGTCGTCGAAAGTTTTGTGCATGCACAAAACTTCCAATGCGCCATGACACGCGCCGGCGTTCCTCGCCGACCGTCGATGTCCATGAACGTGTACCGACGTGTACGGACGCACACATAACGCACGCGTAACACTTCACGACGTCTCCCGATGTTTCGCCAAAAACTGACAAATGTTGACGTGCGTTGGAGAGAAGCGTCGTAGTGTGACAGCCCTATAAAGATAGCTGAAAGATTCAGCCCTGTCCAGAGTAGGGATGAATAACAACGGAGCCTAAATCCGAACAAAAACTGCCTTGGTATGAATCAAGTATAACCAAGTTATGGAGGTCATTGTTCCAACAAGTGTTTATCTATTTTGGTACACAGGTAGGCAACATTAATAGGATGATTGCAATAGGATTTGTTTGTTTGTTTGTTGTTGTTTTACCTCCGAGCAACATCTCAGGTCATATCAGGATGGTTACCGACTTGTGACAGTACGAAATCATGGCGATTTTATAGTGTTGCCCCACTGGGAAATCAGGCCACCGGCACCCTGACTCGATATCCCACTCAGTCACATTATCCTGACACTGAGCTAACAGGCCCTTGCCCTATCCTAATAATGCCGAGCCCCAGGATAGGAAGCGACAAGTATCAATTTTTAAGTCATTGGTTAGACTCGACCGGGAACCAAACTCGCAAACTCTCGATCTTCCGCACGCGAGGCCTGTGCTCTAACGATTCGGCCACCGCGCCCGGTGATTGCAATAGGAAGACTAGGTAGCCAAGTGGTTAGCAAAATCAGCTGGAATGGCATAAGTATGGGCCTGCGTTCCACGTAGGGGAATGCTGCTGCTATTTGTTTGCTTGCAATTATCCATTCAAAAACTGCACATGATGCAGCAATATTATGCCGCAAACACATTTAAAAGAATACATAATTCTGCATGGGAAGGGCGCATGTAGAAATGGACAGGAATTAGCTGCACATTATTATATAGCGAATGGTAGACAGGAAGTGTGAACACTTATTTGTCTCTCACTTTTATTTTTGTTGGTACATTAATTGTCCCAAGCAGCGGAAATCCCAGTCACAGACGACTGGTCTTCCCCACTCCACTGCTGGTCGATAGAAAGCACAAGCCTACACTTTTACCGACCCAAGGGATTTTTAACCTCCCACACCACATAGACATGCTATGAGAGCAACAGGCCTTTGATGACGCTGTAAGTTATACACAGCGGCGGAAATCCAAATTGGCAGAGCTGGGGGCACGGGGAATTGAACCACCGACCCTCAGATTAGGAGTCTGACCTAGAAAACTGTGAGACACTCTAACCACTCCACCACAGAGAACACCACTATAGGAAGACATGGGTAGGTTAATTGAACTCGGAAGCCTATGTAGTGCAATGGCTAGTATATATATGCAGTACCAGTAGTCTGCACTGACCTCTCAGGCAAGGAGCCACATTGACAGGTGAATATAGTGATGCGATCAGGGAGCCTAGGTGGTGTGATGGTTAGCAGTCAGGCACAGAATGCAAGAAACTTGGGTTCTATTCCCACTCGAAGTGCAATATTTCTCATTTTCATCAGCCAGAGAACATTGGGGCCTCGACCAGAACCCGATACAAGCTATGTGTTGTATGGTTGTTGAACCTGCCTGTGTATATATATATATATATATATATATATATATATATATATGTGTAAATGCATTTCCTCTATGTATGTAATTGTAAGCATTAAATGACCATCTAAAATGCCTTCAATTCCAGGGGGTCGGGTGTAGGAGTCTACACTGATCTATGAGGCAAGGCGCCGCATAGACAGGCATAGATAGGGTGATGAAATCACAAAGCCAAGGTGGTTAGCACACAGATCCGGAATGCAAGACATGTGGGCTCGATTCCCACTCTAGGCGCAATATTTCTTAATGTTATCATCCACACAACACATGTATGTCGGAATGGCAGGAATGTAGGTTCGATCCTGTTCTATGCATGATGGTTTGTAGCCCATATCTCCCCCCTCCCGCCCCCCCCCCCCCCCCCCCACACACACACACAACGCAGCACCGGGCGCGATGGCTTTATCGGTAGAACGCGGGCCTCACGTGCGGAAGGTCGGGAGTTCGGGAGTTTGGTTCCTGGTCGAGTCAAACCAATGACTTTGAAATTGATGCTTGTCGCTTCCTAGCCTGGCGCTCAGCATTAGTACAATAGAGCAAAGACTGGTCGGCTCAGTGTCAGGATAAAGTGACTGAGTGAGATATCGGGTCATGGTGCCAGTGGCCTGATTTCCCAGTGGGGCAGCACTACAAAGCTACCATGACTGCACACTGCCACAAGTCGGTGCCCATCCTGATATAACCTTAGATGTTGCTAGGACGTAAAACACACCGCAGCACCACTGACTTGGATTGTACACGCTGGCCATCGTCTTCACCCTGACCCGGTCCTTTCAGCTCATCAGACCTGCCTTACTTGACCACTTACACGCATCAGTAGATTGCCTGACCACCAGATTCTCCCAGGAGTCCAAACTAGTCGTCTATCTTTATCTCACCAATAATAATTCAGAACGCTGAACCAAACACACAAAAAAGGAATCATGGTTAACAACAAATGGTATAACAGAAACAGAGTATAACAGAACAATAATACTAATAGACCCCCCCCCCCCCCCCAACAACAAAAAACACCAAAAAACACCTCCCCCTAAAATAACTCAAACACAAAGAAAACAACTAACAACCACTCAACAAAACCGAAATAAAAACAACAATCACATCTGTCGTGGGGGCTGATGAAAATGGGAAATATTGTGCCTCGAGCGGGACTCGAACCCACATCTCTTTGCATTCCGGGCCAGTGTGCTAACCACTTTCACCACCTAGGCTCCCTGATGTCACCACACTACCCACGCCTACATGTCTATGCAGCTCCTTGCCTGAGAGGTCAGTGCAGACCACTACACTCGTCCGCCTGGAATTGTAAGTCTTTTAATGCATACAATTACGTAGATACAGGCAGTGCACTTACACATACACAGGGTAGGTTCAACAACTATACAGTGCATAGCTTGTACAGGATCATGGTCACGGCAACCAGTGTCATGGGGGGTGATGAAAATGGGAAATATTGCGCCTAGAGCAGGATTCGAACCCACATCTCTTTGCATTCCAGGCCAGTGAGCTAACCATTACACCACCTAGGCTCCCTGATGTCACCACACTACCCACGCCTACCTGTCTATGCGGCTCCTTGCCTGAGAGGTCAGTGCAGACCACTACAACATCTTAGAGACATGATGTACTCTAAATGATGATAGTGTTCAAATAAACTGAATAGTCCGATGAAAACATCAAATTTGTTCAAGCAAAACACTTACCTGGATTTGATTCTAAATACCCTAATTATATACCGATGCACTTATTGAGCATTTGTTGCGGCCCAGAAAGGAATACTAGGCAATTTAATAGAACCCTTTATTGGTGAAGGCTATGGTGTCAGAGATTTGGAGTGCTTAGCAAAATTAACGCTGCATGTTTGCACTTCAAACAATTCCAAAGCACTTTCAAAGTAATATATTTATATTTAACTAAACAAATAACGGAAACTCAAGACAATCGGACTGTGGAACTTTAAATAACGGTGCAAAAGAAATATCTTGTGAAATGGAAAGAAAGCACGGGAATATTGCACCAGGGCAGACGACATTGATTTACAGAGCATTCAGCGCGCGGGCTTTAATCGGAAAGCTACTGGAGGAGGCACTGGCAAGATGGATGACCACCTGGTGAATTAAAGCTGCATAGTCCGATGAAAACATCAAATTTTCAAAACCAAAATAATTATCTAGATTTGATTCTACATATCTACCTTACATACTGATGCACTTATTAAGCATTCACCGGCACATAGAAGGGACTACTGAGTCAATTAATAGAACCTGTTAGTGTTACTGCAGAAGCCTAAGGTGATAGAGTTTTGGCAAGCTTGCCAACATTAATTTAGCATGTTTCCATTTCAAATATTTCAAAAGTTTGCAATTTAAAATAAAAGTTACTTCAAACTAAAGTGACCTAGATTATAATGAACAACCTAATATGTTCATCTCAGAAAATGAGAGAAACTCAAAAGCATCGGACTATGCAACTTTAAGAAGCTGTCACCCGTATGTACCAACATAATTCAGCACTGATCTAAATGCAAATTAAATACTGAATTCGAAGTCTGTAAGCCTGTAATAAAGGGTCATTGTTTGAAACTGGGCACTAAAGAATGTCATGGAAACCAACTTGTTTGTCATTTGGTAATAGACTACATCACGGTTCCGACTGCGCATGCGCTGAAAACGGCCGTGGGAGCAAAGCAAAGGCGTACGGCCATTGACTTTGCCTATACGCGCATTGAAAAATGTCAGTTTTATTCAAAATTAATAGAAATCCCAAACCTTAACCTTATGAATCTAATATAATCTTTTTGTTAAACATGTTTTCTATATGTATTCCAAGCGGTTTGTCTCGAGGTGGTGTGGTTTTATCAATATTTTACTTTTTCTGTATGGAGATTGCTCACTGCCATTGACAATGCATTGAGTACTCTGGCTATGGCTCTAACACTAGTCTGAGTGCCTAGATCTTTCTAAATCTAAATGCACATGGCATAAGATGTGCTGATTATATTGATGTAAATGCAATGCTGGATAAAAGATTAATATCTTAATTTATTATATATATTTTTTTAGTATTCTATGTTTCAAACAAGAGCTGAGATGAGCTGAAACTAACACATTTCATAGCTGCACACAATGTATTAGCATGTGCCATGTGCTTTTGGGGGGGTTGTTTTGCTCTGACCCATCCCACAATGTACCGCGCCGCTGGAACCGTGATGTAGTCTATTGTTGTTTTAGGTCACAGCAACATCTAAGGTTATATCACGACAGGAACCGGGCGCGGTGGCCTAATCGGTAGAGCGGAGCCTCGTTTGCGGAAGATCGGGAGTTCGCTTCCCGGACAAGTCAACCAGCACCCTAACCCGATATCCTACTTAGTCATATTATCCTGACCCTGAGATAACCAGTCCTTGCCATATCCCATTAATGCCGAGCGCCAGGCTAGGAAGCGACGAGAATCAATTTTGTAAGTCATTGATTTTACTCGACCAGGAATCAAATTCCCGACCTTCCGCAGAGGAAACCTGCGCTCTACCGATTCGGCCAACCGCACCCAGCCATTCGGGGCATCTCCGCAGAAATGAACGAATGAACCTTTTGTAGAGACAGATGGCCGCCGATGCCCTTTCTGGATCCGGTCGGTCCTCTGTCATTATGCAGATCCAACGATTGGACAGCCCGGCGCTATGAAGATAATTCGATGGACTGCCTATTTCACGCCTGACTGCGCCGCCCTGCCATGATCAGTGCGAGTTTGGGGTCTTTCACCCTAGCCATTCCTGCGGACTTTTCGGGAAGAAGGCTCCATCTGGTTGCGATGGTGCGTAATCATGGTGATTTCATAGTGCTGCCTGAATTGTTTACAATCAATAAGCCCTTAATCGCGAGGGTAGGTGGGGCACTGCAGATTATATTGCAACCAGTTTTCCCCATTTTACCTTGTTCTCAACGGCCCTCTGGGACTTGCTAAACTCATGGCCTCGCCATTCAGTCCCTGATGTTGTCTTCCCACCTCTTCCTTTGTCTGCCTTGTCTTCTTCTGCCTTTCACTGGTAGGCATGACCCAGCATCTTAGTCACTTGCACTGGACCAGATGGGGTGGCTGAATAAGTTGAGCGTCCGTCTCCTGTTTTGGGAGATTGGGAAATCCAAACCAATGGGTTTGTGGGTTTGAACCCTTGTTGAGTCAAAACAATCACTTAAAAAGGTATACTCATCACTTCCTAGCCTGGCGCTCAGCATTATTAGGATAGGGCAAGGACTGGTTGGCTCAGTGTCAGGATAATGTGACTGAGTGGGATATCAGGTCATGTTGCTGACGGCCTGGTCTCCCAGTGGGGCAACACTATAAAGTCACCATGAGTATGCACTGTCACAAGTGGGTACCCGTCCTGATATGACCTGACATGTTGCTAGCACGTTAAACAATAACAAACAAACACTTGCACTGTCTGAACACTAAGAGAACCAGTCCTTGTCCTATCGTCGTGATGCTGAGTGCCAGACAAGATGATGAATGATAAGTATGGATTTGGTAAACCTTTGATTTGACTCAGCCAAGAATTGACCCGATGAACTCTCTAGGGGGGGTGCTAGCAACCTGCGAGAACGCCTGGTAATACCTGTTGCAGTTCACCCAACAGTGACCCAATGGGTTGACCACATTTTATTTTGTTTCGTGGGTTCAACATTTTGCATTCCAGTGGAATAACATCTTTTTACAGGATCGACTGTTGCTTTTTATTCAGTCAACAGCGATGTTTTGTATTTAAAGTGATTGTTGTGGGTTTGTTATCCTACCTTTTAAATTTTATATTAAAGTTACACATACATAACATAAAGATAAACACTAACACAATAAAGAGAGTCCCTTCTGTGAAATACCTAGGTATAATTCTAGATGAAAACCTCAACTGGGAAGAACATATTGATAACTTAGGTATAATTCTAGATGAAAACCTCAACTGGGATGAACATATTGATAACTTAAATAATTCAATAATTAAAATGGCTAACTCATTTAAAATAATCAGATGACGGGTACATGAGGAAAATAAAAAATTACTATACTATGCTTACGTTTACTCCAAAATCCAGTATGGTATAAAGGTCTATGGGAGAGCCAAATTATCAACCCTAAAAAAGGTACAGACACAGCAAAACAGAGCCTTGAACATACTGTATAGCAAAGACTATTTCACCCCAACTAAATCACTTCATAAAGACCTGGACTTACTTATCGTAACTGACATTTATAAAATATACATTGCAAAATTTGTTTACAAGCAAAAGAATGGCCTCGTCCCTGAAATATTTGATAATCTCTTCAAAGAAAACAATCAGGTCCATTCTCATAACACACGACAGATAAATAACATGCATCACAAACACACTAGAAACAAATATGGCAAGATAACAACTGAAAACCAAGGAACCAATATCTGGAACTCAATACCAGTAGATATTAGAAACCTTAAAACTTTGAAAAACTTCTGTAGAAAACTAAAGACAAGCTATCTCAATGCATACTAAATCGATTACCAGTAAAGAATATATATAATAGGATATAGTTGTTATTAACTAGTCGCATAATTTAAAATATCAAGTGGCTATGGCAAAGAACATAAGATTTATCCCTATTAACATACATGCAAAATAACTACTGATACTGCATGTAAGTACATGAATCCATGGCACAATATCCATATAATATTCCTATCATTACTTTGTTGTTTACTAACTGTGAAGAGATGCATCAGTATATCATCATAATCATTAGTTAAAAATGTAGCTTAAGTTTAATAATTTGTTATTGTCATGACTTGTTGATTCACATCATGGAGAACAGCTAGATAAGCATCGCTTTTCTGGGATCCTTTCTGTCTGTAAGGAATTTGTATGCATTTATTGTATCACCTCAGTTTATTGTAAAGATACCTTGCAGAGAGTTAAAATAAAAGAATTGACACATTAATTTGTAGTTATCTGCTACGTTCCTTTACAGTTGATGTAATATTCTGCCGCCTTTGGAATTATCTGGATGCATCTCTCTGTGGATTCATCAGAGGATTACTCGAGATGCAATGAATTCTGGTTCTTGCTTTCTGATTTTCTGTTAATGGGGTACAATCGTGGAATAACATTCCAGGTGGCGCTGCGACGCAAGTCGGGCCATAGTGGGCATAATAGAGTGGAAAGCAGTACATTGGTATTTGTTTGGTTGTGGTGGTGGTTGTGGGGGGGGGGGGGGGGCGAGTTAGGGGTGGAATAGGTGTGTGGTGGTGGGGTGGTGGTGGGGGTTGGGAGGGGGGGGGAGGTAGGGGTTGAGGGTGTGCATGGTTGGGGTAGGTGGTGCGGTGGGGGTTGAGGGTGTCTAGGGGGGTGTAGGCGTGTGTGGTGGGGGGTTGAGGGGGTGTAGTGGGGTTGAGGGGTGTAGGAGGGTTTGTGGATGTGGTGTACGTGTGGGTATGGTGGCGTGGTGCATGGTGGTTGTGTGGTGCGCGGGAGGGGGGGGTGGTGTTTTGTGTAGTGGATGTGTGTGTTAGATGATGTAGCGGGGTGCTGAGTGATTCGCGGTGCTTGTAGTGGTGGGGGATTTAGGGGTGTGGTGGGGTTGTAGGCGTGTGTGCTGAGTGGGTACGGGGGGAGAGGGGTGTAGGGGGGTGGGGTGTAGGGGGGTGGTGGAGCCTTAGGTATGTGACGGGTGTATGTGGTGGGGTTTATGGATGTGGTGGGGTGTAGGTGTGTGTGGTGGCATGAGTGGTTGGGGTGTAGGCAGGAATGGTGGGGGTGTAGGTGTAGGTATGTCTGGAGGGTGTGTAGGGTGTGTATGGTAGAGGTGTAGTGGATTGTGGTCAAGGTGTAGGGGTGTCTTGCAGAGCAGCACCTCACAATCTTTAGCATCCCTAATCCCCACCACACACCTACACCCCCACACAGCCGGAAACCCCCACCCATACACCCTACCACACACACCTATATCCCAACCCCTGCACCTCTACCCCCAATACCCCCTACACCCCTCCACACACACCTAAACCCACCACCACAAACACCTACACCCCCACCACACTCCTAAACCCCCATCACACCCCCTCACCACACACCTACACCCCTACCAGACACCTACACACACCACCCACACACACCACAACTACACCACCACACCTACACAACCACACACACACCTACACCATCACCACACATACCTACACCTCAATCACACACACCTACACCCCTACCACACCCCCAACCACACACCTACACCCCCACCGCACACACCACCACACACCTACACCCCCATTAAACACCTACACCCCCACCACATCCGCCCACCACACACCTACACCACCAACATACACACCTACACACTCAATCAATCAATCAATAGTTCCATCCTCTAGTCGAGGGTTGGATGCAATGGTTCTCCACTTGTCCCGATGTTGTGCTGTTCTGATAGACTGTGAATAATTCAAGCCTGTCCACTGTGAAATATTTGTAAACCATGATGTTCTTGGTCTCCCTCTCCCTCTGCTGCCATTCACCTTCCCTTCCAACAATGTACGGTATATTGAACTCTGACGAATGATGTGGCCAAAATAAATAAGTTTCTTTGTCTGTATAGTGGCAAACAAGCTTTTCTTATTTTTAATTTTTCTGAGAACTTCTTTGTTGGTGATCTTCTTTGTCCATGATATTTTCATCATCCTTCGATAAGTCCACATCTCAAATGCTGCTAAACGTTTGTACATTTTCTTAGAGATTGTCCATGTCTCTGCCCCATACATTAGAGTAGACCACACATAACACTGAAGAATACGCTTCCTTGTTTGTATTAATATCTTACTTGATGTTAACACTCTATACATTTTGGAGAATGTTGTTCGGGCTATTGTTATCCTTCTTTTAATTTCTTCCTCACATCTCCCATCATTTGTAATCTTTTGTCCGAGATATATGAATTCGGATACTTGTTCTATGTTTGTGCCATCTATGGTTATATTGACATTTGGTTTATCTGTCTTTTTACTTATAACCATTGTTTTGGTCTTCCTGGCATTCATCTTCATGTTGAATAGTATTCCAGCTTTATTGATTCTATTCACTATATCTTGTAGGTTTTTCTCACTGTCTGCTAGTATTACACTGTCATCGGCATATCTAAGATTGTTGATGTTCATGCCACCTATTGTCACTCCCTTGCAATCTTCAATGTGTCTGAAAATCATCTCTGTGTACAGGTTAAATAGACATGGTGACAATACACACCCCTGTCGAACTCCTCGTTTAATCATAACTTCATCCGATAGGCCCTGCTCCATTTTTATAAATGCACGTTGTGTCCAGTATAAGTTCACAATTAGTTTAATGTCTTTGCCATTGACACCAATATCTTGTAAACATTTGATTAACAGTTCATGATTGACTCGGTCGAAGGCCTTCTCATAGTCAATAAAGCAGGCATAAACATCCTGGTTCACTTCACAATAACGTTCACAAATCATTCTCATATTGAAAATCCCTTCACGTGTACCTCTTCCAGATATAAACCCACTTTGTACGTTACTGATTTGTTCTTCAATTTTCTGTCTGTTTCTCAGTAAAATTATTTTCAGGATCATCTTCAACATATGACTCATCAGGCTTAGTGTTCTGTACTCAGTACACAATGTTGGTTTTAGCTTCTTTGGGAGTCGTACAAATATGGATTCATTCATATTCAATGGTATAAATCCAGTCTCATAGATGTCAGTTACTAGCTTATGAATGATTTGAATCCCCACTTCATCTAGTCCTTTTATCATTTCTGATGTTATCTGGTCACTTCCAGGAGCCTTACCTGCCTTTAGATCATTGATAGCCTTCTCAACCTCTGATACTAATATAATATTCCCATCTTCTTTCTCAATTGTGGGTGGGTTCCCTCTGTCATCATTGTATAGTTCGTTTACATATTCTTCCCATCTGGACTTTATTTCATCTTCTTCAAAGAGCATTTTGCCGTCTTTGTTCTTGATACATTTACTGCTTCTCTGTCTGTATCCTTGACCTGTTATCTCTTTCACTTTCTTGTGCATCTCTCTTGAACGATGTTGAGACTCAAGTTGTTCCACTACTTCACACTTCTTATTCCACCATTCATCTTTAGCTTTTTTGCATTCATCTTCTATTTCATTCTTCAGGTGTTTGTATTTAGGTGGATCAGTGGTTTTCACTTTCTTCCTTTCTGCCATCTTTTCTAGTATGGTTTGCGTCATCCATGATTGCTTTGTCTCTCGTTTTTTATTTGGTAACACCTCCTCTGCTGACTTGACCATGCTTTCTCTGAGAGCTTCCCATTCCATTTCAATGTTGTTATACTCTCTCTGAGGAGTTTCTTCATTCATCAGTACACTGAATTTGTTATGAACAGAGACATTATACTTAGTTCTGTATTTTGCATCTTTTAACATGTTCATATCCATTTGAATGTTGTTTTTAATTTTGTTCTGCTGTTTCAATTTCACTACCATACTGATTACTACTGGATTATGATCCGAACATATGTCAGCACCTGGATATGTCCTTGCCTGTTTGATACAATTTCGATATCGTTGGTTGACAAGAATGTAATCGATCTGCACACTCACCACATCCTTAAACCCCCACCACACCCCTAAACCCCCACCACACACCTACACCCCCACCACACACCTACACCCCCACCACACCCCTAAACCCCCACCACACACCTACACCCCCACCACACACCTACACCCCCACCACACACCTACACCCCCACCACACACACCTACACCCTAAGCACACACACATACACCCTCACCACACCCCTAATCCCTCACCACCTATTGGCTCCAGTGCATAACCATGTCGGTCCTTGGCCCGAGTTGCGTCGCAGCGCCACCTATCGATTCCCGTGGATTTGTCTGACCCCATTCAGAATGCGACTAGGAACTCCATAGTATGGACCGTAGATGAACTAAAATGACCGGAAGTGACGTCATATCTCACGCAAGACGAGAGAGATTCGGCGAGCACACGGCAGGTGGCGACAACGGGAAGGTGGAGTTGAATCTGTAGAGGGCAGTGTCGCGGTTTTAAATCTCCGCTGGTTTAAAACCTACACCTTTGCCCTGCACATGCGTCAAAATCAAACGGCGCTTTAAAACTGCAGTGTGTCATGGTCTTAATAGTTCACTGGTTTAAAACCTACACTTTCGCCCTGATTGTTTTTAGCATTTGGGAGGGGGAATTATTTTAATTATTGTTTTATATATTTTCTGACATCATTGTTTGCGCCTTTTGGCTTCGTCCGAGTACTCAATAATTTATCAGGAGTTCTACATTCTCTGTGCGGGCCTGAAATCTTATTAGCCAAGGAGACTGTTCGGTCGTTATTGTAGTGACAACATAAACTGTTTTAATCTTAACATAAACTGTCTTACTCGACGGTCTTAATCTGGCGGAAATGATGTCATTGTAGTGAATATTTGACAGCATAAACTGTCTTAATCTTAACATAAACTGTCTTACTCGATCGTCTTAATCTGGTGGAAATGTCATTCGATTTTGACGCATGCGCAGGGCGAAAGCATAGGTTTTAAACCAGCGGAGATTTCAAACCATGACAGCGGCACCGTCACTTCCTTGTCGCGTGCAAATTACCAATGTTACCGCAGCAACATGAAGATAGATAACAGATTAAACCCTGCCAAGAGTAGGGGTGAAGAACAACCGATTAGAAAAGGGAAAAGCTGGGTAAATGAAATGAGTACACCCATACTAAATTGAAGAAGGCAAATAGACTGGATGGCCAAATGAGTTGAGTGTCTGTCTCCCGTGTTGGTAGATTATGGTATCATGGGTTCGATCCTGGTCAAGTCAAACCAGTGACTTTAAAATTTACACTTGTCGCTTCCTAGCCAGGCACTCAACATTATTAGGATAGGGCAAGGAGCACTAGAATGAGGATGACAAATTTTCCGCGATTGAAATTTCCCCTGCTTAAACAACTAATGTCCCAAAAGAAATATACATATGTTCTTCACCCACCTCTTTATATTCACCCACTACTTTAGGAGGAATAATTTAATAAATAATGAAGATTAATCGACCTTTTAGGGGGGGGGGCGGTAAAACAGTTTATTCATCAGAATATACATTTTGTCAGCGCCGAGGCACTGGTTTTAGTCATTTACATTACATTGTAAATAGGTAGATAAGCGGGTACTTAGATAGGGCATATTAGTAGATTCTGAAGGCGGTTAGTGGATTAGCCATAATAAGTTCAGTGTTATGGGATAAGATGGTGGGTCACTGCAAAACCTGCGTTGCTATTATGGTATAGATGAGGTAAGTAATTGAGTGAGGGGTGGGGGGGGGGGACGAGGAGGGAGGGAGGGGGGAGCAAGGCAGGGCACAGGATCCACGCTATGGTGCTTGTTCAAGGGCCTGCCTATCATGGATAATTCTGACTAATCTTGTTTTAACCATTAGACAGTTGGTCAATAGAAATCCCGAGCCTACACTTTTAGCGACCTAAGGGATTTTAACCTCCCACACAACATAGACATGCTATGAGAGCAACTGGCCTTTGATGATGGTCATGGCAACCAGTGTCGTAGGGGGTGATGAAAATGGGAAATATTGTGCCTAGAATGGGACTCGAACCCACAACTCTTTGCATTCCGGGCCAGTGCTCTAACCATTACACCACCTAGGCTCCCTGATAACACCATACTACCCACGCCTACCTGTCTATGTGGCTCCTTGCCTGAGAGGTCAGTGCAGTCCACTACAATACCAAATCAGCTTTACTCATTTTTTCTAATGGGTTCTTCTTCGCTCCTACTCGGCGTAAGGCTGCATCTTTTATCTGCATGAACAATGCTAAGGATTTGTTTGTTAGAATTAATATCAGAGAAATTGTTTCACCGATAGTTGTATGTCTGTGTTTGTACATATTACATAATCTATAATCATATGCCATATAGATGAACTACCTAGGTGTCCTCTGAACTACTTATGTCCAATGCAATGTAAATGGCCAGAAGACCAGTGGCTCGACGATTACAAATATAAGTTCTGATGAATATACTCTTTTGATCAAAAACAAAATAATGTAAATATATTTATTATATATTTTATTATTGGTATATAAATGGGCGGAACAGCCTGAATTTATTATTTATTATTCTTCGCTTATATTTATTTATTCGCTGCGGGGGACCTTGTATAGGTGCTTGTGGTGCCCTCACCGTCACCAACTAGTAGACATCATACACTACAGGAATTTTAACTTAAAAAATTGATACTTGTCGCTTCCTAGCCAGGCGCTCTGCATTATTAGTACAGGGCAAGGACTGGTGTGCTCAATGTCAGGATAATGTGACTGAATGGGATACCAGGTCATGGTGCCGGTGGCCTGGTTTCCCAGTGGGACAGCACTATAAAGTCACCATGAGTGTGCACTGTCACAAGTCGGTACCCGTCATGATATGACCTTAGATGTTGCTAGGATATAAGACAACAACAAACAACTAACTTTCTGTTACCGGTAGGGTTATTTATTGCATGGCCAAGAGCCTCCTATTATATATATATATATATATATATATGTATATGCTGTATAATAATTATATGAGTATAATAACCCAGAATTCCATACTCTCTCCTCACATCCACACACCAGTAATTGGGTGGGGGAGCCTCAGGCTATTCATCTACTATTCCAACCTGTTCAACCTCAGGTCCGATGGCGGCATGACCACTCGCATCTGCTCATTAACCTAATTCACTTCCCACCAACAATTTATATAATTATGCTATTTAATTTGTTACGCGAAAATGATATAATTTACAGATCGCCATCTTATATATATATATATATATATATATATATATATATATATATATATATATAAATATATATAAATATATATATACATATGGGTCAGGATCACGAAAGGAGGCCAATTGGTGGAAGTTGTCGGCGTCGAGCATGGATGTCGCCGTCGATCGGCATAATTATAGTTTAGCATTCACAGAGATGTTGGAAAGTCCTTAAATTTATACTGAATGTATAGGTCGAGAAAATACAACAACCTTATTTGTTTCTAGGATAATTTAATATAGAACAAAGAAATGCACAAGACTTTAAATATTGCGACGCCAACATCTATTAAAGTTGTCGGCATCGATCATTGGATGTCGGCATCGATCGGTATAATTATAGTTTAGCATTGACAGAGATGTTGGAAAGTCCTTAAATGTATACTGAATGGATAGGTCGAGAAAATACAACAACCTTATTTCTTTCTAGGATAATTTAATATGAAACAAAGAAATGCACTACACTTTTAAGAATTGTGACGCCGACATCTTCACTTGACCGCCGATTTGCCCGTTTTCGTGAGGCTGACTCATATATATATATATATATATGCCATATTCCCTCATTTACTTGCTGCTGGCTAACCACAAAGCTTACATCCCCAGCCCGACCTACGTACGGCTGTTTTTGAGGTTATCCATAAGTAGTGTCCCAGTATTCAGGAAAGAGATGGTAACAATCTGAAACAGAGTTGCTAGGAATCGGAACAGCAGCTTCCACTTATACTTTCTTTGTATACTCAGTATGTGGAAGTTGTGGGAATGTGCAACTTACATTGCTAATGGATGGCGGTGATGCGGATTCCGAGGGACACCAGTTTGCGAGGGACACTTCCATTCAAATGCATTGTTAACGGCCGTGAGCAAATCTTCATACAGAAAAAATCAAATATCTCTAAAATTACACCACCTAGAAACAAATCGCTTGGTACACATATAGAAAACATCTTTACCATAAATACTATATTAAATTTATAAGGTTAGGGTTCTTGAATTCTATTAATTTGGAATAAAACTAACGTTTTGCACTGCGCGTACCGTCAAACTCAAGGCACTGGCAATGGTCGTGAGCAATGTTCATACAGAAAATACAGATGAAGTCAAATATCTCTCAAATTACACCATCTAGAAACAAATCGTTTGGTACACATATAGAAAACATCTTTACCAAAAACATTATATTAAATTTATAAGGTTAGTGATGATGCTGTTCGATTTTGACGCATGTGCAGAATCGATGCATCCCTCGCAAACTGGTGTCCCTCGGAAACCGCAACACCGCCATCCCTTATGCTAGGTAGCGAGACCCCTGTATGTGCTCTTTAATGCCTCGTACAATTCTGTTATATGTGGGGAATTCCGAGAAGCTGTGAACAACATTTTCGGTTTCCATGTTATATTGTTAATGATGTTGCCTTCTTGTTGGGGTGTTGCAAGTCAAATAGTTATTGTTGAGTCTGTATATTAATTACGCTAGCAATAATACATGTATTTAATCAGTTAATGTATCCGACAAAATGTATTGAACATATGCTGGTATGATTTTGTGTGAAAATGAAAATATGAAAATGTGCATATCAACCGTACATGTACCCAAACTTTTTTTTTCAAAAGCACTTCTTGTAAGAAACAATTTTTGGTTTAACTCTTATCAATAACATCTTGTTTAACCATTGTCTTTGATATGAAAATAGAAGGTACACCAACAATAGTAACGCTGTCCACTATGATAGAGTGTAGTCGACTGCACCTCATTCCTAAATACACCGAGGTGGCCCCATCTAACGGGAAAGAGTTACCCTGGGCCTTGTGCTGCCACCTGTCGTCTAAGGCCAAACTCATTAAGATGGTGGCTCTCTGGTGACGCAGTTTCAGCGCCCGGTCAGTTTCAGCGGCCCGTATAGACTCAAACTCAAGGCATTGTCAATGGTCGTGAGCAATCTTCATACAGAAAATACAGCAAAAGTGAAGTATCTCTAAAACTACACCACCTATTAACAAATCGCTTGGTACACATATAGAAAACATCTTTACCAAAAAGACTGTATTCAATTTATAAGGTTAGGGTTCTTGATTTGTATTAA
Organism: Branchipolynoe longqiensis; assembly: GCA_030323885.1. Lineage (NCBI taxonomy): Eukaryota > Metazoa > Annelida > Polychaeta > Phyllodocida > Polynoidae > Branchipolynoe > Branchipolynoe longqiensis. Next base: position 23,362,251 of record CM059190.1, on the reverse strand, counting down.
TTTTGAATAAAACTAAGGTTTTACACTGCGCGTACCGTCAAACTCAAGGCATTGTCAATGGTCGTGAGCAATGTTCATATAGAAAATACAGAAGAAGTCAAATATCTCTCAAATTACACCATCTAGAAACAAATCGTTTGGTACACATATAGAAAACATCTTTACCAAAAACATTATATTAAATTTATAAGGTTAGTGACTATGATGTTAGATTTTGACGCATGCGCATGAAACTGACCGGGCACTGAAACTGACCGGGCGCTGAAACTGTGACACCGGGTATTACCTAATGTCAATACAGCGACAAATTACAAATACTGTATGAGAGAGAGAATCAGGGACACAGCACGACACAGAGAGAAAGAGAGAGAGGGAGAGAGAGAGAGAGGGGGGGGGGATGTCAACTGTGAAAGCGAAAGTATTTTCCACAGCCCGGTGTTGCAGTTTCCGCGGTACACCAGTTTGCGAGGGACACATCGCTTCTGCGCATGCGTCAAAATCGAACAGCATCGTCACTAACCTTATAAATTTAATATAATGTTTTTGGTAAAGATGTTTTCTATATGTGTACCAAACGATTTGTTTCTAGGTGGTGTGGCTTTACAGATATTTCACTTTTTCTGTATTTTCTGTATGAACATTGCTCACGACCATTGACAATGCCTTGAGTTTGATGGTATGCGCAGTGCAAAACGTTAGTTTTATTCAAATTAATAGAAATCCAGAACCCCAACCTTATCAATTTAATATAGTCTTTTTGGTAAACATGTTTTTTATATGTGTACCAAGCGATTTGTTTCTAGGTGGTGTAATTTAAGAGATATTTGACTTTTTCTGTATGAAGCTTTGCTCACGGCCATTGACAATGCATTTGAATGGATGTGTCCCTGGCAAACTGGGGTGCCGCGGAAACCGAAACACCGGCCATTACTGACTCATGCCCCCCCCCCCCCGCCCCACCCCCGCCCCACCCCCCGCGCCTCTCCGCCGCTCATGATGGCACCGCTGTGAAAAGCGGTGACTAAGCCGATGTTTCGACATGTGCAATCTGTCTATGTAGGAGAGCGCGCGTTCACCTCACTTCCGGTTGACGCGGTGAAAACAAAGATTGATGACAGCAGTGCTTTTTGTTTTATTTACATTCTCATATGCTCCTAAATAACATTATTTCAACCCCCGAATGAATATTCATGGTTCTAAATAACATAATTAGATGGTAGCAAAATATGAGAACTAGATCGTAGCAGTGATTGAGTCAATAGAATTGCGCTTTTTGTTGTATTTACGTTCGCAATAACGCCGCCGATTAGGCGGTGGCGCCCACCTAACACAAAAAGTCACACTGACGTCAGTATAACGTTATTGAATGTTACAATAATGTTATAGAGGGAGTGCACGTGCCGTCATCACTCAGCGGTTAGCCATCTTGGATTACACTTAATACCACCTATGGCGACCCCTGTCTTATACCAATAACACTACGTCCACCACTGGGCCTACTTGTAGTCAGGGCTGCCGAAGTATGTGGCGCCACCTAGGGGGTACTGCCTGAACCTGTCTAATTCTTTGACAAGAGCATCTAAAGTGCTCTTTAGCAAAGATATGAGGCTACATGATTAATCAAATACTTCCCCTCCATCAAAAAAACCCTTTCCCCCAGCCTTTGAGGGAAAACTGCTCAAAACAGTGGCAAATAAACCAACAAATCAGTAAATAAACACAATGTAAGCACTTCCAAGCCTTTCATATGTAATCCAATATGGCCACCGGAAGTTGACTTGTGACGTCATTACACCCCATCTATAAAAAACGTTATATGAACATTATTTTGTATGGAGTAAATAATGTTATATAACATTATAGATACATTTTTTAACATCACTATGACGTTTCCGTTTAACGTTAGTGCAACGGTTTTTAACATCAGTAGGATGATTTTTATAACATTTGATAACTCTTTTAACCCCCTTTGAGTGATTTGATGAAGATTTTTTAGAGGAATATGTGCTCGAAATCATGAAAACAAGACCTAAATTGTAGCTAGAGAACTCTCCTTTTGGGGAAGTCAAAGGTAATGTCTACCACAAATCATGACACTGGAGGAGTAAACTCCAATTAAAAAAAAAATCAGCTTAATATCCTAGAGATGCATGCACCTCATATCAGATATTAAGATGATAAGACACTAATCTTGGCTAAAAAGTTAGGCTAAGAGGTGATGCCTACAGCGCAAAACCAAAGCAGTCCTCACTAAAACACTTCTGAAATGAAAATGGTGTTTCATGAGCACTGGCAGGCATTTGTAACTTCTGACTCTCTACTGACCTGTTCTGAAAGCAACCGTATTACACCTCACCTATGTTTGTTAGTTAGGCACATTTTAACATCCTTCTCAACCATATCTTTATACCGCTTAGACAGCTACAACCAAGCATAAATGGGATCCATCGATGGTCAGTTCTGAACGGTTTCAAATTTTCCAAGACCAAAACAGTCTGCATGCACTTCTGCCTGCCGGCTAGAATGCATGCGGAACCGGAGCTGACCCTGGTTGAGAAAACCAAATTTCTGGGCCACATTCTCAATGCAAAACTGTCTTTTGTGCCACATATAAAGTACCTGAAAACAAGATGCCTGAAAGCGCTAGATATTCTGAGGGTGCTGTCCAGCTCAGAGTGGGGAGCAGACAGAGATGTTCTGCTCTCCGTGTACAAAACCTTGGTTCGGTCACGAGTGGATTACGGCAGCATAGCATACGGTTCCGCAAGGAAATCATATATTGGGCTGCTAGACACGATCCACCACCAGGGACTGCGCTTGGCCCTTGGGGCCTTCCGCACCTCACCGGTTCAGAGCCTCTATGTCGAAGCCAATGAACCATCACTTAACAACAGGAGAATCAAACTGGCCATGCAATATGTAGTCAAGATAAAAACTAATGCATTAAATCCTGCACCCAATTGTCTATTCGAACAACATGACAAATCCAGGTATGAAGCCGGGCCGAATTACATCCGGCCACTGAGGCTCCAAATGAAACCTCATTTGGAGGCCTTGGGCATGGATTTGGACGTGTTGGAGGATGCCAAACTCCGAGAACATCCCCCGTGGTTGTTGAGAAACCCATCAGTTATCCTCCGACTCACGGAACTGAGGAAGTCTAGGACACATCCACTCGAGTACCAAGGACTGCATGCAGAGATTCAAGGCCAGTTTGCAGACCACCTCTCCATATACTGCCGATGGGAAAGATTTGGCCTACGTTTGCCCGATCAGAGCTAGATTTTGACTGCAGAAGCCCAAGCACTCCTTCTCGCGTTGGAGTGTATTGAGGTATCCAACCACACTAACTATGTTATATACAGTGATTCGTTCTCTTGCCTCCTGGCTGTTGCTGGACTGAAAACGAATCACTCTATTCTAGCAACGGTCATATATAAAATGAACCAACTGACAACGGATGGGTATGACATCCACCTGTGCTGGGTGCCTGGCCATGCCGGCATATAAGGAAACGAACGAGCTGATCAGGCTGCGAAGAAGGCCCTGAACTGTGATCTTGAACCGTGTCTGATCCCTCACTCTGATCTGAAACCACTAATAGCCACCCACATAAAATCTAAATGGCAACATGAGTGGGATGAAAACATTAATAAACTTAAAGAAATTGAACCATCTGTGGGAAAGCCACCACAGACTCATGCGGGAGGTCGGCGTGACCAAGTGGTCCTTAGCCGCTACTGTATTGGCCACTTGTGGCTTACACATGCTTTTCTGCTCAAGGAGGAACCTCCCCCTGAATGTATTGGGTGTCAGTCCGCGCTGACACTCAAAAACATTTTACTAAGTTGCGTTGATTGTTTGGCCCTGCGCCAACAGTTCTACGCTGCAGACAGTATGCATGACCTTTTTACTAAGGTAAAACAGGAACACATTTTAGCCTTTTTGAGGGCAGCTGGACTGTACCACCTCATATAGTTTACTAAATAGATTTGATCAATTATTAATAAAACTTTTCTTTTTCTATGGGAATTTGTTTCCCTTGACCACAAACATATGATTGTGAGCTTTCTAATTTAATGAATGTCTATTGGCACATAATTGATTGTCTGCTTTTACATGTAAAAGTGATGGTTTGAACAAAAAACAAGCATTTCTCGCCGTGAATATGGCCTATGCTGCCGACACGGCGTAAAGCAACCACCAATCAATCAATTATACCGCTTGATGGATAGGGGAGATTCTAGACCTGAACAGAGGCTCTGTAGTTGCTTTGTGATTTTACACAGTCGGTAACAAGCATAGGTGAGGTGTAATTTGGTTGCTTTCGAAGCAGGTCGGTAGAGAGTCAGAAGTTATAAATGCCTGGCAGTGCTCATTAAACACCATTTTCATTGCAAAATCCTTTTGGTTAAGACTAAATAAATAAAACAAATTTAAAGAATAGATTTTACACCGTTGGTTGCCCGACGGTCGAAAATGTGTGGTGATCGTCCGACCAATAGCCACTGTCGGCCCTGTGCTATCTCGGTACATATTATGACGTCAGTATAACGTTACTGTGATGTTATAACATTACAATACATGGTATAACGTCAGTCTAACGCTACTGTGACGTTATAATGCACCTTAACCAAATAATAACATTAGCCTGACGTTACATAACGTTATGTCTTAGCTGGGCGTTCATATCGCTCGGATTTTGCCATTTTGGGGTTTAATTTGAGCCAAACTTCACTTATTGTGTAAGTTATGCTCATAAATACCATTATTTCAACCCCTGAGTGAATATTCATGGTTCTAAATAACATAATTAGATCGTAGCAGTGAATAGATTTGTGCTTTTTGTTTTGCTTAACTTTACATTCGACAATATCGCCGCCGATGTGGCGGCGCCGTTAATATCGCTTCGATTTTGGGTTTAATTTGACCAAATTTCACTTGTTGAGTCACTTATTCTGTTAAATAAACATTATTTCAACACCCGAGTGAATACTCATGGTTTTACATAACATAATTAGATCTTAGCAGTGAATAGATTTGTGCTTTTTGTTTTACTTACATTCGTTTCAATGCTGTGACTGTCATTGTTTTCACCGCATCGAACAGTTGCTAGGGCGAGATGTGCTAAGTGGCCGGATGTCCGCGCCCTCCTATCTGACTACAGGGGAATATTATTATTATTATTATTATTATTATTGTTCCAATTAGAATTTTGTAATGCCTACTATTCCTGCATGAAACTGTCTTGGGGGAAATCTAATATAGCTAGGCCTAGCCATAAGATTAAGAACACCAC